>JAJGOT010000006.1:3340000-3455000 GCA_022457155.1 Cladopsammia gracilis
TCCCCCCAGTGCTGTTAGGCAGGTGACCATTACATATTGCGGGCTCAATGTTTACAGCCAGCAAGCGAGCGAGTGAAATGCTTACCAAATGTTTTCAATTGAGTGTGAAAAGTAATTACACAATTGCTTTGGTTTTGCATTGCTACGCTTTGTGATTGGCTAAAAAATCTTGCGCCACTTTCTCGACGAATCAAAAGTAAAACCAAAACCAATCGTGACTTGCTCGCATTCATTTTCCCGCGCTTGGCGCCGCCGACATGTAATTGCTTCGAGCTCTGATTGGTTCATTGGATCGTTTACAACTGATGTGATTGGTCAGAGTAATTACTTTGGTTTTGGTTTTCCGACACAATTGAAAACTGCTCTATTCACCAGCGAAAAAGAACACAGGTCTAGGATGCTGTAAGGTGTACTTACTAAAAGCAATCAAGAATTTGCCATATCCTTTTCTCTGATATGGTGGTAATGTCAGAATACATGCTACATTGTTTCCATCTGGTGACTCTTTCTCCTGCAGAGGCAAACCCAAACAACACATGCATGATCTTCAATACTACTAAATATTCCAATCTGAGTAGTGGGTGGGGGGTTCCCAGAATAGAAAGTTTTAAAATTTTCAAAATAACAAACAGTTTGGCCCTTTGGCTCTTCTTTTGTTTTAAGGCCCACCTTCACCCAAAATGCCAAATTTCCTGTTCATGCTTGAATGCATGCAACCAATCAGATCATGCATATAAACAATGGAGCATTTCAAAACAAAAACAAACAACTGCAAAATATTTTTTGGGTGATGGTGCGCCTTTAAACAAACAGGGGGTACCGCAAGGTCCACCCCTAGATACAGTGATGGAGAAAAACTCTACCTAATTTGCATAATTATTATATATCCACTCACGTCAAGGATTTGAGGGAAGAAGACTTGTACTGACTGCTCACAGTCTATTGTACATATAGAAGGTCAAAACCAACAATAAAAAGTCCTAAGAAAGAAGTCTTTAAGCATGACTGCAGATTTCAGAGCTACCCAGATGATACAAGTTGTGATAGGCCATTGTGCTGCTCGTGTATTGAAGTGCCAAGGAAGGCTATCTGTTTTTATTTTTAGGCTAGCTCATTGTTTCTGTGTTGTGAGTACTGCATTTTCTTGATTAAATGCCGGAAACAAACCTGGTGTTTATTTGAACATAAGGGATTACATACACGTATATCATGTTTCTGATAAATAGTGTACAGTAACTGCTATGAATCGATGGCATACATTTGAGCCCAGCCTTTATTCAGGACCTGGGCATTTAATGAAGAAAATATGGTGTGTCATTCTCAAAAGGTAATGAATCGTGGAAAATTGATAGTCAGTGAGGAATACCAGGTTACACTAGGGCTGCAACGATTCATATCTCGATACAATGCCACGATACGATACACGATACATCATTACATACATTTTTCCACCAACACAGGAAGACATTTTCTGACGAACCGCATGTTTTTCCCGTGGGTGTGCACGACTGTGTCAGCTGACAACTACCGGTAATTATGAAAAATATGTGTTGGAAGCATGCGAAGCTATACGAAGCAAGGATGGAACTTTCTTGTCCCTTTGTTTAATAAATAGCTATAACTAGGAGTAATCGGAGATTAGGGTAGTGCGTTCGGCGGTTGAAAGGGGGATTTTGTTTTTTGGTTATTGGGATAGATGAATATGTCTATGGCATATTGTCAAATTAAGGGTTATTGTGTACAGTGAAACCTGTATTTACTCTGTGTATGAAGACGATAGGCAAAGTTTGGTAGCAGAAAAACAAATTAAATCCTTTGAAGTTTGTTGTAGTTGTCGGTAAAAAAAAGTGCTTGGCGGTCCCTTGGGAAAAGTGGAAAAAGTGCATCAAATTTGCATATGTCAAAACGGTAATTTGAAACCTGAAAAACACGCTGGCGAAAGCGAAATTCGCAAGATATATAAACAGACTATGCGCTTCTACAAATTCTCCGTTTTCTTTGTAGTTTCGCTCGCCAAATTAAGATTAAGCTTTTCCAAACTCTCAGCCTTCATTTCCAAGTTTTCCACCGCGCTAAAAATTCAGAAAGTTTGGAGTGTCTCCGGGAATAAATAAGCCGCGTTTGGTTTCGCAAGCGTTCCATCAATCCATCCGCATAATCTCCATCAAAGTGAGAAAAACATTCGTTGCTTGATTCTTGCTCGTTTTCTGGCTTGAAGCTCGCTCATGTCCGGCCATAAATTTTCGAACGGGATGGCTTGAATATGGTCCGATTCAAGCTCAGTCAAGCCATCCGAATGTCACGGCGGTACATTATGTCTCCCTCTATTCTTGCTCAATTCTCGTTTGTTTGTCTCGTTCGTGTTAGCCGAATCATCGCCATGATTTCATTCTCGCTGATTAGCATATTTTATATGTTTTAGGACACACTAAGCGTGTTGTGCCAGCGTGTTGTGAGCGTGTAGTTCGGTGAAAACTGCAAAAAAGCTTCGAAAGCAGAACGACGCACGAAAAGCACATGGAAATACACAATGTGAGCAGGGATGAGATGAATGACCTTCAGCAATCTCGCCACGTGAGTTAGTTCGTCAAAGTGAGGCAAAACGTAAGCAAGCACCTCAAAACGAGGCAAATGTGTGTCGACGACGAACCAAAGCAATCTCGAAAAAACTTCCCTTATCAGTTGCACAGGACACCCAATAATGCACAGAAATCCCAACACAAATTAGGAGTTGCGTTCTCGTTGCTTGAACGCAAAAAGGCTTGGACTTGGGTAAGGAGTCATTTAAGTATCGCGATATGTTGTTCAAATATCAATATTCGTATTGTGACAAAAAATATCGCGGTTCACCAGTGCACCAGTGTATCGCTGCAGCACTAGGTTACACATCAAATATTTTAGTTAATGGTATTTAGTTGTAAACTACATATATGTTACATACCTTGGAGAAATATCCAACAAGATGAGCTCCTTCCCTGTCAACTTCTGTTAATAAGTAAAACAAGAAAGGTTCCACATCAAAGTACAAAGTCTTGTGGTCCAGGAATAACTTTGCCAATAGACAAATGTTTTGACAATATAACTGAAAAGACAATAAGCAGATATGCAGTTAGTTAACACAAATACATAAGGCTTGCAAAACAACCATGTTAAGGGAATTAAATAATCATAACTATTAGATAACCTATATGATACAATACACTGAATTCTACACACATTTTGATTGGCCATTACCTATGATCTGTTAGAGTACAGACGCACAGTTGACGTCATGGAGAATTTGTTTTCCCTGTTTTAGTTAACCTGTGGGCGGCACGGTGGTGTAGTGGTTAGCGCATCGGACTTTCAACCTGAAGGTCGGTGGTTCGAAGCCTGGTCTCTGCCGTCGTGTCATTTCCTTAGACAAGAAACTTTACTCCACACTGTCTCTCTCCACCCAGGTGTATAAATGGGTACCGGCGACAAAATGCTGGGGGTAACCCTGCGATGGACTAGCATCCCATCCAGGGGGGAGTAGCAATATTCCTAGTCGCTTCATGCTATAGAAACCGGGTTTAAGCTCCGGCCGTTATGAGCCTTCTGGCTCGGGTGCGCGACTTTACTTTACTATTAGTTAACCTATATGATACAATACACTGAATTCTACACACATTTTGATTGGCCATTACCTATGATCTGTTAGAGTACAGACGCACAGTTGACGTCATGGAGAATTTGTTTTCTCTGTTTCATCCAACATGGTGGATAGTTTAAAAATGGGGACGACATTACTCCAGAAAGGGCAAGTGCAGTTATGGAAAAATGTTTAGCAGAAAACACGAAACGGAAGCAAAAAGTACATGTAGTTTTGTTGACGTGGAAAATACCAAAATTAGAAAAAAAATCATTGAAAACAGTCATGACCACAGTCAAGTGCTATGAGGCTAATTTTTCCTCCTTGTTATAATTTGTGTAAAACAAATAGATTCCATTTTGCCATGCGTCTGTTCAGTAATAGATCACAGAAGACATCAAAATGTGGTAAGAACATCAGTGAGTAACTCGCCTGCGGCCCGTTGACAACTTTTTTGTTCTTACCACATTTTGACGTCATCTGTGATCTATAACTGAACAGATGTATGGCAAAATGGAATCTTTTTGTTATGGGTAGGATGAGGAAGCTTTCTTATGGTACCTTATGCTCCTTTCCATCCACTTCATAAACTGAAATTGTTCCTTTCCTATAGATTTCTTTTCCAGGTGGCTGCCGCATTGTGCACTTCCCCTGCAGAATAAATTAAAGTTTGTTTTGAATAACTTATCATCCCTTATAATATATAACAAACTACAGTGAGGTGTGTCAATCAAAAGGTTAACACAAATAGCATACGACTTGCTACTAAATCCCTGGGTGGTTCAAGTCTAGTCCTTGATATCATGTTTGTTACAAAGAATTGCTGCTCTCTATTGACTCTTGCCCCACCTAGCTTAACACATGTAAATGAGACATTGAGTACTACATTGGAGCTCAGAAAGGTGCTTCAAATGCATGCAAATCACAAAAAGTTTTTTTAACCCTTTAATTCCCATTAGTGCCAAAAATCCAAATTCAAGAAAAATCCCTAATTTCGTTTTGTAAAATACTGAAAAAAAAAATGGTACCATGCAAATGTACTGCCAAAGAGGTTTCATTTGAATGGTCACACCACAGGATTTCATCAACAGACTCAAAAGTTAGAACAACATTACCTGTCTCCAGAATAGCCCTTTCCAAGATTAACATTTCTCATTTGCATTACAATAAAATTAATTGTGGATGCGAGGCAATTTCAGGCAATTTTGTTGTTTCTAACCAAAACGGTCTCGCATCCATGTTGAATTTTATTGTAATGCAAATGAGAAACGTTAACCGTGAAAAGGGCTACTGACTCTGGGAGTTAAACTAACCAAGTGATCTTTGTATGTTTTCTCAAACTTCATATATTTGATGCAATATTCACAGATCCACAGCTTAGCTTGTTTTCCATACTCCTCAGGAAAAGGTGAAAAATACCATGCATCTATCTCGTATTTGCCAAACTGAATTTTATCCACAAACTTGATCTTGGTAATCTAAATTTCAGAGAAATATAACAAACAAATTGGTTAATTTAAACATAGCTTGCCTTTACACATGCAAACTTACTAACCCTTTTATTATCCGCATTACTGCATCATCATTGAGGTTGTGTAAGTGTAGGAATAAAACAAACTCTAACTAAATGTTCCAAAAATTGACTTTTGTCTTCATAATCATGTGAGCTATATATTATATATTAACAAATCATTCATTTACTACTATTTAAGCAAACGCATTTCCTGATCATGAAAGAAGTGAGTCACTTGCAAGAGATTTAATATTCTTGTCATTTTCAAGGCGAATCTCATATGTTGATTATAAAATTAAATCATTTTTAAATATATGTAAATAAAATGCGGAATACGTACAGCTTCATGTTCTTTCTCCAGTGCCGCTGTTGTAGGATCCATTTCAGCATAGGTCTGAAATGAGTCAGACAAACATAAATCAGTTTGTTTCTGTTTACTGTTTGCTTACACAACTGCAAAACAATCCCGCTATCTCAGTAATCCCGCTATCTCAGCAAGGGAAACAAAATGGTTGTTTTAGAGTACAAATAGCAAGTAGTAAATTTTTCTTCCACAACATTTGTCATTAGAGGTAGCAAGACATTTAAACAAAGAAAGCAGAGCCTAACTGCACTTCCCATGGCACTGCTACTTTTCTCTGAATATAGAATTTAACTAGAAATAATATGTGATCTACAAAAACCTTGCAGTGCCCAATCGGGTTTAACCTGCAATTTGAAGCATTCTCTTTTTCTGAACAAGTTAAAAAGAATGTGGAATTTCATGACGAGTACGTGTATGTAGAAATGTTTGTTAGAGTCCTATTTGATGCCAGTTTGTTTTTGCCGATTTGCAAACCAAGACAGTTTTGTTATTTATGTCAATGAATTTTGATGGACTGTTCTCATTTTTATTAGTTAGGAAATCCATTGATTGTTTGTCAGTTGTTGTTCATATTGGTTTATTTCCACTCATTTTCCTTTCTTTGCCTCGATCAATCGGTTTTTAAAGCAAGGATCATTTCTAATTTTTGTAAGAAAGATTCTGTCTGTCTGGAGCTCTGTGTTGTTTTGTTGCCAGGCAACTGCTAGACACCTTCAAAAGATACATAAATGTTTATAAAATTCATTTAGAATAATCCTGATACTGTATCACTGATACAGAATACTAATTAAGTAATGGTCCTTGTAAGAACTAGGCAACCTAACGGCAAGGAATGCAGAAAGGTGTTAATTGTGATATTGTTGAAACCGTCCACCTCATTGGCTAAAATGTGAAAATCTACCATAACTTAACCAGGTAGTGCATTTATTTCTCTCCAGTTTACTTATTGGTTCCCTTTTAGTGAAAACTATTCTGAGTTTTAATGCAACCAAAATTCTATGTGGGAAACATGTAAAATCAGAAGCCTTTCTTGGCCATTGTTTTGGAGTTTCACGATTGGATGAAATCTTGTAGCACAAAAGAAACATCACTTTAAAATAAAGTTCCAGTTCATTTTATTTAAAAACACATGTTGTCTATAGGTTGATGTATTCTCAGTAAGAAAAACCTAAACAATCTTATGTGGGGAAAGCGAAATGCCGCGGAACAATAGAGCATTGCCTAGTTCTTACATGCACTGTTACTTAATAGAAATGCTAATAAGATTTATCACTGTATGGTTCTTTTATCTATTACATACAAAAACTGAAACTTGGCCCACCTAAACAATTCCCATGCAATGCTTGTTGGAACAAAAATTATTTATAAACTTCATTATGCTACACTTTGTAAAGAACAGTACATAACTGTATTTCTAACTTATCAACATGACTTTCAGTCAAATAGTGTTTCTGCAGGGCTTACAGATTTTATAAATACCTTTTGCACATGATTGATCTCATCATGTTTGCGTTTTTGGTTTCTTGTAAGTTTTCGTTCTGGGCCATCAATGTCAACTTTCTCCTCTACAATAGGAACATGAACCCTGACGTCTTTCTGTTGTAGATCAACTCTTTCCATCGGCACCCACTCATCCAGACGCCTATTGACTAAAACATCACACAGAGAGGTGTGAGTCATTTCATTCTGGAATGATTTTTACCTGGCACCTGGTGATTTTCTTACTGTTTATATCATACATGTATGATTTCATCCATCTTCACAAAGGAATGAAACTTCACCCCAGAGTGAAATATCAATTAGACTTTTTCAACGTAGATAAACACATCAATTAAATTTTTAGTGTGTTTTTTTATTTTTCATAAGAATGAAACTGTTTACTTTTCACCCTGGCATCCACTCAAACAAAGGAGAGAGAGAAAAAAATTCTTTCCAGATAGGAAATACATCGTGGACTAAACTCAAAGCCTGTGTCAAACTAATTACTTGTGCCGGTATGGCAATGAGTTAAAGTTTGCCCTCCATTTTTCTTTTCTTCCTCCATGTTTTCATACCTACTTTTGTGCATTGCATTAGATCTGGGTACAAGAATATGCACGCATGCACTGCGAGAAAATTTTCAGCCCATGGCACTTGGGATTCAGTGTTGAAAGTAAAAGCGAAACAAATTTGGTAGCAATTACAGGATAACCAGCAAATTAGATTCATGTTATGTATATGTGTCGGAACACTTTGAAGAACGAGGCATGAAACATATTCAATATGATGTAAACAAGTTGCAGGGTATTCTGCAGTTTAGTCTAAATTTGGGTTTTATAACATAATCAACATCGGCACATGTGCTGCACACATGTGCTTGTCCTAGGATTACCTGTATTTTGACCGGGAGGAGTATAGGCCACCCGTAGCCTCTTGTTTACACTGTGGAGGCCAAGCCAATATTTGGCCTGGGTTTGAAGTTGTGTCCAAGCAACACCTGCACATGCTCAATAAATATTTGACATGATTTCTGCAGAACTTTTTTCCTCTCGTATTGAGATAAAGAAAGGCTCAGCTCGCAAGGTGGAACACGGGGATTGGAACGTCCGAAATTCAGCATGGGCGAACTGTAAAATTTGAGGTCAATATTTATAATAATAGTTGTTAACTTATTAATAATATCATGTCTATCAAATAAACACGGCTACCTGAGTCGAAGTTTTCGATTACTTTTAACCCTCTGTTTCTGCAACGCTGTTAGTAGTGGTTCCTTGAACTTTCGCGAAAATCAAGGAACCAAATTAAGCGTCAAAACAGGAAACTAAAACCTTGTTACTTACATCCATGATAATGCACGTAATACTCCGATTTTCCGTCCTCCACTGCCCTTATATGAATAATTTCAGCAGGATCTATCAACCAAAGTAAAAACATCAAGGAAGAAGGTCTTTAAAACGCCTACAGACCAAAGACAACTAAAAAAAAAACAGAAACGACTCATCAAAATACGTACGCCATTGTTGATCGGTTGGCCGTTGAACTAAACACTGTCTTTCTGCATCTAATCCCGGCAGCTCCGAAGTTCTTCGAGTCTTGGAGCTTTTCTCGTCCATTTTCTTTGGTTTTGCACTGAGATCGCGCTTTTCTTCGTTATTTTCGAGGCCATCTTTCTTTAATTCTCCATTGACACCCGGCATGTTGTTTTCGGAGTCCATGTGGTGGCGGGAAGGTGATCCCATCATGGATAGCGAGCTCACGAAACCACAGGACGCCCAAGGAGAGTTCACACAACAAGGAAATAAAATGCGCGCACTGGTTCAGTTTTGCCGGATTTCCAATGTAGAGCGTCACTTGAAGTGTAATAAAACAAACTGAATGCAAGGCTGTCTCTAAGGCAGTGGGCTGATGATTTATTTAGTGGCCAATATAAAAGTTGGCCACTAAATAAATCAAAAGACTTCTGTAACGATGCAAGGACCACTTGAACAAACAGTAGCAAAATATAGCTGGATCTTTGAGCAGATCAGGATCAGCAATGAACTAAATAAAAAAACTTTAACATGCAAGACTGATCAGACAGCTGAATTTTCTGAATTCGTTCGATTTCTTTTAATAATATTTTCCAATATTTCGGTTAGACAAAACTTCATCAATATCAGGGGCTAAGAAAGCTAAGTGAAGATGGAAATCAGTAGCCTTGCGTTCAATTTGTTTTTACCAACAATACCTCAATGAAATCAATAACGGCGCTTACTTCGTGTTTCCGGAATACCCCAAATTTTATTTTTTTCTGAAAATTACCCGCAATACAAATTTGTACATGGGGTGAAGAAAGATGTTTTGAAAGGTCTTAAGTGTCTAAATAAAGGGCAATTTCTTGGTGCGTTGCGGAAGTTGTGATCAGACCAATGAAGTAATATAATACAAAAGATTCAACTGAACAAACAATACCAACACCACAACACAATATATAACTAACCACAGCTTCTACAACACCAAGAAACACCAAATAACGGCAAAGAGAGTAGGTTTGGCTTTTAACGGCTTTGCACTGACTCAGTAACAAGCTCCTGGACTGCCTTCATGTAAACAAAATTGATATGCAATTCAAAGAGGACAGACCTCAAATAAATGTAGCTACTAAATATATCAGAATTTCGTAACTGTTCATCAGAAGGATGCCCAAAATGCGTGCAATTCCACAATGGGTTTCGGCTCCATTAAATCCTATACTAATTGCAGAACATTTTAGGAGGAGCCACCCACAGTGTGAGCACAGCAGCCATTTCTTATTTTTTATTATTTGCATGATCGATTTCCTATCCGATTAGTTTTAGATAAAATGTTTGTTCACCTGTTACAAGCCTTATCGGGCCCCTTTCAAGTTAATTAATCCCAGAAGTATCAAAGGAGAAGTCCACTTTACGAATATCAAGGCTCACTGATTAGAAGGCCAGAACTTTTAATGGGAATACTGATTCTCAGATGTCAGTAAAAATTGCACTTATAAGTTATCGAACGAACAGGTCAAATTTTACGATCAACTCAACCGTTATTAGTCAGTTCGGATTTCTCGATTAGCATGTAAAAATACATTTGTTGTTTCTCGTTTTTCGGAAGATATTGGTCCGTTCTCATCGGATCCGAAAAATAAAGTAACCAACAACAGATCCCTTGACATCAATTTGTTTTATTGTTAGCCAAATTAAATATACACGGATTTATAGTTTGACAACCTAGAGATGTCTGCCAATTCAAACATTTGAGAATAAAAAAAAATACTGAATTGTGTACATGCACATTTCGTGTCAGTTATGTATTCACGATGTTTCGCGCATGCATCTTCACGAAAAATTCCTTTCACTGTTCGATGATGTCCTAGAAACGCAATGTTTTTATTCCTGGTAGAAAACTGAATTTGTTCTAACAACACAGGTAAGAGTTTGATTGCACCAGTTGACAATACTTTTTTATACCGTTGGCTTCCGATAAGTTGTCCTCAGCCGGTTCACTCGCACCAGCACATACACTTGTAAAACAAATCGATCTATGTTTATGCTGGTGTACACAGCGTTAAGATATTATCAGTTATCTCAGAGCTGAACCTAGCGATCATATTAAAACTGACTCTGCTAGTCGTCACTAACATCTTTCTGCGACCGAAAAATGGTCATTTTTTCGCATTCAACACACGCCACGTATAATTAAAATATTGACTGCATTTCCTCGACAAAGCGACTAGCTGGGGCACAAGTGGAAATACACTGCACCGTATGTCATAACATTTTCGCGGATTGCCTATTTTTTGCGTTTTGTGGGCAAAAATATTCGCGATTTTGGATTTCAAACCGGAAGTTACCGCTTGAACAAATTTGTGCCATTTGTGTAGATCTCGGGCGAGCTGCTGTTATCCGCTATTTCACGTACGGTCCTTGTCCGATAACAAAAAGGAGATGTACTTTGTAAAAACGATTGTTTTGTTTGTTTTACTAATTAGCTGTGTCATGTCACGAGTGGTCGATTGCATCTCAAAGCCATCCATAGTTTGTTGTTCGGCAGCAGATGGCCTTAGTGTCTAGAGTTGTTAGAAAATTTACCCAGAGACCGCGGAGACTGTTCGTTGTAGAAGGTCGTAATATTGTTTGCAGTCAATTTAATTCAGTGAAATTCAAAATCTTAATAACTGAATGGGGTATTAAATTTTCGCGGATTTTTTTAGCTTTTCGGCCTGTTGTATTTTCAGCTACGGCATCCGAACGGTGGTCGAATAAATAACCTTTATTTATTATTCGACATAACATTCTAGAGTGCAAATACGCATCAAAACGAGTGCAAATATGACACGTTATTACACTCTCTTCTGACCGCGCGCTAGGAAAAACTGTTTCAAAAACTTTGTTTTAGGAGAAGCCGGATTACTGTCGTATAATAAACAATTTGTTCAGCGAAAAGTTGTGTAATACGGCTTGGCTTTTTTACTCGTCAGATTTTATTTTTTCTCCCCTAAAGGCTTGAAAAAAATTAAAAACTGACTCGTAAAAATACTCAGCCGTATTACACAATTTCGTAGCTCATTGGGTGCCTCCTTTCGTGACTCACAGTGCTCACACTAAGCACGTATTACTCAACGTATATTACATTACTTGTTGTCTAACCAAGCCGAGGGATTTCATAGTTTATCAGCCGAGAAAGCAGAAAATCAGAAGAAAATTAATTGCATCAACAAGAACCCCACGGCGTGAAGGTACAGCGGGTGGCTAAAGTTTAAAAAATCAAAAGTTATAAAGCACGGTCAAGGAACACAGGGAGAACGAAGCACTGAATGAATACAACTACTTTGCTAGGTACGTATTGCATAATGAAAAGAAAAATCTTTGTTGATTTAGTCAGTAGTGTAAATAACATTGTCGATTTTCATGCTGTCCAAGAGAATCACTCTTTGTCTGCCTGAAGACAAATAAAGTGATCAGTAAGTTATATTTTTTTTAATTTGAACACTAACAAAAACTTATATATCTCTGATTTTTCAAAACGTTGCTGCTCTCCAGTACTGTTGATGTGACTGTCGGAGAGGGTGAAATAGTCCACAATACAAACAATATAAAAAAATGGATATCTTTCGCGGCGCTCTCTTAATACTTTCCATGTTCTTTCGTGTGATCAGTTCAGCTTGATTAGGAGTCATAAAACGTTCGCCTCTGTTGTCTGAGCGTAGTTGTAGTGGAATTGATGCAATTTTCATCGATCATCAGCTGTTTTTAAAAAATCAGGTAGATATACATCTCATAAAGTAGAGAAATAATTATGTGCATACAGTGAGACTAATAGTTATACATCGCCTTTAAAATTGTCGATATTCCTGCTGTCTGTATATCGACTTCGAAGACACATATATGTTTACTGGCTTCGCTAATATCTTGAATTTAACATCGCCAGAAATCTCGAACCAAAGTGGGCGGAGATCATTTGTGACTCACTCGACCATATCAATAGGATTGTATTGTATGGATTTCAGAGTATCTGATTGGTCGGGTGGCGAAATGGATCTGTCTGCCTGTCGCGCAATATTTTTATGACCGCTTGCGTGTTGGGGAAAAAGCGCTTTTTCTTCGCTTTTTCTTCTTTTTCTTCTTTTTTCTATTTAGTTCATTGCTGATCCTGATCTGCTCAAAGATCCAGCTATATTTTGCTACTGTTTGTTCAAGTGGTCCTTGCATTTTTACAGAAGTTATTGGATTTATTTTACACAACCATTGATCTGCTCAGCCTGATCCAAACAGAAGCGTTTTTCTCCTCACAAGTCCCATCCCTATCAAAACTAAGTGAAGAATGGAAACAGATATTGCCACATGGAGGGCACGCATTGGCCTCTTCAACTCTACGCATAAAGGCATGAAGTCACAAAGGAAATCCAGCCACCCTCATGCAGTTCTCCTCAAACAACACTAAGCAGCTTCCAAGCTCATTCATTCTGCTTCTCACCGCACTATTTGTTTTGACCTTTTCTTTCGTATCTGTTTTTTCCTTATTTCCCTTGGAGAATAAACATGTGTCGCAGTGCTTACATCATGCCTCGACGGGATCACCCCACGTCGAATTAGCAGCTTCTCACTTTCTCCAGCCGGAAACTTCGATCATCCCATTGTGCATGGATATACATCCCAATCCAGGGCCGACACAAAATTTCTACGAACTGCCAGCAGTTGTCAAAAAAGCTTTTAATCAGCTTAAGCGTATTCAACAGAAACTTGCCCGTTATCGACATCATCTGAAAAACTACTCGTTCTTCGTCAGAAAAAAGATCGTTCCGCTTGGATTATTGCCAAAAACTGGTCCGGCGTTTAACAGCCGTAATCCTCAATTTCTCTACTTATGGAGACACAACCAACACCGATTTGCCATTCAACAATTAAAACTACTAATTAAAGAATGCAGGATCAAAATTAAAGACCTCCAAAATGACGAGTTAAATCTGCAGAATGAATTGAGATCTCTTTGTGATGGCACTACCTTCGTTATGCTTACAGAAAAACTTTCAAATCACATTACTAATCTTACCCGCATGTTTACTGACAAGCGTCTACACAAACAATCTACTGCCTCCATGGAAACCGGAAGTCACGCTCACACGCGACCTTTTCAAGACACGCGATCTAGCCATGGTAATAATTCTGTCCGGGGGAGTCCAGTCGACACCACAAGACGACGAAACCGACGCAACAGAAGAAAACGTAGAAAATCCAATAGAAAATTAGACACGACCACAGTTATAAACCTGTCAGGCGTACAATTAACTCAAGACGAAGTCAATTTACTATCTCGCGGTTTAAAATTCTGTCCTACACCTAGACACATTAACTGGCCTGAATTCACTGCTGACATTGTTGATTTTAAGAGACGACTTCGACTTCATGAATACTTTTACGATAACAACAACAAATCATCTGATAATACTCAAAATCCCTTCCGTGTTAAATCTACATGGACTCCTCTCCCTGGCCGTGACCCTTCTTTAGACGCATTTACCAATACCGTACAAGAAGCATTACTCAACTCTCAACCCACCAAAATACGTGAAAACTTAACTGAAAGAGAAAGAAAAGCTTTAAACGCCTTATTCGCCGGGATGATATTATTATTAAGCCTGCGGATAAAGGCTCTGGGACGGTCGTTTTGGACTTGGACCAGTACGAAAGGGAATGCCTTCGACAACTAAACGACACACAGTTCTACGAGAAAATTGACCAAGATATTACCCCTCTCACCCAAGAATGTTTTAAAAGATACGTCACTGGCCTCCAATCAGACAACATGATTGACGACGATACAGCAAAATATCTTAAAGAGAACACACCAAAACCAGGTCGCTTCTACACCATCCCCAAAATACACAAACAAGGTCACCCTGGACGCCCTATAGTCTCTAGGAATAGCCATCCGACTGAACGCATATCCCAATTTGTCGACTTCCATCTTCAACCACTTGTCTCGAATCTTCCATCTTACATAAAAGACACGACACACTTTCTCAACAAACTTAATGACATCAGTCAACTTCCTGATGGGGTTCTACTTGTAACTCTGGACGTGTCCTCCCTCGGCCAACATACCACACAAAGACGGAATCCAAGCTTGTAGTGATTTCCTGGACCAACGTCTTAACCAAACAGTCAAGACTACAAGAATTTGCGATCTCATTCGCATGATTCTCACAAATAACACATTTACTTTCAACGATCAGTACTACAGACAAATTAACGGTACAGCAATGGGTACAAAAATGGCTCCATCTTACGCCAACCTCTTCATGGGTAAATTCGAACAAAAAGCCCTAGCATCTGCTCCAAACTCCCCCCTTATTTGGTGGCGTTACATCGATGACATATTCCTTCTCTGGACCCATGGCGAAGAGAAACTTCATGACTTCGAATATTTAAATAGCTTGCATCCTACTATCAAGTCATTACCAGCTCTTTCTCAGACACTGAAATTCCCTTCTTAGATGTTCGCGTTCTCCTTACACGAGTGTATGTGGTATAAAACCATACTCTTTCAATATTTACATCTTTGCGGATGTAGTACAGAGCACTGTCTGTTGGTCAATGTTTTGCACCACCAGCTGGTCCACTGGGCTCCGCCATTTTGAATTTTTCAGCAAATCCGCTGACCACCTTCGGCTGGCAGACCACCAGGGGAATAGTGTTTTTTGTTTACAAAAGGTATTTTACGCAAAATCATGCATAAAAGCAACTGATGTTTAAATTAGAACTTGAATGGGCGGTTTTTAGTTACAAATTGCCCTAAAAAAGCAACAAAGTTATTCAAAAAAGAAAAAAGTTGCACGAAATCCGAAAAGTTGCTCGAAGGACTAAAAGTTGCTCCAAATCTGAAAAGGTGCTCAAAAGTTGCCGAGCAACTTATGGACAGCCCTAATGCTTGCATCCGCCCTGGCGCAGTAAAGTGGTGGGATTTATGATCTTATGTGAGACCCTGCCTGGCAACTAGAACGAAAGAGCTGTCCATGGCTGCCACTGCCAATTGGCCGGGCCGCGGGGTTGGTGTTTGAGTGTGTCACTTGCTTTTTTTGTATATTTATCCTATTATAGACCAAAAATCTCTGATTACTATTCGCCGTTCCGAGGTTGCGCGCGAGATTGGTTCAAGTTACGTGTCGCAAAGCATCATAGGGCTGTTTTAGGGGACGCCATTTGCTTGAATTTCTTGTAGCTTTGTGTTTTGGTTGTTGTAAAATGGGTAAATGTAACTATTGTGTGCCAGGATGTACAAATAACTGGAGGAACTTGCCAGATATAAAGTGTCACACCTTGCCGAGTGATGCTAAAGCGAGGCGTTTGTATAAAAAAACTCATACGCAACGAAAATTTGAAGGTGGATGCACAAAACACTAGGATTTGGCTGATAAGGTCTTTCGTAGATCCTACGTATCGTTTACAGCATTATCGTTTGCGGTCCTTTACAGATTTTGCTTCTATTTTCATATTTTTTGGGACCGTAGGTCATTTATTTATCCGATATGCTGGTTCTCTTTCAGCATGGTTTTGTCCATGCGTTTGAATGTTTACATTGGCTTGCCATGTACATTCAGTTTTTGCAAGACACCATTGTGACATCTTGGGACGGCTTGTTCCCCGCAACACGTGATGTGGCACGCGTGATGCGGGTGACAAGTTGGTTTCAAGGTACGGAACTTGATATTGTGTACGGGTCATTGTGCAATTTATTTGCGACTGCTTTCTTGTAGCAAGTTGTTCTTAGTTTGTTACAAGCTACACCGCGCTGACGAGCTCCAATTAAGAAAGGGCGAAACAGCTGTCCGCGGTTGCTACCCTGCTTTATCGGTTTCTGTCGCATTGGTGTCTCGCAAAATCTACCTTTTTACGTAGTCAGATCAGCCTTGCAGTTTGTCTTTTAGGGTGCTTTTCGACAATTTCCGACGAGCACCCCGTCATTTTTATATGGAAGTCTCCCCCCCCCCCCCCCCCCCCGGGGGATAAAATGTCGTTTGGGAACGAAAAAGGATCAGCTAGGATTTTCGGAAAAGGTGAAACCAGATAAAAAAAATTCGGGGAATAAGATTCCTTTCCGGCTGACATTTTCTGCCGCTGTAATACGGTAATATTCGGCTAAAAAAAGAAAAGCTCAAATTGTATTAACTTTTCGCATGTTTTCTTAAAAGGCACTAAAATGACATGAAAAAACAGTACAACACAATTACAAGCGTTTTCCTAAACATTTCTCTTTGGGTGTCCCTTGGTAATATATATAGATAGCTAGGCTGAGCCTAACAGCGTAGCTCTCTGAACAGAAAGCCGATGATAAGCTTAACTAAGGTGAAAGGTCGAAAGCACAAGAATTAAGATTGACGACCGGGCTAGTTTTCAATTTTAGCAATTCTTAAAAACAGTATTACGCGACCGTCTGCATAGTACATTAAGACCGCACAAAAGTTCACAAGAACAACTTTTCTCGGTCTAGAATAACTATTATGGCTAATTTCCGAATTAAATACACCTGTTGCGTGTCAAAAATTGCCCGAGAAACTGATTTGGAAATTAAAATTGATGAAAAATTCACAAATATATTTGCACAAGGCGACGCGAGTGAAGATAGAATTCTTTAAATCTTCGGTTCTGAAATCCGAAGAAACATCTCTCCGCATTGCTCTCGCATTGATAAAAACGTATGAAGTTCCTCGTAGCAAGATTTTATCCCCGAAAGCTCGTCTTTTTCCATTATAGCGGCTTCTGAGTATATCACTTAATTAGCATTCCTGTCTTGAGTAGCAATCCACGAAAAAATGCAGGGAAATAACGACTTTAATTGGCCATATCAAAGTCTTTCCCCTTTGCGATGAACATCAGCTCAAACTGGAAACCAGTGTCTCTCTTCCAATTTTAATTGTTCTACGCATGCGTAGTTTCAGTGATTCAGCAAATTTGATAACAACATCACGCAACATGGCGGACTCCCAGGTGAAGAGAGAAGTGAAGCCTTCGAAGAGATTCGTGGAGGAATTTAACTTTCAGCGATCTCAAGTTGAAGCCAAAAGAAAAATGACTAAACAAGACAAAACTCTGTACGAAATTGAAATAATTGATATCGACAAACCCCAAGATAAAGTTAAGATTCACTACAAAGGATATGCTTTTTGAATTCAGCGAGTGGAGGTCGTGTGTTGAACTTTTATAGTACTGAAACAATTTCTGAATTTGCTTGTTGAAGCGATGTAGTATCCAGTTATTCAAAAGTACTCCTGTGATGTTGGACCTTTCCAAAATATCCTCTACAATTCTTATTAGGGCAGGTCTGTCTTCGACCTCTGCAAATCTCGTCTTCGTCTTTAACTCTTTCTTAATTGATATAGTGTAGGTCAGATAGCTAAGAAAAAAATCAATATAGAGACCTTGCAGTAATATCCCAAAATTAGGCAAAAATACTCAGCTATTAACTCTTTGTGGCTTACTTGTTAATTTCCTTTATGAACATTGGTGTATCGCCACGAGGACCTCCTTGAAAGCCTTCATTATTCGTGTTCTCATCGCGAGGAGTAGCTTCAGCGACGAGGATGATAAAAGCGCAGGATAAACAAACTTCATAATCTTCCCTGCCATAAGGCCGACACTAAATTTTTGCGAATCCCAACGAATTTGGTATCAAAACGCGCTAAATTTAACGAACATTTCGAAAACGGCGGGGACTTTTGCGTTACATCCTGACGTTACGTGATATCCGGCTTAATTTTCCACGTAGTCAGAAAATCACTCGGATTTTACTTGTAAACAAACTCGAATGCGTAATGTTCGAACTCGAAAAGCCGACCCTAATTTTTTCCCGATTGACCCGAAACATGATTTTAATGGTGCTCTATATGTTAAATTTACCTTTTCCGTTGTGGATTTTTTGATATTTTGCGTTGTTTCTACAAACGAAGCCAAAATGTTCGAAAATGAATGATTTTTAAAGGGGTCTAAATTGCGCAACGTGACGCCGATCAAATTTAGTGACCTGATGTTAAACGTGACTTTCATATGCCCACAGTTTTCTCCGCTAAACACAGCAAAAGATCCAACAAAAGACGTGCCACTTGACATACGCGTTTGTTTTGTGACGTCATGCGCGCGTGCGAGCTAGCCCTACCCAACGCTCGGACGGACATACTTGTACGGACGCGCCCGCGAAACATTCCGCCAGCCATGACCATCAAAAATGACGGGCATAGGGTCCATGAGTATGGAGCTACGCGAGCGGGCGAGAGAGCTCCGCTAAAACTTGTCGCCACGTGTTCAGCATAGAAAATTATCATAATACAGTGTAAATATTTATTTTATGCACATTTTGCTTATTTGTCTTATTATATGTTATCAGGAGCCACATTACACTCATATTCGATTATGGCTGCTGATGTTATTTTAGTCGAAGAAATTAGCTTCATATGTGTGTATGCATGTGCGTGTTAAACAACGAGCGCCGCTGAATGGAACGGAAATTTATGCGGAAAGTTTTAAGAAATTCCGCAGAACAAAACTCCGAATTACTGCCCAAAATCAGGAAATTTTGGAAAGAAAATCTAATGGAACGTACGTTTTCGGGAATAAATTTTCGAAAATTTGGGTGCTGCTTCGTAGACTGCGGTTTAAGAAAATTAACGGACCTCCATATCTGTTTATAAGTTGGTCATTTTATTAGATAAATGTTTTTCTAGTCTGTCAAAAACGCCTTCTTCATACTCGGTTTTATACAGAAAACAACGTTTAAATATTGAGGTTTGCCAGATTGAAATTGGTTTAGACCGCGGTGTTGTTAAACACCGTCTAAACCTCGTTTAAATAACTGGCCCCAATTGTTCAAAAGGTGGATAGCGCTATCCACCGGATAAATCACTATCAAGTGGATAAGTATTAACAAAATCCATTGTGTCATCCGCTGGATAGTGATTTATCCGGTGGATACCTTTTGAACAACCGGGGCCTGAAGTTCAAACCGGATCAGTTTGCGTTGGTCGCGACACCGCTCGCTGATCGGCCTCTGCGGCCAACTGTTTTACGAAAATATTTTTTGTACAATGCAAAATAAAAGGACCTCTGATACCAGGGGAAAACCCGCGCTGTAGCGGAGAGGAACACACTATAAAACGAACTGGCTGTATATTCACATCTCATTTACATGTTAAAAACAAACCAGCTTTACCAGTAGCATTCATTGATTAGTGTTGAAAGTTCATGCTACGTGAAACAAAATTAGTTTTAATCGTTCATCCGCACATATTTTACTTCGTTTTAAAATCAATTTTATTGGTGCTTCATAGAAAACAAAATCCCACCAATTAGTACAGGTACCAGTTGTGGCTGAACAACAAGAATCGTGATTGACTAGAAATCTACCTATCAGCAACTTGACACTGCCGCGATAAACCGGTTTCCGGGCCCGTGAAAATTCACTTGTGACCACTTGGGGTCGCTGGAGTATTATTTCAAATCGCTCAGCAAATATTACTTTTCTTTTCTTTTTTTTTCTTTCATCTGATGGCAGAATGACGAATTGTTCCAAAGATCTTTACGATTCTCGACGATCGTGGTTCGTTTGTGCCTCCTCGTTCGTCGTCCAGTTCATTATCTTTGGAATACACAGTTCAGTGGGGATTTTCTTCATCGCCTTCGGGAGGGAATTTCACCGCAGTGAATCAGCGACAGGTAATTCGTGTTTGATTCTGTGTTATGTTTGCGCTCTTTTGAAAAGATTTCATATTCCTGTTAGGCTACTCACCGATAGAAGGTAACGGTAAAAATCTTTGCAGGATAGGATTCAAGATTTTTTATGTTTTTTTTTTTGTAAACAAAATAACAGGAGCAGAGATGTAAATTGTCACGTTTTCTGGTCTTGGTAATAATTGATTCTCTAATTAGAAGGAGGATATAATATGATTTCAGATTCTTCAATATTTTTATGCGTTGCTTTGTAAACAAAAATTAAAAGGAGCACATACATGTTAAAATTCAGTGTGACGTTTTCAATGTCACGTTTTCTTGGTAATGGTTTTTTATTTAATATTTAGAAGGAGAATATAATATCAGATGACTAATATGCCATATACCTTGGTGACAAGTCATAAGGCATTCAGTCAGTTGAAAGCTATCAATTCAAGTTTCGACTCCGTTACAGGTAGAAGAACCAGTTTGATACGTTGAATTATGTAGGTAATTCTAATTTTTTTGAGGTCAACAATCTGTGAGTTCCGGAAGTTGGTAACGCTATATAGTTTCCGGCAAGAGTGCTTTCCGGCCGGATAGATAAACATGTCCCCAAATGGGGTGTGTCTATATATCTCTAGAATCATACCACCTCTGTAGGAGGAATAGAACATATAGATCGTGTAGAACGTGTAGTAAATATGTCTTCGAGTCACAGAATTCTTGCTGATGCGCAGTCTCCTGTTTGAAGTTCCTTCGCCGACGAAGGAAGGAAATAGAAGACATCTGCAGGCAGACTCTAGTATTTCTTGAAACGAAAGTTAGCTACGGTTTCGATTCCAAGATGCGGCTTCAAACTTCAGAATGGAAAGCGTGTGACAACAGCGCCATTTCATCGCTCACCACCACAACTACAGACACTTGTAGCAATACTGAATAGTGCGCGATTAGATGGGGTAGTAATATTCGTGGGCTACAGGCCCCTAGTGGCCGGACCATTAGAAAAGTGATGCGACTTGGGACTCGCTCCACCCCTCGTGTGTTGCGTCTCCTCGCGCGCGGAGAAATGAGGGACTAATCGTAGTCTAGGTTTGTGGTACTCCCGGGTGGTACTTCTCTCTGTTTGTGTACTCTCTAATCATCCTTCCCTATCCCTACCATTCCCAGTCTAAAACAGTTTGAAATTTTTCCGTGAGTTAGCTGTAGTTCGTGGCCGTGGCCTAAAAGATAAAAGATTAGAACGAGTGTGGACACATTACGTGGGGCACAGGGGAAATCCTGCATGACCCCATTTAGGACATAAAAATACCTATCTCCTGTAGCACAACACCGTCTATTTAAGGACCCTGGCAGTCTCTTGTTTTACACAATTTACACAAGTCATTTAACGACAGTAGTGCAACCATACCATGTTTTGGACAGATTCAGACCCTGTTAACGACAGTACTACTGTTTTGCAGTCTAAATAGAGTGTCTCTAATTTGTAATTTGTGCTATTCGGACCTTAGCAGTTCCCGCTTGCACGATGATGTCACTGTGATGTTAAGCTATGGGAAACTAAAACATGTGGCTGTAGGCGAAACTTCAACACTAAATGGATATACTTGCCACAACCGAGAACCTCAGTATGTGTGAATGATTTATTTCAGTTTTTAAGCTGTACGTGACTGTAGCGTATATTGTACTGCTTCTTTCCTGTCGATTCCTGATTTTTCTGCGCTAAGATCGAAGGTCATAAATCTATTAGGATGACTTGAATACTTCTGTTATCGCGAGCAACCTCTCTCCCTCCCCTACCCTCAGCGTAAAACCTCTCCCCTCCACTACTGTCAGCAACCACCCTGAAGGAATATAATTTGGTTCATTTCTCAGTCTGGTAATCACTGTATTTAATTTTCAACAAGAAGTAGCATTCCAAGCTAGTGATTACCTTTCCTTTTCTCGAATTTGCTCACTTATGAGATGTCCCACTCCCTAAACAGGATTCGTTTCACCAAGAGCGAGGGTTGTGTAATACTCTGACAAATTTATGCATGGCATTGTATTCTATGATATGACCATAACAATACATTCTAGAACGGCACAATACAGCGCAATGTATTAAAGTACAATGCTATGCATAAATTTGTCAGAGTATTGGACAATTATGAGCCAGAGCGAACATCAATAGATTAAATTCCGGCTGCGGTCAACACTGGGGAAAGTCCACATATTTCTTGTTTTCAAAATCACTCGACTCTTTAGGTTTGGGAATGGCTATCCATGACCGCTTAATACATGTTAATACAGGTTTGACTGGCTTGAAAGGAAATCCAAGTAAAAATTAGTGAAAATGAATTTTGACGTGGAGGAAGACTCGGCACAAGACAAATTGACCGCAAAGCGTTTTATATGTCTTTATGTGATATACCCGGCGTATCACATGGAACAAAATCGAACAAACTTTCCATCGAACTCTATCGAACTCAATCGAATGAAAGAGTTCGATGCAGTTCGGCTATCGAACGAAATCGAACACAAAACGTTTTTGTGAGTTCGATGCCCGAACCAAATCGAATTTAATCGAACGAAATCGAACGGTCATGATTCGATTAGTTCAATTGAGTTCGGAAATCGAACTTTGAGCTAAAATAAAGAGTCTGAAAATTTAATATATTTTCGCAGAAACGGCGTATTATTACGATGTATTATTGCACATGACAGAGAAGATGCCCGCCTTGACTTATTTTAAACGTAACTTTTATATGATTACTTGTGTTCTTCTCAGAGTTACGCAGCAACACCTTTCGAACCAGAAGCAACTGCCAACTGCACCGGGTCTGGAATTAAATTTCGCACTGCGACACAAGCATATGTTAGCAGATATATTTTCGTCCTGGGTTTCCCTGGCACGGTGACAGGAAAGCCCTTTTCCTTGGTAAACAATCAACGCAGTGACATTTTCACAAGGAATATAATAAGAATAAACTCAGAATATGGAAATAATATTAAATGCTGGAATGCAATTTACGTACTCGGTCACAAGAGTTGGAACGTTCGATTTCGTTCGATTCGCGTTTTTCTTTTGTGAGTGAATTCCACTTAGTTCGATGACCGAACTTAATCGAACTCTTTTGTTCGATTGAGTTCGAAAATCAAACGTTCGATTTTGTTCGATTCGATTTTTTTTTTTTGTGAGTTCGATTTCGTTCGATGGCAGAACTCCATCGAACTCAATCGAACGAAAGAGTTCGATTGAGTTCGAAAACCGAACGTTCGATGCCTGATACGCCAGGGATATATGAATAGAATTGTTCCCCTCAAGGCTTCGCCGCTCGCGTCGGCATCGCGCGTCAACAAAACCGCCAGCTACCCAGGCTAATATTTAGAGAGATGTAGTAAAAGGCAAATCAATCCCTGAGGTGATATGTAATTTGCGATAATCTTGATTGGCATAAATTAATATTTTGCCGGCACGGTACAGAGAACCGGGTACAAGTTTAGTGCGCGGGGGCTCACGGTTAGCGGCTTGAAAAGAGTCCGTTGATAGATTTGTGTCATTCTACGGTCAGCCTCGCCGCCTCTAGTACTGTTCAAACAAGTTAACTCTCGTCTTAGTTGTTTTTTGTAATACCTTAAGACTTATTATCGACAGCTTTAGCCGCATATTTTCGTTGTTTATTTTCTTAATTAAGACACCTTAAAACCCTAAATGTAGCACCACTGCATAGGTCCGGGGTACACAGTCCCTGTTTTTTCCAGCAGTTGCGTTTTTGGGGTTTACGTGTCCGGCTCTGGTGCGCTTAGAAATATTGAAATATTATAGTCCTTTGTCATTAATAAAATGTATCGTGGGCCTGGCTGACCAACGCCCCATGCCTCTTAGCCTTATGTGTTTGTTCGGGTGTGAAGTGGAGGCAAAATGCATTTGATAAACACTATTCACTTGTTATGACAATGGCAAAAACAGCAGCCCTACTGGATGATTTTCTGTATTCTCTTCCTAAGACGTTAGTCACCCAAGAATTTTAACTTTGTTTGTGATTTTAATTTTTTTTTTATTCCTAGCATGGGTGGGATCACTTGCGTTCGGCCTTATGTTTTTCATGGGACCTCTAACAACCGCCCTTTGCGACCAGATGGGATGCCGGGTAGTCACGTGCGCCGGAGGTTTGCTCTCATTCGTTGGACTCTTGTCTACGTCATTCGTCACTAATTTTACTCTGTTGTATTTCACGTATGGCTTACTTTGGGGACTGGGAACAAGTTTTTGCTACTTCGCCTCTCTGGTAATTCTACCGTTACATTTTAGGAACTATTTGTCATTAGCTTACGGAATAGCTATTGCTGGAGCTGGATTAGGCGTTCCGCCGATGATGTGGGCAATAAATCACCTTAACGAATACTATGATTGGAGAGTGACCATGCGAATTCTTTCTGGAATAACCCTATTTATGTGCGCTGCTAGTTTGAGCTATAGTCGACATGCACATGTGAAGGACCTTCATGTTCAACTTGAAAAGCGAGACTTGTCCAAGAATTTAGATAGTAGCATTCATCGCAAAGTAAAATTACATTTTTTGGAATTTGTTAGTGTAAATCCCTGGAAGAACAGGGCTTTTGCGGTGTGGGCAATTTCCTTGAGTTTCATTGCGTTTGGAAACTTCATACCTTTCGTCTTTTTGGTAAGTAGGAAGTCCTTATTCCGTTTTAGAGCAGTTTTCAATTGAGTGTCGTAAAACCAAAACCAAAGTAATTACTCTGACCAATCACAGCAGTTGTAAACAATCCAATGAACCAATCAGAGCTCGAAGCAATTACATGTCTGCGGCGCCAAGCGCGGGAAAACGCGTGCAAGCAAGTCACGATTGTTTGGTTTTATTTCTGATTGGCCGAGAAAGTGGCGCGAGATTTTTTAGCCAATCACAAAGCAAAGCAATGCAAAACCAAAGCAATTGTGTAATTGATTTCGATTATCCAATTGATTATTTCGTTTTCAACTCGTGAATACGCGAAGCGGTGGACGAGTAACAGCAGTTGGGGAACAAGTATGCAAATTCGGGCGTTCGCCTGTTAACATTCATCCCGCGATGTGTACTGGTCACCTGCATTACCCATGGGGACGGCGTAGGAGGGAGGGGAGGGTGGAGAGTTAGACGCAAGGTGTGGGGGAATCGGTGGAGCAAATCACCTGGGAGAGAGGAGGGTCGGTGAACATTCAGCCCGCGATAAGTACTGGTCACCTGCCTTACTCATGGGGACGGGGAATGTACTTGGTGTATCCCTTATTATTTTGTATTTAAACACTTAGTTTTTATTTCGGTAGAAAAAGAAGATAAAAACAGCAAAATGGGGAATCGAACCCGGGCCGTATGATCTACTCCATGCACACTATCCACTACACCACCGACGACTAGCTGCCGGAAATTGTAATTTTTAAGAGATATAAGACAATATGCTGCTAGCCCAGACCATATATAAGAACTAACCCTTTCGATACACTGGAAATACTGGAATCAGTGCTTAACCCTAAATACTAAAATTAGTGCTTCAACCCTAGATACTGTAATCCGACCCTAAATTACACTGCAATATATCTAAATACATTACAATAAGGGATACATGAAGTACCATACATTATGATCAGGGATACACCAAGTACCTAGGGAGGACGGCGTTGGAGGGAGGGGAGGGTGGAGAGTTAGACGCAGAGGGTTGGGGTCGGTGGAGCAAAGCGCCTAGGAGAGTACGGCTCAATGTTATCATGGCAGTGATCCTTCTGTTGCTGGGCAATATCCCTGCCAACCTAGTTTACACTTGCAAAACAAACCCAAGCGAAGCATAACCTTAAGCGTCCACATGCAACGCAAGCTACACAACTGAGGCATGCGCACTTGCAGTGCTTCCTTAAGATGACTGACAAGTCACATTTCGCTTGTCGTTGTGTTTGCATTTATTAAATGTCACAGTGATTTTGCTGGTTTTTGGACAAAACTGTTAAACTGGATTGAACTAAGCACCTTAATTCCTTATACACAAAATGCGTGTAGAATATCCAGAGGAAAATATAAAGTTTTTTTCAAAGGGAGAACAAACCATAACCAATTTTTAAACGAGTTTCTAAGACACAAGAGAAGAACTTAAAAAAAAATTGGCCAATTTTTCAAGTTGCAATCCATAAATTTCCATCTGCGTCATCCGCAATTAAAGACACTTCTTTATAGTTTTAGCGCAATAGTTTAGTAAATGTTCGCAAAATTGGACCATTATTTTTAGGTCAGTTTGCGTCGATACAAATATGTTTTTTGGCTCGTCATAGCGATACTTAAATACGCGATATCGGGTATTCTTTAATCAATGTTCAATAAAATCACAGTACAGAGCAAGGCTAATACTACGTAGAACATTTAACGCGACAACGATATGATAGAGCCGAAAATGAAAGCCAAAATGCAACCGTGGACAGCTGTTTCGACCTGGTTGGGTCTCATCAGCACGGTGTAGCAACACCAAATCGCACGTGGTGATGACTACAGATGAGCTCAAATTCAAACGTTTGCCAATTGACCCACGTCACAAAGGCGAGTGACCATGAGTAATAGCTAGGCAAATAATTTGTAATACAGTAAAAACCCGCGTATAAGAACCTAGAAATTAAGAACCTCCTGGCAGAAATTTGCTACTTTAATACTGGTTTATTTTTTTAAAAACTGGTTTTATTTTTTGAAACTGATTTGTTCTTGATTATAAGCATTTATTCTATAAAATAACAGTTTATAATGATGAACATACCATATATTATGCTACTTTAATACCCCAAAATATAAGAACCTGCTTTGCCAAACTCTAAAAAAGTAGGTTCTTATACGCGGGTTTTTACTGTATCATGTCGTTGTCGCGATAAAGAAAGTGAAGATCCCTCAGTGAATACATGGCTAATACCATGTAACAACGCGTTCCTCTGAGTTATGTCGCATCTGACCCCTCTTCGGCTTCATTCTTCGTTTTTTTTTTTTCGTTTCGGAGATTGTGAAAGAGGTGGGGAGGGAAGGTGATTGTTCGAAAGAAGCGTTAAAGAGCGATTTTCATATGACCTTGAAATGATTACGCATAATCTCGTATCCAGATCTCCCACGGTCAGGCGGAACACATTTCAGTACAGTACAAGCACGAGTGAGATCTGGGAACGAGATTAGATTGCGCATAAACACAACCAAAACAACAAACGAACTTGAAGGGAGCGATTTGGTTGGTTTAGTGAACACGCAAAACAAAGCGAACGAATTGCGAGCTAAAAAGTAGAGCATTCTCAAAGTCACTCGCTTTTCAGCATTCTGATAGATCAATCAAACAAGCCGCTGTTCATGTGAGGGGTATTTTTAGCAGTAAACGAGCAAGGCTTGTTTTGATAATTTCAACTACTGACAATGGCGGATGACACAAGTCACGAATACTCAGGAAAACGTTTTTTCTACGGGGGGGGGGGGGGGGGGGCACAATCTGTTTGTGTAACATATAACCATTTGTAATTTTGTAGGAAATGTATGGGATTAACCTAAATTTCATATTAATTATAGCGACGTATCGCCAAATGTATGTACTGATTAAAGCTAAATAAACGTTAAATTACCTTATTTGTTGTGTGTTGTTTTCCTTTTGCCGTACGTAATAGTGATATTTTGAGCGACTTTGAAGGATTCTGAGTTCGCCGTTGACTGTGCCTCTAAGAGAAGGACAAGGGTAGAAAGAGATTTTTCAACGGCTCCAGCGCCGGGGCGATTTTTCCACATAAAATTGCATCACTCGGCTTTTAAAGCACGCAACAGAAAGGCCAAAAGATTGACGCTTCTTCTCCTACCTCTCGATCGAAAATCTGTCCAAACGGCCCGGAGCTAGCCCTCGAAGAACATGAAAATCCCATTTCAAGCGGTTGATATGCGTATCGAGATTTCCATGTGCAAGCCACAAACCGTCCTGCTGATTGCCTCTTTCTGATTGGTCGCCGTTAAACAATAACCGATTCAAAATATGTACCTAGGGTGATAAGCCTGGCGATTTGTTTACATTTGAACGAAAACGTTACGGAAATGCCTTTGGCTCCCCACCCTCGGTACGAGTTTTATACTCCGGGCCGTTTGGACGGATTTTCGATCGAGAGGTACGAGAAGAAGTGTGAATCTTTCGGCCTTTCTGTTGTGTGGTTTGAAAGCCGAGCGATGCAATTTTATACGGAAAAATCTCTTCTGTGCTGGAGCCATTAAAAAATCCCTTTCCAACCATGTCCTTCTCTTAGAGGCACAGTCAACGGCGAACTCAGAATCCTTCAAAATCGCTCAAAATATCACTTTACGGCAAAAGGACGACAACACACAATCACACGTTAATCAGTACATACATTTGGCGATACGTCGCTATAATTTAGGTAAATCCAATACATTCCTATAAAATTACAAGCGTTATATTACACAAACAGATTGTGTGGGCTCCCTGTGTTTTTTTCAGGTCATACGAAGATCGCTCCATTTCAAATATTTTCCTTCAAAAGAGACGATTTTCCCAGGGGTGGGGAGGGACGGCTATTATTCTAGTAAGTCTGGTCTTAAAATTAGTTTGAAATGGCTAGGGAACTCAATCGTTTTGCTTGTGTTTTCACAGATTAGCATAGCAAATGACATCGGCATACCCAGCTCCAAAAGTGCATTACTCATTGGTTACCAGGCCATCACGCAAACGGGTGCCCGAATAGTATTTGGAAGACTGGGCAACAGTTCGCGGATAGACAGAATCACCGCTGTTCAAATTGCTGGCCTTGTGCTGGCTCTTAATGCTACTCTTTTTCCTTTAGCGAGGAGTTACGCGTCTTTATTGGTGTATGTTTTCGTATTTGGCTTGTTTGATGGATGTCTGGCCGTCATGTTTGGGATGGGAACATTGTACATAGTCGGAGAGAAACTCGTAGGCCGTGCTTTTGGGAACCTTTGTTGTGCCGTGGCCATCGGAAACTTACTTGGCCCCCCTGTGGCAGGTGGGTACATTTCAAATGACGTATGTAGAATATTTTTGAGGCGTCATGTAACGGCTCTCTTCCTGGAAATGAGCCATATTTTTTTATCCAGCATATTTCTGTCGCTTTTTTCATTCGACATTTTTATGCTTGGTTGCTTGCTTTGACTGTTTTGAGCAAAGTTTATCAGTTTAATTATCCAATCAAACAGCTCAGAATACTGAAAATTAAGCCACTGTAAAGTATGCAGACTTTCTTGAATAGTTAAAAATAGCCAATTTTTGCTGACACCACAGGATAATTTTGTTCATTTTTTTTCCTTTCACCACAGGATTAATCTTTGACATCTTTGGGAAATACGACATAGCATTTTTCCTTTGTGGCGCAATAACGACTTGTGGAGTCTGCTTACTCTTTCTTGTTCCATGGTTAATGCCAAGTGAAACGGAACTATGTAGCGAAGAAAGCACAGTGATTCGAGATGAGCGAGAACAATTTAAGAGAATATCAAATAATTACAAGAAAACATCGAGGATGATTTTCAGCTACCCTACTGAGGCTGCTTTTTTCCCAGGTAAAACACTTAGTAACAATTTATTACAGCGTAGCGTTTCCATGGAGGTGTTGAGCCGAAGTGATACGCCACCTTTAATGAAGTCGTCAATGTACCGCGCATGGTCAGCCGCTGCCCAGTTGCATTGCTCTGATTCGCTGAATGATTCATCTGGATATGAGAGTGACTGCAATAGGCAAAGCTCTTCTTCATCGCATTCAAGTGAAGTTACTGATAAACCAATGAAAGACAATCTTGGTTCTGCAACCATAGTAACACCGGCTATGAGCTTTGACGATCTGGAAGTAACTGTTCACCGAGAAAAACTTGTAAAGGAAGGGTTGAAGGTTTGTTCAATGGACATATTCAGCGCATTATTTGAAAATTTACTTGAAAATGAAGTTGTCATGCCTCAAACTTTAGTCATAGAAACTGGTAGCCATGGAAACTACTTATCGTCTGATAGCAATTCAAGAACGACACCAAGTGACGTCATACTTTCGCAGGCGGAAGAAATGTTTCGCAACTTGGAATTCTGTCAAGAAACAATTTTATAAATTATGCAGCAGCGGACCAAAAGTGCGTGGAATACGCTTTATTTTGGTTCTTTTTTCCAGGAATTCCTTTTTCTAGCGGTCAATTTTATACTGCGCTTTTTTATAATCTTGTTGGCAGCTTAGTCATCAGGGGAAACAAGAAAATCTTCGCTTCGGGTTAAAGAAAAGTTCGAGCTACCCACAATCTCAGACAATAATCGTTGGAACGCTCAGTAACATTTTCTACACGCGTATATCCCTCCACCCTCTACATTGTTGTCGTCTGTTGCCATAACGATTTTTAAATTTTTTAAGGCCGGGGAGAAGGCGGGGTAAATCTTGAAAGTGTCTCAAACAATTTCGTCTGAGATTGCGGGGAAATAGTTAAGTAGGAGAAACTGCGTTTGTTTCGAGTTAAGAGGGTTTGGCTGAGTTATCATAGCTTGCGTTAATCTCGTACCCAGATCTCACTCGCGCTTGTACTGTACTGAAATGCTTCCGCCTGACCGTGGGAGATCTGGGTAGGAGATTAAGCTTGCGTAGCATCGCGTAGCAGCAGGGTTAAGCCTAAAGAATACCGTTCAGAAGGACGTCGGACACCTTATTGAAACTTATATAACGGAGTAACTGGTTAGCTTTCAGTTGATGTTATGGGTAGCAGTTTATATAGTTAAATTTAGGCCTGAATAACCCGAGAAGCTAGGTGGTACAGTGGTACAGTGGTACAGTGGTACGGTAAGCCTAGCTGAGAACACAGGTTCAATCCTGAGTGGGGGATTTTAGATTTTCTTTTTTACACTTAAAAATTTATTGAAAATAAAATTCTAAGTGTCGACATTACGTTATATAAGTCTTAATAAGGTGTCCGACGTCCCTCTAAACGGTATTTTTAGGCACAACCTAGCAGCAGCAGTCGTTTCCTTTCCGAGAGTGTGGGAGGCGCGCGAGGGCATGGGAGCGATATTTTTCTCGCCCCATGCCTTCACGCGCCTCCCGCACTCTCGGAAAGAAGACGACTGCAACACAGGATGCTTCTTTACAACAACATTTCTTGAAAGAAACAAACATAACAATAAACTGCAAGGCTGATCTGACGACGTAAAAAAATTAACTTTGCGAGACACCAATTCGGTTTACAGCATTATCGTTTGCGGTCCTTTGCAAATTTTACTTCTATTTCTTGAAAGGAACAATTCTCAACCTACATGCATAGAAATGACAGTTTGGAGGGGGTCGTAAATGAGATAGGAAACTTATTGAAGAAAGCGGGCGAGCCGGAAACTACAATAATTGGAGAGCAAAGATTTCTTGAAAATACTAGCCAAATCGGATGGCATTTCTGCAATCCAGAATCAAATACATTTAGTATTAACAATACATGAATTCGCGTGTTTATTTATAAGTTTATAACTTACATTAAAGAGAAAAAATAGGAGCTTCTGTGAAGCATAGAGGGGTGAGACGTTTTAGCGGGCAATTGTTTGTAATTTAGGTAATGACTCAATTAATTGATTAATTAATTAATTAATTAATTATAAATTAAATTACACATTTAGTAACCTTTTGGTTTTTATGTCTTTTTCAAAGTGAAAATTACAAGAGCTTCGTTTTGTGTTCAGAAGCAGCGGGAAAACAGGCTGATATTCTGGTGAAATTAATGTTTTTACCGTTTATATTCGATTTATCAATTAGCTTCAGAGAAGTAGATATTGGTGTTTAAGAACTACAACTAGTTATTAATACTTTAAGAGCGTATATGCCAGTTAGGTATGTAAAGCATGAGTGAGAGTGAGTGAGTTTGGATTACAAACTTTAAGAACAGTCATAGTAAGTATTCACGCTTTTTAACTCCGTGAATTATCTTTTCTCTCAAAATTAATATTTAATTGGTATAATGACACCAGATCTAGAGCGTGTATTTCCCTGGCATCCGGCGGGCCAATATGTGCTAATATGTATTCCGGATTCACATGGACAAATAAAGAAGTCTCAGAAATGATGACATTGTAATGGTTTCGTGATTAATATGTCAAACTTACATGTACAATCACTATAAGGGCTTTTTCACTGGCCGTTTGCGTTATTGTGCTGCGTATACCGATAGCAATGAAAGATCCTCGTGGCTACCTTGGCCAACTATTAAAATGTTCAAGTATGACAACTCCTAAGCTTTATCCATGTTCCGATGTGTACGAATCTTCATGTAATTTACTATAAGGCACTATTTCAGTTTCCGACAAACTTGACTCTGTAGAGGTACCACTGGTACTAGAATCGTCTGTGGATAAGGTAGTCGATGAGCGCTTCTGAAGAACGTGACAATATTTGGGTAGGTCCCGAAGATTCAAGACTTGTATTGGTTCCTCGTCTTGCATCAGAAGAGGCACTATATCAGTCTTAGCCAAGTCTCCATCTAGATTAGAGTCATCGCCTTCTTCGTTCATAAGGACATTACCTTTACCTTCGGTGAATTCAAATTCTTGACATATCATGTCAGTTATTGAATTGTCACCTAGCATACGGCCAGAGAACTGATCATGTATTGGTTCAGCAAGCTTAGAGTCAGTTAACATATCCGATTCAATCTCGCTCAAGGAATTCAAAGTGGCGGACAAATCTTCATCACTTGAAACAGGATGCGTTTGAACAGTACCACTTTCTTGCATTACATGCTCGTTTTGTATCAAGGTCACTTGATATTCCTCCAGATTCTTTGTTCCTTCTGGCGCTGTCCTTTCCTGTTTAAGTTGACTATGGTTACCATCAACCTTATGAGAGCATGCATGCTCTGTGTTGGCACAGAATGAAATGTCTGTTCGCTTGCGTTGCGCCTGTTTAGGTGGAGGTGGAAGTTTCTGAGGAACTCCCGACCTATTCGCTCCCACGTTGGTGTCGACTATATCAGAAAAAATCTGAAGTGGAGGAAACAGAGTATTCTCATCAGCGATGGCTGCATGAGCATCTTGATTTACATGCTTTGTTTCCCTGGATGAACTCGTTGATTCGCTTTCAAGCTTTTCACTGCTTCCAGAAGTAGATTCACTTTCCGTGTCCATCTCAAAAATTAGGACCTCTTCGCAACGAGAAAACGTTGTCCAAGTACTTTGGTTATCTAACTCGCGGTCGATTTCCTCTTTCGTACTGTCAAACGAAATGTGTGCGCGGTCTGTAAGACAAGCGTTTGAGTCTTCCGCGCCTAAGTTTGCATCTAATGCTATTTCCATTGAAGGATTTTGCTGAGGCATTATTCGTTGATCACCCAGACTTCCAGTACGATCGTACTGGCATGGTAGTTCTTTTGCAGTCTCATGAGATAAATCCAACTTTGTGGAACCTTGAGCCTCGGATGGGATAATATCTATCTCCTTGGATGTGATGTGGTCTTGGTCAAGAGACACACTCATTGGTTGACAAGTATACGGCAGAGGTTGCTCACTTTGTGAAACTGATGCTTCCGGAATTTGGCATGTAATTTGGAGCTCATCTCGATCGCCGTCCGACAAACTAATCTCGCATTGCTGGAATAAATTGCCCTCGGAAATTTCTTGAGGAACCTCTACAGATTCTTTTCGGTCTGGTTCCACAAATGGGTTTAATTTCAATTCCACAGAGCTCGAATCCAAACGAGTTTGCTGCATCGGGACAGCAACCAAATTTGATGTGATGAGATCTTGAGGCTCATCCGAGATTTCAACTGATGCACAAACCCCATCTTGTTCGAATGGATTTTGCTGAGAAACGTCTAAAGTTTCATTTTCGTATGAGTCCAAAAGTGGGTTTAACTTTGATTCCCGCACTGCACTAGGATCCATGTGAAATTGCTCTATTGGGTCAGCTACTGAACCTGATGTGAATTCGTTCTGCAAATTTGCTTGTTGTGGCTCGGATGCATTAAAATTAAAAATGTCTTTCTGGGAAAAATGATCTTGAAACGATGGCTGTGAGATGTTTGCAGATTCGGGTTTAAACCCTTCGAGCACCGTAAGACGTGGCTGAAGTAGATTTTCCTCCAAATCATCTGTGGTATTAAGTTGTTGGTGCATCGTCTGTTGGGGCAGACATTCTGTTATTTCCCTGCTGAATTGCTCTTCTCCACTTGCCACCTCTTCCACTTTGTACGCCCAGTCATGCATTTGACTCGGTTGCAGCTCTGTTTGATTTGTATTTAGAAATGTTTCTTGAAATGGATTCACAGTGTTCGGGGATTGTACAAATGGTTGTCGCGGTAGACACATGGATAGCGATGGTTCCAGTGCTTGATCTTCAATGGCATTCTCAGGTGAATTCCAGTGTCCATCCTGACGTTCATTTTGGGGGTCAACCACATTGATAAGTTCACTAACACTGTTAAAATCACTCAGCGATCTTACACTATTTGAAATTGAGAAGTTTGTTTCGCTCGACGGTTTTGAAGGGAATGCCTCCATGGATCCTTGAGTGTCTCTTTGTTCCAAATGACTCCAGTCATTTAGCACATAATCCTGTCCTACTTCCGAGAAGGACGAACATCTGCTACGATGTCGACTAACACCTTCCTGTGAAGGCGAAGGACTACAAGCATCAATCAGATCGTTTGAATCACGAGGATAAACCGCGCTTAGAGTTTGAGTTTCTGACGCGACGTTGAAAATGCCTGATACGCTCTGAGACGCCGACCGCGGCGTCGGAATAGGGGTTGGTGCTGTCGTGTGAAATGTACTTTGGGGCGTTTGTAGTGGCGTTGGTGCTGCAGTGTTGACAGAACTAGACCACGCGCGAACAGGTGTCAGTGGTACACTGTGAGTTGCCGAATAAAGAGGCGTCAAAGGCAAACTTTGCAATGCTGGTGAGAACACGGGGCGTTGGTCTGGTAATTCACCTTTCTCGCCTTCCAATTCTTCCTCCTCGACCTGTCGAGCGGCAACTGCCTCAAGTCTCTCACTCAACAGATTAAGTTGGTCAATTACGGCAAGATGCAGTCGTTCCTTTCGATGGGTGGTAGAAACCTCTTTGGAAGAGGAGAAATCATCGACCGCTTCTTTGTCAGAGATATCAGTCTGGAAAGCATCTAATTTTACATCGGAAAGGGAAGCATGATGTACTGGAGTACTCTCTCTTTCTGTCAAATTAGTATCTTTGTGGTCATCAATTGTTTCGCTTTCTATCGCCACTAACTGCCCTGTGCGCGGGACTTTGGGTGGCGGTGGAAGACGAACAAGTTCGAGCACTTCATTTGCATTAAGTGGTTCTTCCTGTACAGCATCTACACTGTCCGAAGAAAATGCTTCTTTTAGAAGAGGCATTGTACTACTGTCTCGAACTATTTCCCCGTCTGAAACACCTTCCTGTGTGTCAATAATTCCCTCTGATACTCCATATGAAGTCGGTTTGAACGCGTTCTCATAATCCTCGCCAGTCTCATCCTCCTCATCTTGTGCATTTGGTCCAGTTCTTCGTTTACGATTACTTTCTGGAGGAGGAGGAAGTTTAACCAATTCAACATCTGTCTCTGTGTCCCTGATATTATCAGCCATCACTGTCTCTGGCAAATTCATCTCCCTGTTGTCTAGCGGCTCCAATTGCAACCGTTGGTCTTTTGTAAATGAAACAGAAATATCGCTAACTGGTTGAGCAACCGAGATAATGTCATCCTTCTCAGCGCCGTTTTCTCTCAGAGCTAGCTGTGTTCCAATGGATGAAGTGGCTGCAATGGAAAATGTTTCACTTGTTAAAGACACATTATCCTGTTGGACACCGGTTTGGTGCATTCCTTGGTCATCTCCATGTAACAATGTCCCATCAGTGCCAGGTGTCTTTACCCCTCCTTCATTACACAATTGTACATTATCTGTATCGATCAGAGTAGCACAAGATGCGGTCGACTTTGGTAATTCTCCTCTTTCTCCCAGGGTAATTTGTAATCTTGAAGGAGAATCAACATTCCCTGTTATTTCCGTCGATGATAACATAGGGCCACTGAATATGCTACCGGAATGCGACTGTGCAGGAACATTAGACTTTGTGATAGAAACGACATCTGAACCGCTGCGATGATGAACGGACACTCCACTGTTTGACATATTGTCGATTGCTTGCTTATAAACGGCCTCAATCTCTGTTTTGGTTGCTAGTCGCCCCTGGGCAGGATCTACGATATTTGCTCTAGACTCCTCGCGTCGCACACTATCGAACCGTTGATATGAACCTATTTCCATTGGATCTAAGTGAGAGACAGACAGGTTTGGCTCTGTGACGCACAGCCCACTCAATGTGTCCACTACGCTTGCGGAATGGATGCTGGGTGATGGAAATACTTCTTCTATGGCAGGCTCTTGCTTGCGAACGAGGTCCGGACGAATTCGCTGGACAATGTAGATGAGGCTTACACCGACGAGTACAAAGCAAGCGGAGACAAAGAAAGCAGTGGTAAAGGAATCCGTGGATCTGAAGAGTTCACCTTTCGAGCAAAAATGAGAGAGTGTTAGGTTACGGATTTTGAATACAACAAGATGGAAACACATTAAACTTGTATCCTTATCCAATCTCGAGCGGAAGGGTGGGGAGTCTAATAGTAAATAGAGATCAGACGGTGTTTATCTTTCAGGATTTTCAATGTCAGTCATGCACGTTTCTCATGGGGCTACAACCCCCTACCATTTTGATGGGCGGACCAAATGGTGTACCATAAATCCCATTCAATTCACCGGCATCCAGGCTGGGTGGAAGGAGACAAAACGAGGCAAATTACCCTGTCAAATAAACGCCTTCTTAAACTCAGTATATCAAGACTTAAACTGAATCTGACAGTCAGTTTGCAGTTTCCAACTGTACTGGCTGTTGGTTACGTTAAAAAGGACGATATAAATATTCTAAAATATTGAAAGTTGATCTTCCTTTGCATACCTAAGACAGGAGGTCCCAACGTTAAAGGAAAAGCCACAACACCGTACATGCTCCCGATTGCTTCGGCCATTAGCTCTTTTCCAACGATATCTTGCGTTATAAGCGGTACTGTGACCACAAAACAACCGTCGAAGAAACCAGCGACTATCGTATAGGCTAACAAACCGTGATACGTTTTGGCAGCGGTGACGCACATGGAGGATACGCTAAGAATGGTTGCTGCGGTGACGAAAATGTAGAGGCGCCTGACACGCGGGAGATCTGCCAATCTTCCGCATAAAAGTTTACCAAATATGGCTGATATCGAGAGGTAACCAAGCAAGAGGGCTCCTTGGGACACGGGAATACCCAGTGTTAAAGCCATTTTGACCTACAATGGATCAAAAAGAAGAGACGAAACATTAATTTTCTTAATTATTAAATACTTAAAACCAAGCAAGAAGTTGCATAACCGTTCTTCCTAAGACAACATTGTTTAATTTTAAGTATATGGTCTACCCAACTAGCGATTAAGAACGAGATTTTCTTTGAAGAAACAGGGCTTTTCCAGAGGGAATGGGTTGCTTGCCCATTTTATGCTACACCAGCTTGACCCGTTCACCAGTGGCATTTAATGGGTACCCGGTGGAGAAGGACACCTTGAGAATGAAGCGTCTGAGCCCGGAGGGGGGGGGGGTACTTCCTAGTAATGAGCTAATGGGGATGTGCCGCTGGATGGGGTCGCATTTTCACGACTGGATTGACTATAATAGGGTTGCATTTTCAATAGAGTTACTAGAATGGGGTCGCAAATTGTCGGAATTTTTGGGGGTAAAAAAATTCTGGCAAGGATTTTTTTTGGTAGTTTTAGCTTGTAAATATTTTCGGCTAACAAATGTATCAGAAGGTTTGTAGGTGAAGAGTAAAGTCTCCTACATTTAATAAATGCGTCAACTCATTTGAAGATGACCTAGATAAAAGTGTTCCGAACTCAAGGTAGATGGCTAAACAGAAAGTGACTAAGTTGGGATTGCGAAATTTACATTTACTCAAAAGTGACTAAGATGGGGTCTATAATTGGCCACAAAATAGACTATAATGGGGTAGGGGCTCTGAGAGGCCAGCGGCACATACCCAGCAAAAGTTGACCCAAGTACCCCCCCCCCCCCCCCCCCGGGCGTCTGAGGCAAGATTATCAATCTGTCTGCCAGACATAAGAGCTTAAACCATCGTACCTTCCACTTTGTGAGCCACATAAACCCTGGAGTTAAACAACAGAAATTTAATTGCACTCACCAGGTATGTATACGGAAAGAAGTAGGCGAACAAAATGAATGACAGTGATAACACCCACATCGGAAATGCTCGGTCTCTCCAGGGTCGCGGATCAATAATCCTCTTTAGCCGAAATAAGAGACTCGGTCTTTCGAAGGCTAAATAGTCAATCGGTGGAGGAATGAACGCGCACCCGCATAAGAACGTCAATGCGGCAAAGACGCTTAAAACACGCATTCCTCCGCGCCATCCGTACTTCTCGTCGAGTTCCTGCAGCATGACGTTGAAAATGAGTGTGCCAAAGCCAGCTCCCGTCATAGTAATGCCGTTAGCAAACGAAATATTTCTGTTGAAATAAAACCTTAGGATAAGGAGACCAGAAAAGAACAGGAAACTTCCTCCAGTTCCCCAAAGGACACCAAAGGTGAAGTACATGCTGGAGATGTTGGGCGCGAATGACGTCACCAACAAAGCGGTAGTGGTAAGCACGCTCCCCGCGCACGCCATGACGCGGCATCCGAAGTGCTCGCAAAGGGCAGCAGTGAAGGGACCAATGACAAAGAGGAATCCATAACCCAACGAACCAACCCATGCTGTGAAGAAAAGGCAACAGGATGTTCTAATGTTAAATGATTCCGTTTTATAAATGTTTTTTTAGGGCAGATAAGATTAATGAACTATTCGTTGGAAATGGATGAAACGGAGATTAAATCATTGGGCCTGCTGCGCTTCAGTTTAGGTAAAGGTTTGGACAATGTGAGACAGGAGTCCTATTTTTATTTTTATCACTAAATAATCACCTCATTTTGACGTAGCGATTACCAGCTTAAGCGCGCGCATACAGGAACTACGTATGCCGCGCTCATTTAGGATTGCACTTCACTTCCCCAAATTGTATAAAATTGAGACACTCTTGTGACATATATTTTTTAATTGAATGCTCTATATAGTGTCCTCAATTAGTTTATTTAGCTAAATACCATTGACACTTAATAAAGTTTTTCAAGTATTCCTTCATAATTAAGTATCAGCATATCTGATTGAACCAACCATCCGATGAAGCATGACAAAAACGGGAGAGTCACACGTTTGTACAATAGATTTAGTATTTTTAAATTTTTTCATTAAGAAATTAAACGAGTAAATTATTCATGAAGAAATCTAAGCTTATATGAAATCATATGCTTACCTGTTGCCGACTCTCCGGAATTAAAATCGTTCAGCAGCGAAATAAACAGCGTCCCAAACGACTGTATTGTACCGAAAATCACGCACTGCACGAAAAACGAAGCAAAGCATACAACCCATGCCCACCCAGAATCCACTTGGTACCGCCAAAATCTTCTTCTGTTTAATTGCATCTTCTATGGTGCAAAGTCAAACCATGAGTAATTTTTGCGGCAGGGAAGCGCCGCGTTTCGCCGCGGAGAAACGACGTGCAATCGAGCTTAAAACTCTATTCAGCCCATTTTTTTCAGCCTCTGCGAACAAATTCGAGACCTTCTGTCTATGGTTTATGTCGTAGATTCTAATTTGTAATCGGGCTATGGTTTATGTCGTAGATTCTAATTTGTAATCGGGCTTGCTCGCGTGTGCGCGAGCGTGCATTGAATAGACTAACTGAAAACTGCGCCATTCAGAAAAGAGCGATTCTGGCTCCACTAACACGAGACATTCAATGTGTTTATTTATAGTTTATTTAGGATGAGTCTCCATATTCTGTCTATTGTTATGATCCTTTTAAATTACATTTCACATACACATACTATATTTCAAAAGGGCAGGACATTGTGCCACGCCAGCTACGAAAAGCCACTAAACACCACCTTTAGATGTGGTCAAAAACTTGTGGAAACGTATTTCCCCTATAATATAAGTGCAGTGGCACTGGACCTCGAGGAAAAGGTACAAAAACTGATAACATTACTTGATACTTTTTATAACATTTCATTTCCCAACGTATTTAAAACTAGTAATAATCATGGATTAGTCAAATGCGTTCGATCTGGGCTCGAGGCCCCCACATGAAATCGAGGCGAGTGGTCAGCCAGTCCAAGATGGCGCCCAAACCCTGAAATCGCATGGCATCCAGCCCAATTCCTCCCACAATCCCCTGCGACAAGACAGATACCCGACGAGATTAGGTAGCGTTCTCCTATCGTCGAACGCAATAAAAACAACGAAAAAAGGCAACGTTCGAGAAGACTGATCGACGTAGAATAAAAAATATCTCCCGCCAAACACTTAAGGACGATTTTTTCAAACTTATGCTGCGGTCTGATAATGAGTTACTGATGTCAGAAATGCAAAAAAATTGGGGGTCACCGAAGTCACCGAATTGATTTAAGAGATATAGTGTGTGGAAATATACCCTGTTTTTGAAAAGTTAGTCCTCGTAACATGACATGGTGTCCATGGCTTTTAGTTAAACAATATCAAAGATGAATCGCTGGGGAGAAACTATTATATTCAAATGTTATCTAAGTGGGCCTGATTCGTAAATAATTCGAACTGTTTTCAACCTTTAAATGAGTTAACCCTTTAAAGAGGGCATTCGGAAACAACATACAGCTGAGATATGAGTGCAATTCGACGTCGCGTGGATAAAAAAAAATGAAAAAAATTAAACTTCTACAAGACAGAATTTTTTTCTTTTTTTCACAGACTGTAGATAATCGATAAAGAAAGTGATATATGAAGAAAAAAATAGGGGTCACCGACCATCCATAGCCTGTGGAACAGGCTTCTTTTTGGGGAATTGGGTTAGGTTAAAATGGGCGAGCGAAGCGAGCAGAGCGCGGACTGGGGAAGAGGGAAAGGAAGGCGAAGCCTGTGGACTCGCCTTTGATGCCGCCGTTCCATGATATCAGAATCTGATATCATGAGCTGATTGGTCAGATCACTTCTTGTTGACAGGTATGCGGTGATAGAGGACACATGTTGACATCTCAAATGCCTGGCGCCCTAAATTTGCATAATTATTCCATTCGCTGGCTCAAATGATAAACAAACATGACGACTCGTCGCATGCAATTTTGAGAAAGCTTTGAGCGATTCGTTGCGAAATTTTTCGCTTATACCTTGACTTAAAGAAGAGCAAAAGCTGTGTCTAAAGTCTGTGACAAAAAAAGCAAGATGTTTCTGGAATTTTGCCGACTGGATTTACAAAACAGCAACCATGCTATATTTAGTGTCCCCAATTAGTGCTCGCGCGCTAAATACCTTGACACTTAAATAAAGTGATTATTATTATTATTATTATTATGCTGCAGATATTTATCTGTTGGATGCCAAATCAAACGCTATTACAAAACAACGGGGGTTTATCCTAGCTCCACTGGGACACACTACTCAACTACAGAACTTTAATACTAAGGAGCTAAAAATTATTGCAATAATTCATGATTTCGTTGCAGTGGAATTATAGACTACGGCTTTTTGAGACTCGGATCTAAGATGCCTATTACCGTGTGGCCGGAAACACTATAATCCGCCGAGATCAAAAGGTCAATATCATCGAAGAGAACAAATTCATAACTGTGATCTAAACGCGCAATTCTCTCTGAAGTCTTGCTGGGAAAGCTTTATATTTTAGGTTTTTTAAATACTTTTTTGCGAAGACTGGGAGTCGTGTTTAGCCTGTCTATTTTTATACTACTACCGATGCATTCAACCGAATTAAAACATGACAACTTGTTGACATTTTAATTAACTTGTTGCCAATATCGTACCAGGATAATTACTGGGGGGCGGAACGGCGGCATCAAAGGCGAGTCCACAGGCTTCGCCGCCCCTTCCCTCTTCTCCAGTCCTCGCTTCGCTCGCCGATTTTAACATAACCCGATTCCCCAAAAAGAAGCCTGTTCACAGGCTAACCATCCAAGCGAGTTAAATCAAAGCCACGTTAACGCAACGGCTACCATCCCTTCATGTGAATAGATTTCTTCGTTTGCGCGCGCGCTCGTGCATGACGTTGCATGGCGTTGCGACATGAATTGCGTGCGCAATAAGGATGCGCATAAACAATTGGCGCGAACGTCCTTAAATAGTCCCGAGATGTCCCATGACGTCACACAAGACTCTATATCGTGCCGTCAGAATAATAATTTCTGACTAGTTCGTTCCTATGTCATTCAGATGTCAGAAATTACATATAGGTTGGCTCTACCGCGTTCCCAGTCATCCTTAGTGCGTAATCAAATGTGAAGTCAGCTGTCAGCGCTCACGTTGGTCCCCAGGTCCCATAGTCAGAAAGGGAAATTTCTGGTGTGGCAACTCAATTAAATTTGAAGGCGACTTGACTTCGATTAAAGCTTAAAAACTATTTTTGCTCCGTTCTAGTTTGTGAATTCTTTTGCTGAACCAGTGCCATCCTTTGACTATTTTTTTTTAAGAATGGTCATCCAGTGCAGTGTAGTAACATTTTATCTCCTCGCATCAAGCTGCGCGCATGTGTCGGCTATTTCTTTTCTACGGTATATAAATATACTAATAATAGATTATTTTAGTAATTCAGGAAACTTTATTCAACTCGTCAGTCAGTTAGTATACTTTTCAACAGAAGAAAAACTCTTAAATGTTCGCATTCTAGTCAGTTTTCCCAATAATTTCTTTGAAACTTAAGTACATTTTTACATTGCTTTGTGTTATATCTCATTTTAGTTATATTATTACATATATTTGTTTTTAAATAAATATGCATCTTCTCTGACTCCCCACTTGTTCTATCCGCTTTCTGTTCCCAGTCTATTCTCGTCCCCAGAGCCGCCTACCTAAAGGCCACTTTTCCGCCACTTGACATGGCTTTACTGCGCCTTTCAATAAATGCGGAATTTGAAATTCAAATCTCCACCGACGGTTGCGTTATTCCCTGCCGTCAATCTTAATTAATACGAAAGCCAACGGACCATGTAAAAAAGAAACAAACAAAATGGATCGAAATCTACCAATCATAATGCACGGACGTGACCTTTTGAACTCATTGAAGTGAAGATCTGTTTCCCGAGAGGTAAGCTAAGATAATTGACGGCAGTGTAAAACGAAATCGTTGGTGGAAATTTGAATTTCAAATTCCGCATGTTATTGAAAGGCGCAGTAATGGAAATATCTCGTTCACGTTTCAAGCAATCCAAAACCTCTATGCTTAAAACATAAACCTATGTTATGGGGTGTTTTGTAAATTTTTGGGTGATCTTTGGGTATGTTTGGGAGGAAATAGTTTTTCTCAAAGGATTGGTAAAATTTAGAGAAATAAGAAATGTTGAAGATTTAGTGAAGTTTTAAAATTAGAATTTGTAGTTAATAATTAATAGACGGATACCAAGTTAGTCCACTAGCAACCTGGGGTGCTCTTGCGTGGGTATCGACTGTCTGTTGGTGTTCCAAAAATCATTTTCTTACTCCTATCCCTTCTTAAAACCTCATTAAATTTTAGGTTAACTCCCGCCTTAACCGCCGGAGCCTGAGCACGAAAACCAGTTGGCCAACCTAAGCATAAGATAACATCCAACACCACCACCTCGGACATCTTATTGAGACTTATATAACGGATTAACTGGTTAGCTTTCAGTTAAGGTTCGGGTTAGCAGTTCGTTTAGTTAAATTTATGCCTGAACAACCCAAGAAGCCAGGTGGTACTCTGGTATTGCAGGCTCTGTAAGTCTACTTAAGGCCAGCTAATTAAGGTCACAGGATCAATCCTGAGTGGGGATTTAAGACCTTGTTTTACACTTAAAAAAATTGTTAAAAATAAAATTCGCAGTGTCGAAATTACGTTCTATAAGACTCGATTAGGTGTCCGAGGTGGTGTTAGTGGATGTAAGCTAATGCTAACCCTTGTTCTCAGGTGACAAGAATGTTCCCAGTCAATTTTATACGTCTGCATGGCTCGTCTCAGGCGTCACTCGAGCGCGGTTTGCGTGGCGTTTTTGACTAATGAAGACCCACGCCGAGGCTCCCGCTATTTTTGCTGTTTTCTCGAGCTTCATCGACGAAATGCAACGGCACCTGGGACAAAGCAAGTTATTACTAAGGTACGCTAACTTTGACAATTCTTCATCTGCTCTTCATTAATATTTGTATCAAGTTTGCGAACATGCTCAATGTTCAATAGGAATGTTTGGGCAGGGTGATATTAGACAAATCACCAATTTCGTCACAAAATAATCACCGACAGGAAAGTGTCAGTTTGCGTTGTCAATGACAACAATGATTTCGTCTGAAGTACCCATAGAAAGACTCAAATTTTCACGTGACCGGTTAACATTGTGGCCTAAAGTGAACAAAATATACATGTCATTATTTGCAGTAGCGAATTCGGCACTAAGGTGGGTACGCGAGGATTATCTTTTTCTTGGCGGGGATGATGGGGGGGGGGGGGGGGGGGGGGCACGCAAACACTCCCTTGCTCACCGATAAAAACCCGCCAAAGGGACGAGACAGGTTATGAATGCGTACCGCCACCCCACCACCTGCAAGCCGGAATCTGTCACTGTACTGTATCATACAACATGTGACTTATTATTTAAAAGTTGTTGACGTATGGCAAAGGCCCCACATTGTAATTGATGCCTATTGCGCTTTTTGTGGATATTTCTGATGGACGCGCCGCTGATTCTTGGTTAATCGCACATGCTCTATTACATGGGGATCACGTGGACTGTGTTTTCCCGCGAGTTTTTTCAAATGAGTTTCAACAGTGCTGAGGTTCCGCTTGAACAGACTGTCATTGCTCATGTCGATACAAGACAACGGAGCCAAAATCCTGCGCACCCGTCCCCCCTCGGGGGGCCATGCCAGCCACTGAAGCATAACGGGAACGACGGGCTTGTTCAGCGATTCAGCAACACTGAGATCCTTTGTGCAATTTTCGGAGCAAATGTACTTAGGCGTCACGCAACAGATGACTGCGGCAGCTGCTTTGATGTTCCGTTGAATCTGAGTTTGCAACGTGTCACCGTGGTTAGGAGAATGACATGTTGCGTGACGTTTGTTTGCATTACTCACGTCAGTCCAGCATTTGAAGCCGTGACTCTCTAAATATTGGACCAGCATATGCACTTTGCTTTGAACGTCCCAGTGATAACTGAGAAACAAGTTGGGCCGCGGGGAGATCTCCTCCTCCTCTGCACTCCTTTTCTCTGAACGTAACAACAACAAAAATTCATCAGTTTACGAAAGCATGTCTACCCTGTCCCTGTGGGGAAGAACGTTATAAGGAGAAGTGAATGAGCCCGAAATTAGCTTGTTCAGTTTGATGAAAGTCCCAGGTAACATGACGTGTGCTTATGCTAATGAAAGTCTTTCAAAGTACAGTTTTCACAAGTTATTCTCGTTCAATTTCCCTACTTTTTGGATAAAGTTGTAGATTTGCCCTTCAACTACAAAAAGCCGCTGAAAAATTGGGGCGTTTTTGTTTTGAACGTTCATGCTTGAATAGCTCGCCGCGGTAGGTCATTATTATGCGTGAATGTCCGGCAATTCTGCCTGATGCCCGTTCATATTTGTGTCCCAAAATCATTAGAAAATAGCTTAATAGTATCACCGCTTTAGTCTGGATTTAGTAAGTGGCGAATTTGGTGAACTAATACAGAATTACCACTTAAAAAATCGAATTTTTTTTTTTTCCAACTTATTTCCATTTTTTAGTGTTGGCTGGTTTTAAAGGCCCACCTTCACCCAAAATGCTATGCGCGCCGTGATCACTTTCTGTGCTCAATTTCGTGTAACACGAAATTCACGCTTGAATGCGTGCAACCAATCAGATCACGTAACGTCTTTTGGGTGAAGGTGGGCCTTTAACTTGATGACTAGTAGTCAAAGAATAAAATTGTAGTGTGTGACCAATGAAAGCTATTGGCTGTGATTTGTTTTAACGCTTTTTTATATTATTCCGAATTGAACAGAATATTCATATATACCAACCGGGAAGTACAGCAAGCACTCTTAAAGGTTTGAGACCTTCTACCATCCGATCCAGGAACTCTTGCTCCAAGATGACAGCCGGCATGTTTCGAAAGGGCTTTACGTGATACAAGAGTATGTCCATACTCTCTTCATACGGCCTGCTCTCAAAATCCACCGCTGGGCAGCTGCCCAGAATAGCCTGCATATTGGGCCGAAGTTTATTCCACGAATTGGCTGCCATGACAACCACGAAAGGCTTGCCCAGCCAATCTGCGAACAGAACTTCGTTGTAGATGAACAGTGACGTGGCAGCTGCGTTGGACAGGATGATAATCACGTGACTGCAGCTGGCGAGGTGCGCAGCATTGAGCTGTAGAAACTCATCTCGTGATTGGCCGAGACGTTCATGTTTGAACACCTATCAGGCGAAAAATATGTTAAATTAACCCTTAACTCCCAAGAGTGCCAAATATCAAAATTCAAGAAAAATCCCAAATTTCATTTTGTAAATGATCGAACAACAAATGGTACCGTGCAAAAGTACTGCCAAAGAAGTTTTATTTGAATGGTCACACCACAGGATTTCGTCGACAGACTCAAAAGTTAGAACTACGAAAACTGTCCGTATCGACGGGATTTTCGTGCATGGGCTTTCCGCTGCTAAAAATAAAAACCAAAACAAAACAAAACAAACAAAAAGAATGTTGAAAATACACTGTAACGGGGTTCGACTTCTACTACTCAATAAAGAGGGTTGTATGTGGCTTCTGTAAAACTATAAGCAAAGTTCTGCAATAGCGTCTGACCAATAACAGCAAACGGAGATAATTATAAAGTGCTGGGCCAATCAGAGGCCGGTTCAGGTTAGAAAGCCGATTGATGCTCATGAACCAGGACTTTGCCTTCAGAAACCGTTAAAGCTGCTTACCGAGAAGTCAGTGTGAAATTTTGAATTTAAAGTTGGTGTTCACTGGGTTAAACGTATCGTGCTTAGAGCAACTGCATCCAGAAATCAAAACAAAAACAAGAAACTGGGGCCAAGCACGGGAAAATACGCAACCGGTGCAAAGTGGGTGCCAAGCGCGGGAAAACTGAAGCAACTGGTGCCAAGCGCGGGAAAATATGCATGATATGCCGACGCTGACAATCTGTTGATCCAATCAAAATTCGTAGAAACTACATGTAGCCGGCGCCAAGCGAGGGAAAATGCTTGCATATTGGGTGAATGTCTGATACCGATAATAAAGCGTAGTATTTAATAATGCTAAACCAAAGCAAACGCGAGTTACTTCGACACTGAGTTGAAAACCACTATAACCAAATGAAAACTATAACTCAATGGGCTTCCGGCCATGTTTTCTCGAATAATATTTAGGCTTTTCTCTATTGTTTTTTCCTCTCCTATTCCGTGACAATGAGGCCATTAATTTGGTTACTTTGCGAGTTGGTTACACTGCGAACGTGGGGATGGAGCGTGACAGGAACTCGTGCGTAACAAATTTTGGATACGACTGTGAGTTGGGGGTTGGATCAATCATTAGTGATTTTTAGATTTTTAGTAAAATGTGAAGGTACTTCATAAGCGCATTTCTTTCGGTTTCTCTACCTATTATAAAGAATAGACTTTGTTTTTCTTTTCCTGGGTTGGGGGCTTTACAAAGGAGATCTGTCATTTCCGGATCATTGCGTCAAATCGTTAATGTATCATGATTTGCCCGAGGCCGTTATTGGATGTGGAAGTGAAATAAATTGTTTTTTTAGCAATCCATGGAGAACATTAATTTAATCAGACCAATGAGATGAAAAAGTAATATAACCAACCCTGCATTATTTCAACCCCAAATTAATTAACATGAAGTAATTTTATTAAATTACAACACAATAGCATGCATGACCGCTGCGCTAACTGACTTTAATTGATAATCCTATTTTTACCTGTAGGTTCTTCTGGATTAAATCCGCTCGTAGGTTGTAATAAAACCGCACATCGTTTGGATCGCAAATAACGTAGACGGAATCTTCCTTTACTTTACTTTTTAGACACTTGAGGTACCAATTTTCTTTGGTCTGTGCTTGATCTTCTTGTATTTTCTTCACTTGTTGTATGAGCTTCCGACGCGCCACACGACTGTCAACATTCAAATGGTTTTCCATGTCTGTTTCACTCAAAGAAACCAACAAGTAACCGTCGACTTCGTTCTCTTCGAAGCTCAGGGAGCAGTGCGCTTGCATTTTAAGAGAGGCCAACCACGCGAGAACCTCAGATATGTTCCATGAGGACACCGGCTTTTGTCGGTCGAATTTTAAAATATCTGGCTCACTTGGAGGAGTGGGAATGCGCATACCAAACAACGGAGCATATTTCTCCAGGTCTTCGCTAAAAGTTCCTACAACAACAGACGATAGCTCAGCCACGCTTGACGCAACATAGGAGCTCAAGTCCAGTGCTCGCTCCTCTATCTGCTTGTACTCTTGAGGAAGCTTCCCGCGACTATATTTGATACAGAACAACTTTGCAGGCTTTTCAAGTTCATCTTTCTCATCAGCGCTTTCTCGATCTTCGTTCCGATTGAGTAAGATCTGTCCCTCGTGACGACAAACTTTGGAACTGAAGTACGACTCGGACAAAAACATGATCGATGCGCGGCACTTTTCTGCAATTTCCAATCTCTGCTGAAAGCAGAACGGACTTCCAATTGGCACTTCGTCATCTTTATCGAACCAAATGTCGTCGCAAAATCCTATATTTTTTAGTTCTTTGACTGTGTAGGAAATAAAGCGTTTCTCGAGAAAACTCGCTTCCGGTGCATACGACACGAAAATTCCTCTTTTCTTCGCTTTTCGCGGACTGATCGACTTTGAATTTGACGAAGATGAAGCATCATTCGATCCTTCGTTAGAACTTGCGTTATCCGAGTTTATATCATGGCCAATACTCTCTCCACTGTTTTCTTTGACCTCAGCTGGTATTTCAGCTGTCAGCCTAGATACTTCAATCTCTTCTCTGTGTTCCACTTCATCGTTTTGAGTGTCCGCCTCATTTTCCTCCCCTTTAATACCGTTCATTTCCTTGCCTTGCTTTTCGAGGCCGTCTGCAGCGTCAGTGAAATTTAAATGTTCCCGATTCTCATTCACCGCCGTCTGGTCGTCCGATATCGGCGATGGATTTGCTTTGTCAATATGATCGCCGCTATTAACTTCATTGTCTTCGAGGACCCGATCACCATCGTTTAAAGATTCTTCGGCTTTATTGCCTTCGTCCATTCTTGCTTATAAATTGTGGTCAGCCTAACTTATAAACACATCACCAGGACAAATGTCTCGACACGTTTGTTGCGCCTGTATCTCCTTCGAATATGCAAACAAACCCCTTCTCCAAGAATAATTTGATGCAGCCAATCACCCCGGCGTGAGAAGCTGTGAGTGTTAATTAACCACGTTTCCTTGACAACACGTGAAGCAAAAAAAATCGAAACTATAACACAAAACGGACATGACAAACGATTAATGCGTGAAAAGAATAGTTTCTTTTCATTTTAATGGTACAATAAACTAATCATCTTTTCTACAGAGAAATGTACTATTCATGTTTTCGCTTTTACCAAAAAGAAAAATCGAGCAAAGACAAGATCTAAATTAGACTAGATCGTACGTGTAACATTCAGCAGGAGTCGATTTCGGCTCCTGACGGTGTGTATAATGTATAAATAACGTTTTGTTTGTGTAGGTTTTTATATTTTTAAAGTTTTGTGTTGTAAATACCAATATTTTCAAACTGCACTTGAAGAAGGCCGAAGGCCGAAATGTCGTACGTTAGCCGAAACGCTGGAACAGCGACGATACGCGACTTGTATGGGTCTCGCGCGTGTGTGTCACGCGGCTTTCTCCACAGGTAGCCCAAGTTATATGTGTCACATTAACCGTTACAGTACAGCCGTTGGCAGCCGTTACGAGCGAAATTATAAGGATTTGTACGAGCGAGAAAAAAAGGTCCATTTTAGACAAGAAAACACACAAGCGAAGTAAGGTAGACGATTTTTATTGAAATTTTGTTCGTATTTTTTAGCTCCTAGAATGGACCGTTTTTTCTCATCCAAATCCTTATAATTTCGCTCGTAACGGTTACTGTGACACATATAGTTTGGGCTACCTGTGCTTTCTCTTCGCGCACTTGGTGAGTGAATAATACTGTTGGATTTATCTCATGTCTTACAGAAAGTAATATATATAGATAGCCTTAGCCTAACAGCGTCGCTCTTTGAACAGAAAGCCGATGATAAACTTAACAGAGGTGAAAGGTCGGAAGCACAAGAATAAAATTGACGACCGGGCCTATCTTCTAATTTTAGAAATTCTCAAAAACAGACTTAGGCCCCGTCCACACGTATCCGGATATTTTTGAATCCGCAACTTTTTTTGTTACGGATTAGAAAATATTCGCGTCCACTCGTAGCGTATTCGAAGCGTATTTTCCCGAATTCGCCGGATACATGTGGACGGAAGGCCAATCCGCAACAAAAAAAGTTACGGATTCAAAAATATCCGGATACGTGTGGACGGGGCCTTACGCGACCGTTTGCACAGTACATTTAGACCTTACAAAAGTTCATAAAAACAACTTTTTCTCCGTCTAGAATAATTAGTGCGACTAATTTCCAAATAAAATACACCTGCTGCTTATAAAAATTGTCCGAGAAACTGATTTGGAAATCAAAATTGCAAAAAATACACAAACATATTTGCATAAGACCACGCGTGTGAAGTATCCAAGTCTTGTTTTGTTTTGTTTACATAAAATCGCTTTTCAACCTATGTAATGAATGAACAAACACATAAAAATGGACAACACAATCTTCTTTCGAAAAATTTTATTCAAATCTCCATAAGTTTGTGTTTAAAAGCAAAACGCGAACCATTAAGAGGCCGAGATGTCTCCGATGAAAGAAATCAAAACAACTGAATTTAATTGAGCGAGTGTTATAAACAATTCTCCCGAAAACTAGCGAGAACACAAAAAAGTCAATCACAGATTGATATCAACATAAATTCTCATCGAAAAATGTATTTTGTTTTACCTTTAAGTCCATCCACTGCTTGGAAATTGTTTAAATCTCCGCTTCTTTAGTTCTGAAACCCGAAGTGACAAACATCTTCCCGCATTGCTCCCATCCTCGAAGCAAGATTTTATCTCTGAAAGCTCTTCTATTTCCACTATAGCGGCTTCTGAGTATCCCATAATTAGTATCCCTGTCTTGAGTAGCAAACCGCGAAAAATATTCAGGAGAATAACGACTTTAATTTAAACGCCGGTTTTCTCCGCTAAAACACAGCAGTGTTTTCCCAGGTGACGTGAAAATTGCAAAGATCCCGGTGTGGCGTCATACGCGCATGTTTTGCGACGGTCTACGCGCCCGCGAGTTAGCCCTAAGCGACGGCGGCGGCGGCGGCGCCGGCGGCGGTGTGACAACGCGCCCGCGAAACATTCCGCTAGCCATGACCATGAAAAATGACGGCCATGGGTTCTATGGTTGTATGGGGCTGCGCAGCCTGGCCTTCGGCCAGGCAAGAGCTCCGCTAAAAAACTGTTCCGAAATTTTGGGAAAAGTGGTTTTGCTGAAACTATTTTCAGGGGGTAAATAATCGAATAATCGAGGGTAAATAAAGTTGATTGATTGATTGATTGATTGATTGATTGATTGATTGATTGATTGATTGACGGGACACGACGGACACAAAGGAAAAATCCGTGGCTGTGCTTCCACTGGTAGACTGGTACCGAGAAAGAAATTATCCGCTGGCTAAGTCTCGTGGGCTCCAATTATCGCTCGTTTTCTGTCGGCCATGATGTGGCGCGAATGTCTTGTTGCAATGTGATAGGTTCTGTTTAGTGCTTCGCAGTTTTTGCACTGTTTTTGCAAAATATATGCACAATGGATCTCGAGGAAGAGGTTTTTAAGATTGGCAAGCAGCTGGAAAAGATCGTTAGCGAAGAAGGAACGGTGAGTCACATTTGTTGATATTTTGACCGGCCGGTCATGCTGATAGAATATTAGTACCCAATCATGAGCAAACCGATCGAACGCCAACAGAAAGTTATTGTAAAAATATCAAATAGACTTTTCTTATTTGCAATATTGTCATGTAAAAGTACCCGCTACCGTTTCTAAAAGAGTCCGTCTGAGTCCACATGATGTCATTTCTGTGCAGATGTTTACAAGCGTTCTTTCATTTTGAAAGACAAACACACTTTGATAAAACGTTCCATGTGCTTGCAAAACGCAAATTCAGTCCAAAATGCAACTTATTAATATTCTTCTAACTGCTGTATATCTCCATTATTGTTAGTGTTGAGAATTCATTAGTAGATCAAGATAACACTCCCTTGTCGATGATTTTCCTGTTCTCCCGCCCTGTCTGTTTGATAGCCCAATGATTTTGTAAGTCAAAGGAGAAAACTGGACTTTGACAGCTGTTGGGAATTCAAGGGTTAGGCAGGTGTACAAACTTTTATTGCATGACACATAATTTATTTTAGTTAAGCTTACTAAAATAAAATGTAAAGACAGCTGTGAAATGCACAGTTTAGTGTGTCTATAAAATAATGCACAGTTGTTCTAGTTGTACTGCTCATCCCCCCCCTCCCCCGGCATTTGTCTTTTTTTTAATAATGCTGCAAATGCCCATGTTGGGGTCAGTTCATACTGTACATACAAATCCCCTCGGTGGGGCTTCAGGAAGAATGCAAATGAAAACTTTCTGTCCACCATCTTTCATTCACACATGGAAGCAACAGTGCAAATTTTTGCACATGTGGGAGTAGGGTGGGCTTCAGTTCACTTAAGAAGTGCAGGACCCAAATGACATTTATTTTATCAACTAAGTTTTTATATTTATATTTTTGGGGCAATCCGGAAATTTACACTGAAATAAACAGCAAAGCATGTACAATGCGACTTCTAAAATCCGAAAGATAACGTTGTTTTGACAATGACCCACCCCTGGGCTGACCTGTTTTAGCAAATGCACCACCTTTGGGAAGGAAAAATTATAAAACGCCCCACAAATGTCACCCTGGGGGGATGAGCGGGCTTGGAATTGACAGATCCATTATAATCGCAATATGCAAATATAGACAAACAGTTAGATACAGTATTTCACTGCAAAGGTTTTAGCAACTTTTGTATGTTCAAACAGTGCTACAGTTATTCTCTGTTATAGTGAACACCCTTGGGACTGCAATATGGCCGTGTATCCATAAAATGAAGCCCTGTGCAATAAACCTTTCAAAGGAACAGACCTTATCACTTCAAGAAATAATGAGCTTAAACTTAATTATTGTTTACTATTTGCAAAATACTACCTATATTATCAGAAATTGTACCATAAAGACTGTAATATTACTGAATTTGTGGTAAAGTTAGAACAGAAACTTCTTATTGAGAGTCGTCTTAAAAGAAACGTTCTTGTGTGAAATGTTTAACTTCTGCCTTATAATATATAATATGTCTTGTAAGTAATTATTGTATATTTTTATCTAATGGTTTTGTGTTTCGACCGCTCTATTATTTTATTTTTTTTTATTATTTTTTATTACGTTATTCGTTGTTAGTAGTATTTCCTCTTTTTTATTTTGTGTTAAAAAACGTAATGTAGTATGACTTATGTAAGGATAAAAAAAAAAATAAATAAATAAATAAAAATAAAAATAAAATAAACCTTTCAAGCAAAATATTGCATAATGGTGTTGTGCACTGTTATCCTCTGACATAAAAAATGGACGTTCGGTGGGAAACAGTTTGTTTGTTAGATGTCATGTGACCATGAATCAATAAATGAACATGCATGTTGTATTGAGAAAAACTCCAGCTATACATGTATAACAACAGCAGTTGTTATGGAACAGTTTCAAACCCGCTCATCAGAACATACTAAATACAGATACATGCATGCACATGTACAGAGGAAGGTAATTTGAGTATTTGTGGCCCATACAGGATCTCCACAAAAAAAAAAAAAAAAGAGATGAAGATGCAGGGGCGGATCCAGGATTTTGAAATGGGGGGTGAAATTTTAAATGCAATAGAACCAAAGCCTGGTTGAGGTGTTTGAGGTCAGTGCATCAGAAAGAAAGGGTCTCAGAAAAGGGGGGTGAAAATTCACCCATTTCACCCCCCCCCCCCCCCCCCCCTGGATCCGCTCCTGAGATGAACCTGAGTTATTATTTTGCAGTCTTGTTTACATGTATGCAGTTATTTCATTTTTCAGATGGATTCTGATGGAGCAGTGGATCTTTTGAAAAGGCTCAAAGATCTTCCCATTACCCTTGAAGTGCTTCAGAAGACAAGAATAGGAATGTCCGTCAATACGTTGAGAAAAAAGAGCGAGAACTCAGATTTACAAACACAAGCGAAATCACTCATTAAATCATGGAAGAAACTTCTTCCAGGTAAGAGAGATAATTGCAGGCTAATGCTCAATAATTTTATTTTAAGGGCAGGCAATCAATGAGAAATTGCAAGGGTTTATCATCCATTATACAAAACAAAATTACAAGGACTGTCAAAAGTGCATGAGACCATACAGGATTGTCATTAGGGAAGGGAGCCAGGGATTTTACCCAGGTATTGCATGTTTCAGCCCATTGACAACACTAGAAACCACTTTTCCCGACTGTTTTTCACTTTCCCACATTTTTTAATAGTAGACAGTAATGCCATACATGTGATCTGTTAAAAATACATTCTAAAAACATTCTATAGTGTACATGGAAGTGTCCCTTTAATACAGGTTTTGGGTAACAAAATGGCTTAATTTTGGTGTTTTTGTGTCCGTTTAAGGTGCCTATAACCCTTAAATACATATTTTCAGAGTCAACTCTACGCACATTGAATAGTTAAATGACGAAATATTTTTTTTCTTTTGAACATTGCATTATTGAGTTAAAGAGATTTGAATTTACAAAATGCTAATTAGATGAGGTCAACCCGGGAGTCATTTATTATACAACTACTTGTTTTCACCTCCAAGTAATATATTTTTACAAACCAATTGACTATCCACAGTTTATTTTTAGTATTTTTCAAATTAATTATCCTCAAGCTGTAAACTGCACATTGTAAATTGGAGTAGAAATAATGGCAAAGTCCCAGATTGACATCATCTAATTAGCATTTTGTAAATTCAAATCTCTATAACTCAATAATGCTACATTCAAAACAAGAAATATTTCACCATTTAACTATTCAATGTGCATAGAGTTGATTCTGAAAAAATGTATTTCAGGGTTATAGGCACTTCAAAGTGCACCTAACTCCAAATTTTTTTCCTTTTAATCAACTCAATGTACGTTGAAAAGTCGAATAGTGAAATATTTCTTGTTTTTTTTATGTCGCGTTAGTGAGTTATAGAGATTTGAATTTACTAAATGCTAATTAGATGACGTCAAATGCAGACTCGTTTATTATACAACTACTTGTTTCCACCTCCAAGTAATATTTTTTTTTACAAATCGATTGACTATAAACAGTTTTTATTAGTATTTTTCAAATTAATTATCTTTAAGCTGTGAACTGCGTATTGTAAATTGAAGTAGAAATAATGGTAAAGTCTGCATTTGACGTCATCTAATTAGCATTTTGTAAATTCAAATCTCTATAACTCACAAACGCGACGTTAAAAACAAGAAATATTTCACTGTTCGACTTTTCAACGTACATGGAGTTGATTAAAGAAACAAAAAATTAGGGTTAAAGTGCACTTTAATAGAGGGGGCCACTAAATACAGGTTAGGGACCACAAGCTGGTGTCCGCTTAATAAAGGATGTCCCCTTGGTCCACGTAATTCACCTCAGTTAACAATATTGTATTTTTCCAGAAAAATCTGCAGGAGAAAATGGAGACAGGTCGAAGACACCAAACAGTGAAAAATCAAGTAGAAGCAGTTCGCCAGCACAAAGTACTAAGTCGTCGTCATCTTCTGCACCCAGTACCCCTCAGGACAACAAAATTGTTACATTCCCACCCCCAAAGGTCACTGGTGACTCAGTGCGGGGGAAGTGTAGGGAGATGATTGTCAATTCTCTCAAGGTGGAAGTTGAATTTGAACAGAGTAGGTGGATTCCCTTTAATTTCTTTATCTGTGTTTTCAGCCACATATATTCCTATGTTAGCAAGGACTCTGAGATTTTCTCTTTATCCCATGCTCATGACATGCTAAACAAATCTTTCTCATTTCATCACCAAACTTAAAATTTATCATCGTTCTTTCCTGTTACAGCTATTTCTGCTGAAGACTTTGCTGCAGCATGCGAGGAATGTATCCTTTGATTTCTTTTTGTTATAACTTCCATGTTGCTACCATTTTAGACACCTGACGACTGGGACTTGAACGACCAACCTTAAGATATGAAGTCCAAGATGCTAACCACTACACCACCTTGTGCCCTTATACAGACTGAAGAAAAATCACTTGCCATTGGGAAGACCTTCTTACAACAAATAATTTATGTTAGAGTGGCTAAAATTTTCAAGTTCTTAATCTTCACATTGTGATACAGTACCTGTTTTTTTTTTAATTCCTCAACTGAACTAAAATTTGGCTTGGTCGTGATCAGGCATAAATCTTTGTAAGCCACACAAGTTTTCCCAAGTAAACTTATGTTTACCACAGTAGAAGTGATGTTTATTTTCACATGACTTGTGTGATACAGTCAGTAACATACTATACAGCCTATGTATTAGTATCCCTTGACTATTTTTCAAGGCATCTTCCAAGAGTTCAAAGACACAAATACAAAGTACAAGCAGCGTGTCAGAAGTCGCGTCAGCAACCTTCGTGATGCTAAAAATCCAATGCTTAAAGTAAAAGTTCTTTCTGGACAGATTACACCTGAAAAGTTTGCTACAATGCCCACAGAGGTATGTCATTAAAGGCCTGTTTACATCGAGGTGGAGGTGGGGGAACCCCAGCTAGGTGGAGGACCACAGGTAGCCATGGTCAAAAAATAACCCGCGATTACATACATTTACAATCTAAGAACCCCAGGGTAGAGCTTCTCGAGACTGACATGTGTTGCTAAGCACATAAACGGTCAAAATGGCAGGCAGAGGACATGTTTTGATGGTTAATGCTATCCTATGCCTCACTGGTAGCTTTAGTTGCAAAATTTCATTTCTACATACACCTGTATGTACATGTATCTTCTTCTAAAGTACTCCCAGCTAGTGAGTGACAGTTACAACATTTGCAAGGTGGGATGGACAACCGTTTGTACACGCAGGAAGCCATGTTTGTCAAGTTTGAATTTGGCGGGCTTTGTAATCGAAATTGAAACTGACTTTGGGGTTAGCGAGTTACCCCACCTTGAGCATTTACCATATTTATTCGGTTATAAGACACACCCTAAACTAAGCAACTGAATCATGTTGAGTTTACAAAATGAAAATATCAGTAAAACACTTGGTTATAACAGAAACCCATAAGTGGGTTGAAACGTGTAATGCGCATTCACAGCTTCCGAATATTCATTTTTTGCTTAGCACCATATTTGGAAACCCCTCGATCCCTCAAGATTGGAAGCAGGTTGTTCTAGCAAATTGATTGGTTAATATTTTCATCTTCATTTTCCAAATATGGTGGTAACAACTTCTTAGCAAATTGAATAATCGGAAGCTTGTTTTGAAGCATACAAGAGACAGTTGTACCATAAACTTACCCTTAATTTGCATGGTTTACCCTATAGTTCAAGGAAGCCTATAGTTTATAAGCCCCCAGCTTCTATATCGGCTTCCTTGCCATCACCACTTTAAACATTTGATTTTGTAAATAATTTAGTTTGAATAGTGTATTTTATCTTAATTGTATTATAAATTTCTGTATACTGTTGTTGTATTTGTGGTTAATGGCAAAATAAATGAATGAGTGAATGAATGAATGAATGAATGAATGAAAAAATACTTCTCATAATACCGGTATGCGTAAATTCTTTAATTAGCATTTACAACTGCTTTCAAAGTGTAAATGAGTAAATGGAGCAATATTAGTCAATATCTGCCTAACCTTTCAAAAGAAATTAAGTTTACCGTGTTTTGTTTTAACTTGCATTTTTAACAACAGGCGTTGTATGCCTTTTCTGATGAAGTGAAAAGTGTTAATTTTGTCAGAAAACGTTGCATAAACCAACATGTAGCAGCATCTTTTACCAAAAACAAATCACACTTTCAATCGCAGTTTGTTCCACGCAAAAAAGCTTGGTAACTGCACAAATTTCTTGAGCATGTGCTCCAATTTAGCCTGGTTACTAAGGTCAACCAAGATGGAAGCTTGTTTACAGACCCGTTTCTTTGGCTTCTTTTGTTTGTTTTGGCCATTCTGTCCTTACAGAAAACTTCAAATGAACAATAAATAGCAACCGCTGTTGTAACACAGGTATTGTGACAATTTGAGGGTCAATATCACAATTTATTAACAAAATACTCATGTCTGCATGTAACACAAATGTTAGCAACAACAGCCACCAGTGTTTCTCTTTTCTTTGTACCACTTGGGTCCTTTGACAGGTTTTGTTAGATTTTGTTGTGTGAAAGCACTCGGCTATAAGACGCACCCCAAATTTAGATCAGATTTAGAGCAAACCAGCAGATTTTTGGTATGTGCAAAATGTTACCCCGGCTAGGTGGATTACCTGCCCTGTCATACTGGGCAACCTGCCTTGGTGGGGTACCCCACCTCTCATGTAAACATGATGAAAAAAAAGAGAGAGAGAGATTGTATGGGCGGGTTACTTCACCTACCTGTGGTCCCCCACCTACCTAAAACTACCTGGTAACATTACATGTTGTAGCAATCATAATTGTGGTTAATTAGTTTGTATACTTGACTTTCTTCATTTAGCATGAATAATATACTTATTGACTGAGTGGGAGGGCTAGATGTGAAAATATTTGGTTCTTGGTCATGGCGCACAGACTTACTATGTATCAGGGAAGATGCATGTAACAAGTTGATTCTGAAAAAGAGTATGAATAGGCAAATCTTATTGCCTCATTAGCGTACACTGTATGTGCCTCATTATCTAATCTAGCTGCAAAAAAAATCAATTCCGAATATTGAAAGGGCATAACACAATTACCTTTCTCTGGACATTTGAGCCCAGTATACTAGATACTCGTTGTGCAATGTGTAGTTCCCAAAAAAATCCATACCCACCCCATGGAAGGTCATTGGAAATTCCTAGGGGGAGGGGGTCTTAAAAGCCAACATTTTAGAAGCAAAGTATGAAGCTAAACTGGAATTTCCTGGGGGGACGGGGGGTGCTAAACAAAAAACCTTCCGTTGGGGGAGTATGGATATTTTCTGGAACTGCACAATGTTGTTTTAAGAACTTGAAATTTTACAAAGAATGCAAGGCTCATTAGCGCTTTTGCCACTCAGCAATTCTACAGTTTTTCATAGCTGATATTTTCTTAAACATTACATAAAAAGAGTTTAAAGTTGCATAGATTAATTACTGAGTTTAACAAATCTCTTTTAACTTTTGAAGTCAATTTGCATTAAGCATGATGCCTTCTCTACATAAATTTGTATGTTTATTTAAGAACCAAATGTAAACAATGACATCAGCAAATATTATCCTATACTGAAGCAGGTTTATTTTTCAGGAAATGGCAAGTGAGGCGATGAAGCAGTTAAGGCAGGAATTTTCCAAGGAAGGGATACGTGAAGCGCAGGTAGCTAAAAACCAAGGCACCGAGACAAATCTGTTCAAATGTGGAAAATGTGGCAAACGGAAAACTACCTACACACAACTACAAACACGCAGTGCTGATGAACCTATGACTACTTTTGTACTTTGCTTAGATTGTGGAAACCGCTGGAAGGTATGTACAGTTAAAAGTGCTTGTATGATCATAATTTAACATTCCCCTTTCTCTTCAGTTTTGGAAAGTGGTAAGTCTTCACAAGCTTATAAACTATTATGGCTCACAACTGCTGGAGCTTAACCCGGTTTCTGTAGCATGAAGTGACTGAGAGTATTACTACTCCCCCCTGGATGGGATGCTAGTCCATCACAGGGTGACCTGGTTTATATACTATGAAGTGACTAGGAGTATTACTACTCCCCCCTGGATGGGATGTTAGTCCATCGCAGGGTGACCTGGTTTATATACTATGAAGTAACTAGGAGTATTACTACTCCCCCCTGGATGGGATGTTAGTCCATCGCAAGGTGACCTGGTTTATATGCTATGAAGTAACTAGGAGTATCATTACTCCCCCCTGGATGGGATGTTAGTCCATCGCAGGGTGACCTGGTTTATATACTATGAAGTAACTAGGAGTATTACTACTCCCCCCTGGATGGGATGCTAGTCCACCACAGGGTGACCTGGTTTATATACTATGAAGTAACTAGGAGTATTACTACTCCCCCCTGGATGGGATGTTAGTCCATCGCAAGGTGACCTGGTTTATATGCTATGAAGTAACTAGGAGTATTACTACTCCCCCCTGGATGGGATGCTAGTCCATCACAGGGTGACCTGGTTTATATACTATGAAGTGACTAGGAGTATTACTACTCCCCCCCGGATGGGATGCTAGTCCATCACAGGGTGACCTGGTTCATATACTATGAAGTGACAAGGAGTATTGCTACTCCCCCCTGGATGGGATGCTAGTCCATCACAAGGTTACACCCCAGCATTATGTCGCCGGTACCCATTTATACACCTGACTGGAGAGAGAGAACATGGAGCAAAGTTTCTTGTCTAAGGAAACAACAGGACGGCGGAGACCAGGCTCAAACCACGGACCTTCAGGTTGAAAGTCCAATGCACTAACCACAAGACCACTGTGCCTTCACTTGGAAAGTAGAAGTGCTGAATAATTCCCATGCCGAACTTTAACCCTTTCACTCCCAGAGTCAATAATGCAGGAGACATGTAATGTAGTTCTAACTTTTTAGTCTGTGGATGAAATCCTATGGTGTGACCATTCAAATGAAACCTCTTCAGCAGTACTTTTGCATGGTGCCATTTGTTTTTCAATATTTTACAAAATGAACTTTGGGATTTTTCCTGAATTTTAATATTTGGCACTAATGGGTGTTTTTAAAGGGTTAAAGAACCGAGATTACAGGGTTTGAGAAGTGAAAAGTTCAGACCCCTGTCCCCTCTCACACAAAGAGGTTCAGTTGTTCTTTATTATCAAAATAATTCCAGCGGAAAGACCAGTTATTTCAAACATAAAGTTCAGCTTCAGGTTGTCACCATTACTTGATTCAAATGGCCAAGAATGGTTGGATGTCATCATGTTATGTCATCCAATCAACACAAAAAAGGCAGCTTCGTTGTGTGGAAATGCTGATCTCACATAGACAAGGCTTTTTCATCTTATTGGTTATAGGTCCTACACATGCACTTTACAGAAAAGGTGTTTTTGTAAATATACAAGAAGATACTCACAAATGAGACTACTGAGTTAATGTAATTGCAAACAGGATTTCGTTGGTTTTCAGCCAGCTATTTCCAGACTCAGTGTGAGCTTATATTCTAAATTATAGCATTTGTGTAATTACATGTATGAACCTATTGAATGAATTTAAGTAAAAAAAAAAAAGTCGAAAAGAAAAACAAAATAGAAGTAGCAGGCAGCTTAATTAATGCTGCATCAGTCTTAACTTTTTATTAATCACCTTTGAAAGCCATATCAAACAACAACAAACACAGGGTACTGCAGTAGCTTTCTGAGTTTGATCAGTCACAGAACAACTTACATTCAAATCTGATTTGTCGCAACACGATCAATGTTCCAGGAATATTTTCTCCTTCCACACATATTGTAAACAAAGGTTCGCCTGTAGCATAGACACATAAATACAGTACATGTAAGTCAACAATGGAGAACATTCAAAGTAATTTAGACAAGGAGCGTCATGGTTAAGAATAGAAAGCAGTACAGAAAAAAATCTTCTAATTTTCTTGTATTTTTTTTTCACAGTTCTGTTGACATTTCATCATCATTTTGGCCAAATTCATCTAAGGGCCTGACTTGGGATCCTGTTTTGTTGACCCTTCCTTGCACAGGCAGACCATTGATTTTATGGGAATTTAAAAAGTCCAGTTACTAAGTGCACTGATAGGATTGTTGACATTATTAAAACTACTAACTATTAATAAAACCACCCCCAGAACTGAATGCACATCTTGTTGGCTCCTTTTCTAGTGGTATATTGGATACAAAACTCACTCTCTTTTTTATCTGTGAACCATTTTACCAAGTGCATAAATATTGTTATCGCTGACAAAACCAAATAAAGGATATTCACTGGTGCCCAGTAGCTTTTTGGTATAACTGCAATTTATGGAGCTATATTTATTCAGAATTATGGAACATAATACAAATGCGTTTGTTAGGATTTTCAACAAACCAATTGTGAGAGCAGTTTTCAATAGGCCTTATTCACGATAGCCAACATGTTGGTTTTTATATTATTATGCAATTTACCACGTGATTTCTGAGGGGGCAAACAACTCAAACACGGGAGATTTTACAGATTAATAATACTTAAATATAAGTTATTTTCATCACTTCAGTAATAAGTAAACAGTCTGCGTAGTTAACAAAACGAATACAAGTCAGATATAGAGCAACCATTCCAAACTTCTAATAAAAAAAAAACATAACTGCCAACTGTCTAGCTCTCAAGTATGATTTTTACAAGGATACTTCACTGTTAGAAAGAACCGATCTTCCGAAAATTGTCCTTTTATCCATTGTTTGCCCCCCTGGCAGAGCACATGGCTAATTTGCATCATAATGTTGCCACCAACATGGCGGCTATCGTGAATAAGGCCAAGTGAGTGTCGAAAGTAATTAATTTTCGCGATTGCTTTGGTTTTGCATTGCTGCGCTTTGTGATTGGCTGAACAATCTCGCGCCACTTTCTCAACCAATCAGAGATAAAACCAAAACCAATCGTGACTTGCTCGCACGCGTTTTCCCGCGCTTGGAGACGGCCACATGTAATTGCTTCAATTCAAGTTCTGATTGGTTCCTTGGATTGTCTGCGTCTGTTGTGATTGGTCAGAGGGATTACATGTGTTTTGGCTTTGCGACACTCAATTGAAAACCGCTCCAATTGTAAATTCACGCTTAAGTGGACAAGCTTGGCTAATTGCGTCTTTTGGTGTGTGTAGAGTATCCCATGCAAAAAGTGTGATTTATAAGATAAAGTGTATGTTGGTGAAGAAATAAAACGATTTCGACTATATTGATGTAGTGAGCTTCTTTCATTTAACAGCACCAAATAAAATATAATTATTTTTAAGTAGGGGTTATTTGTCATTCATGTTATGCTGTTTGCTTACTTTTCGGATGAATTTCTTATTACATAATGGTGGTGACTGGAATGGATACTCCAAAATCAGGTTGGACACCTTATTGAGACTTATATAACGGAGTAACTGGTTAGCTTTCAGTTGAGGTTAGGGGCAGCAGTTTTTATAGTTAAATTTAGGCCTAAGCAACCCGAGAAGCTAGGTGGTACAGTGGTACGGTAGGCTATGTAAGCCTAAGCCTAGCTGAGGTCACAGGTTCAATCCTGAGTGTGGATTTTAGATTTTCTTTTTTACACTTAAAAATTTATTGAAAATAAAATTCTAAGTGTCGACATTACGTTATATAATTCTCAATAAGTGTCCGAGGTGATCAACCTGATTTTGGAGTATCCATTCTAGTCACGACCATTACATAATGCCCTTGTCAACCAAGTTATACTTACGGCTGCCTTGACAAAACCCCGTTTGTATCCTCTTTTAAGAACTATTCCCGAAAGCGGCCAGCTAGAGCGACGAACACTTTTTCGGCTTCGGGGGGTGGGAGGGGGGTGTAGGGTTGGGCAGCAAAATAAAATAAATAAACGAATACGAAGTAAATCGCAATGTTCAGTTTTGCTTTAGATCTTTTATTGAACCCCTATAGTTAAGACGCTACTCTATTTTACATTTTTTCAATAAGATTGTTTTCATTTTTCTCTATTTACAAGATGTTCATTTCTATAAGAACCTAATTTGCAACGATTCTTTAATATTTACAGATTTACTTACAAACGCAATTGTGATGCTGAAATTAATCAGATTGATTCTAACTTGCAGACAAGTTAACAAATTTCAAGCCGAGCAATAAATTCTTGTGCACTTCATTTACTCAAGATAAGCGTCAAAAACTACACACAGTGACCAGTACTATACAAATTTCTTAAAGGCCCTGGCTTAAAATATTTACAATGTATTTTAATTCATATTCTCACAATTGAATATTGATTTCTTTTTCAATATATTTGATCGGATTAATCTTCATAAATAAGCGATAGTTTGGCTGGCCAGCCATTTCGCCAAACCACGAATTTGTACAAACTGCGCATGATTGTAAACGTCGCCAGTGACACTTGTCGCTGACCAAAAACACCGAGGGCTAGCGATGAGAACGCTATTTATTTATTAAATTCTTGAGTGTTCCTTTTTCAAATATGTATTTATCCGAGGATAAGGCGCCCTTTTTTCAGAAAAAAAAGGTGCGGCTTACACGAAGATAAATATGGTAACACATTTTTCCTTTTCTTCTCTTTCACGTACCACAGTAGTATTACATTACGCATATTTGGAATAACAACTGTCTGTGATAAGCCAACATTTTGTTTTTCTTGAGATGATCGGGACGCAAATTCTCGCATTCTACAAACTTGAATTTGTTATAAAAAAGGGTGAAGAGAAATCAGAAATTGAACGACGGGGATGCTCCGGAAATATTTAAAGGAACCTGAAAAGGTGCGTCAGTATTCTGCAATAAAAATAAACTGAATGGTCCCTACTGTTATTATATGCCAAATGTTGCTTACTATTCCGATGGCTCCAAACTCCCGTAACATGTGATTTGTGGGAGTCGATATATACCTGGATTTTTGAAAACGATATCGCCCTTAGTAAGCGTTTGTGAGCGTTCTTGGCCTTGTTTTAATATAAAATATAATAGACTGTTGCTAGTCTTTTTTTCGCTCGCTCTTGCTCCCTTTTCCTCTTCTCTCTCTTTTCTGTGATTTTCGGGCTGATCGGGCTCATAAAAACCCTTGTTTGGGCTAGTTGCAGTGAAATTGCGTAAATTTTCGTTGAACACGTTTTAAAAAATCCAGGAAAATATAAACTAACTGTGGCCAGTTAAAATTTTTGGTTCTGTCCTGGTGTACCAGTACACAATGACAAAAACAAAAGACTAAACAAAAGACTACACGGACATAATACCCCATAAACAAAGGGAATACAATGTGAAATCCCTTGTTAACCGGTATACGAGGACAGAACCTCTTGAAAAAAAATTAAGCTAGCAGTAAGCTATTACTGAACAAAAGGAACCCTTGCTTCTCATCTGACATTCTAAATGTTTGCAATTCTACTTGAAATGCAGCTATATCTTCTACCGTCAAACCGACATGAACTTTAAATTCGACAGCAGGTTGACTCCTGTTTGTATCCTGGCTTGAAAGTAACTTTCCAACAAAGCTGAGACATGGAATTAAACCTTTCATCTTGAGTTTGTAGACCAGCGAGTGGGGACGGGGCGGGGGAGACTCAACGAAGTTTTATAAGGGGAGGCTCCGCGCCGAGGTTTTTTCTATACTCTTGGAATAGACTTAATGAAAGGCCATTTTCAGTACCTAAATGACAGTTTTCCCTATCCTTTTCTATACTTCAACTCGTGAAATCCCTAGCCTTTCGCGCAGAGCCTCCTCGTATAATCCATCACAGGGAGTATCCCCGGGGGGCAGATACCACGCAGCTCTTAACAACCTCTAATTTCATTGGACCTCGGTATCACGCAGCTCTATTGTTTTCAGTGCTAGGGTCCATTGTTGTGTTGTTGTTCTATTGTTTTCTCAGCAAATCAGAGAAGACCTTTTAAGAGCTGCGTACTACCCCCCTGGGGGGAGATCTTGAGTATCCGAAACGTAAGAGAGTAGTAGAGAATGCTGAGACTGATGCAGTGATCCATGTTCAATGTTTCTTCAGTAGTTGCTTGTAATGTTTAGATTTTATAAATCTTGGGAAACAATCGTGGTACATAAGTGTAAATATATGATCCTGCGCCACTTTGAAAGTGTCTTCGGTGGGATTGTTCATGTTGTTGTCGATCTCTGCTCGAACTTTGGCGTCCAGGCTTATCTGTGTAAAAGGAGAAGACAGAATCCGTCAGAACTTTAAAGTATAGCACCGAATTTTAAAACTTGGTTGTTGTTGTTGTTGTTGTTGTTGCGTCACAGAACGAATTTAGTGTCGAAAACCGAAGCAAAACAACAACACATACAAGCAATCCAAAGAACCCATCAGAACTTAACACACATTTAACCGGCACTTAGCGCGGAAAAATGCGTTTGATCAAGTTACAATTGGTTTTTCTTATAATTGGTTGAGCACTAATCTCAGTCACAAAATTCACCCCAAGCCTCGTTTGTAAACAAAATTATTCGCATATACCTGTTTTTGCATAGATATTCTTTTCAAATTTATAGCGTTGGGGATTCATTTTTGTGAAACTTCACAAGTTTACAATTCCAAAACGAGGCTTGGGGGGAAATAAGCTAGTCCGACGTAAACTGGGCTCGATTCAGCCGTTTGCGCGCAAAAGAACGCGTGCACTCGTCAGGAAATCGATCCCACACGTATTAATGCATAAAGGCGCTGTTACACCAGGCAATGTTTCGTGCAACTTGTCTCGCAATTTTGTTGCGACACAAGTTGCATGAAAAATTGCCCAGTGTAACATACCCCGCAACAAACATTTCTCGCGATTTTTTTGTTGCCGCAATCGTTGCGAGAAGTAGAAGTCGGTTCTACTTTTCGCAACGATTCTCGCCACGCCGCAACGAATTTTTCAAGCGTTGCGTAGTGTAACACGTTTCCTGCAACTTGTGTCGCAACGTTTTGTGACTTAAGCCAATGAAATTGCTCCTTTCACCGTCGGGCGAGACAAATTGCAAGAAACATTGCCTAGTGTAACACCCTCCAGGCAACTTGTCTCGAAGCATCGCAACGCACGGTTTTTAGTTGTTGCGAGACAAGTTGCACGAAATATTTCCTAGTGTAACAGCGCCTTAAGGGATATTGGCGCGATTTTTCTCACCAATCACAAAGCGTAGTAATATTAATTGAAAACTGCTATTTATACTAGCCTTGTTAACAACATTGTAAAATGTTTAAGAGAAAGTATGAGATGTTAATCCAAAGACAAAACACTTTACTTCAGAAAAACACTGTGGTTTACCTCTGTTGGTGATAAGGTGGAAACATAGTCCTCGTAGATCATCCTTGCTCGTTCCGATCTGTTGCTGTCGTCGGATTTCTTGTAGTCTTCCACCGCTAGCCAAAAGTTAAGGTTTTCCTCTCCGTATTGAGAACGAAGAAAATCCTGAAACAGTTGAACTCCAAACTTATGCTTTAGCACCGACTCAAACGACGTTTGCCATTTTTTGGCTTCCTCTATGGTTGGCCTGTCACAATCGAGAAGTAAACAAACAGCATTAGTATCAAACTGCTCGAGCTTCACCCCGAAGACACCCGAACATTGCCGAAGTTTACCCGAGGATATGTTTCGAAAATCCGGGCAGTGTAACGAACTGATCAAAATTTAGCCTGTTCTAGGCATTCAATAGAGTGCATAGAAAAAAATATTTGTATGAGAAGAAAAGGAGAAGACATTGGAATATAAAAAAGCACATTTGCTTTCCTTTGCTTCCAACAATTGCACCATTTTGAAGAAAAAATGGGTAATGATTATAACCCGATATCCTGGTCTTGAGAAGCGTAATTTCTTAATTCTCACAGCTTATAGTACAAGAACTGTATGGAAATCAGTCAAGTCAGCGAGGGGAAATAATAGTTTTATCACTGCGAGGAAACCAAAGCGCTCGCTTACCGTTCACAGTCAAGATCTTTTTCTTTTTTCGCCAACAGTGCGGCTGTGGAGTCTTGTCTTCTAGGAATAAATGCATATCAGCATAAAAAGTCAGTCAAGTGGCTAGAGGCGACAAGTGAAAATTCAATCTTTTTCCTCCCAGAGTTAGAGCAAGCTTGTGTTGTAAAAACTAGTCTTTGCTTTTGACCAAATCATGTGACCATTCAAAGAGACTCTGTCCCCACTGAAATATCGTGTTTTCATGACTGATGGCCAGGAGCTTGCTTTAAGCTTGCTTTATCATCTTCAATTTGAAAGAAAACATCTCCAAAAGTGATAGAAGCAAAGAAATATGAACTAAACAGACAAAATAACGGCTAGAAAAGTCAAAATTTCACAAAAATGATGGCAAGTTTGATCTCTTGACCGCCTGTCAATAAATCAAATTTCATGAACTGTAATCTACTTCAATCCTTGCAATCCTGCACTTTATCTCCAAACTACTGCTTTTGTTTTGCTCGATAGAACCTTTTTATCCAACTTAGTTGTATATTTGGTGGCATTTGACGATAAAACTATTTCGCCGGGACAGTGGCGTTTGAAAGGTCTCCGTGATAAGCAGCTCCGTTCTCTCTGTGGTGAAGATTTGTTAATCGGACCACGGTGGTTCTAACTTGTGAGTAAAATCGGTCCTAGCCTTTGAGCAGCACTCGGCTTCATAGTATTATTATGCTGTTCAAGGTGGATCTAACTTTAGAATCTGCGGCAGTTAGCGCTTGTGACTATACATCTGTAGAAAGTGTTGAGCAACGGTTAATTCGTACACTTCTACTATTTCTCTTTCATTTTTTTCAGTATCTCCCACGTCAATGTTTTAATGATTACTTCTTTCAATTTATAGTCTTTCATTGTTTGAGTGATAGGGTTTTATGCTGGTACATACCGGTCATTGTTTCAATTGTTTTAGTTTAGACATTTCGAGTGAGGGAAGCAAAATATATTATCTCTCGCAAGTCTCGCATGGAATGTCCGCCGACAAAGATAAAACAACATAATTTATCAGTATACAATCAACAAAATGCAAGCACACAGCAACTTTCACTACTAACTTCGATCGAACGAAAGACTTCCGGGAATGAAATGAATAAGATCAAAAACCAAAAAAAAAAATCAGTGGTCGGTAAAATGACTAAATCAGCATTCATAAGCCGACAAAATTCATGACTAAATTTAATACACTGAAGCCCCTTACGAAAACGCGAAGAAGTACGACCCTTGAACCAGTAATTTCTAGAAGAAAACTGGTTTGGCCGGCTAGGATGATATTGCACGAATTTGTTTACAAAATAGCTTTGCCTTGGTCTTTGGAGTTTAAGTATAAGTAGCATTATTGTGAGCAATTTCTTTCCTAATAGAGTTATACCGTATTAATAGTAATAAGTAATATTAGAAGTATAATTGCAAGTTACATTATTGTACGTAGTATTTTAGTAAATGATGTGTGATATTATTGTACAATTGTAGTGTTGTCGTAATAATATTGTTTGTAGTCAGTTGTTAAAATGCAATAAAACAAGTTTAATCTTTTCAAGTAGTAAGTTGTTGTAGGTGTACAAGCACCTTCATAAGTAAAATTCTTGTAATGCTCACCTTGATCCACAACAGGCACACCAGTTGCTCTTACCAGCAGCTTGCTGTCCGTTTGGATCTTCTGGGGCCACAGCCGACGAGCACCCTCCCATCGGCTACAAACAAACAAAACATATCGTTAACTTATCCCACAAAGAAAATATAATAAAAAGGCAAGCTTTCGTTTTGTAAAATACTTCAAAACACACAGCGCCATCGGAAAGTACAGCTGAAGAGCTTTCATTTGAATGGTCACACTGTAGGATTTTAGCCACAGATTTCAAAGTTAGACCATTGCATGATTCAGGATTTTGCTTTATGGCTCCTGAAAGGGGTGAAAAAGGCTACAGTCAAACCATATTTTGTGTTAAGTGTTACCATTCAACTGAAAGCCGGCTGATGTACATTTACTTCCGATCGGTGCAAGGCATCTCGTGATGTTGACCTGTTAAAGTATTCCAGTACCAGGTTTGTGTTGCCGGGGTTAAGTATTCGGTAAATCCCCGACGAAGAATTTCAGACGAAAATCCCGTTGAAGTTTCCGACGGTTAATTGTCCAATCAGAAAACCAAACAAAAATGATATGTCAGGCTGAGCTTTTGGCTCCTGTCTCACCTCCGTACTGTATTATTCTGCGATAAATTAAGCGCGGGAAAACACTGAGCGATCGCGGTCCCACAATTCCACGCACACCGTGCTCGTTCAAGGAGCGACGCCTGGGTCTACCTCGTCCCCAGAGCCTTCTCCAAGCTTTCAAAATGGCGGGCCGGGCGTAATAGTCCCTGAAGTATTTTGTCACGTGACACGATGAAATGGCGTTTTCGGAGGTCATTTTTCGGCAATTTGCAGCCGTATTTGTTTTGTGCCAATCTAAAACCGTTGACTTATATAACGGAGTAACTGGTTAGCTTTCAGTTGAGGTTAGGGGTAGCAGTTTACATAGTTAAATTTAGGACTAAGCGACCGGAGAAGCTAGGTGGTACAATGGTACGGTAGGCTATGTAAGCCTAAGCTTAGCTGAAGTCACAGGTTCAGTCCTGAGTGGGGATTTTAGATTTTCTTTTTTACACTTAAAAATTTATTGTAAAAAAAATTATAAGTATCGACATTACGTTTTATAAGTCTCAATAAGGTGTCCGACGTCCTTCTGGACGGTATGATTTAGGCACAACCGTGTCGCTCCTTGATCGAGCACGGTGTACGTGGAATTGTGGGATATCTGAAAACATCCGACGAAGACGCGACGAATTTCGAAAAACCACCGAACTGATGCCGAAGAAAAAATTCGGTCGGAAGTCAGTAAAATGCGTTTAAATTATTGTTGTGACTAAAAAATGTTTAAAAGCAATTATTTCAGGCCTGTATAAACAGCTTTAGATTAAGGGACATAATGTATTTGCACAGAGATCTGTACAAAGATTATTTATGCATTATACATGACCTCCTGGTGTTAACAAATTTATTCACATTTTATATGTTGAAATTATCACTGTACAAATTGAAATTTTTAGTTTGTTCAAGCTGGTCGATGATAAACATCGCTTTTAGGGTTCAGTAAGGTAATCTCTTCGATAGAAAAACGTTTTCCAGTTGGGGAACTTTAAAGAAAATAATATGTAAGAAAGGCTTGAGAAAAATAATCCTCTTAAAGTTATCAATTAGTTATGGAATACAGTTCAAATATTAAATTTCCTATCGTAAAAGCTTTTAATCAAAGAATAAGTTTCACCTTATTTTTATGTTCTGAAAACTCTGATTTGTGCCGGGTTATGGCGTGGGTTTGAAATCGAGAAACGATCTCGTTTAAAAGATCAATGAAAAAAACTGTATCATAGCCTTTCTTATACTGCAGGCCGATTTTATGTGAATAAATCAGTTTGGGTAATATATTCATCCAGAAGACTTAAAAACCGGCCATTTATTTAGCAAAATCTCCTGCAGAACTAATAGTCTAAATGTGATCATTTTAGAATTAAGTGAGTGAGAAAAGTTTTGCCAGGGAAATAAAGATTGCGATCCAAATTGGTTGCTATATGTTTCAAAGTTTTTTGTTTGTCATTTTGAGGCAATATTTGTTCAGTAATTACACCAATTTTTAATCCGTTTCCTCAGCTGTCGTTTTCGTAAGTATTTTTTTTATTGTTATCACGTTTCGTGTACCCATCGAAGAAGGTAAAATTAATTTTTAACAAAATATAAATTCAACAACATTTTGAGATCAAAATGACAATCCAAACGACCCGACCCAAACTGTTACGTACAATTACCTTGGCCGTGTACATAACTGAAGGCGAAAAATCTCGATGAGATTTTTTTGTTTCTTAAATCGATCGTAAAATTGCTCCCGCCATCTTAGACCATTTTGAGAAGAAGACCTTTAGCGTTCAGTTTTGCAAGAAGATTTCGCGCGGGATATCAACAGAGAGATACCAATACACAAAATACATTAACTAGTTTTCAATTCAATTCCGCTTTAAAATTTGAAGAATTTGATCAAGCGAATTGAAACATAAAAGGAAATATTTTTAGCAAATTAAGTTTACCTTCCTTGAGATCCATTCGATATAGCGCTCAACGTAAATTTTAATTTACGCAAGCTTGTAAACTACACCTACGGTCTGCTTAAAAATGACATGCCGCAAAATTTCTGCGTTACGCCTACGAAATGTTTAAGAACCCGCATCTCAGAGATAAAAATTGCATTTTTCCTGCGGCGTATATTAGATTATTCACTCGTATTTTCTTTTTCTCCAGTTCATGTCTAACTTGAATTGTTTTAACATTCCTGTTCCTAATAATTTCTTCTGTTATTCCAGTAGTAAACAGTATCACACACAAAACGTTCGCTTTACCTCGTTTTGAAATTCTCTATAGGTCGCCATGATCTGTTAGTCGCCGCTTGCTAACTGCGAGAGGTCAGAATGAAGCCTTGCGGTATAAGTGCCCGGTTTAATATGCGCGCACTTGGAAACGAGGGATTATTTCGCAAGTGCGAAGCAATTTGAAGAAAATAGATTACATTTTCAGGAGAAAGGGTCAGAAATTCATTACGTTCAGGAAGGCAGGTGTTTTTCAGACAGTTTATGAATAATTATAAAAATATTAAAAAAACTGCACGTCGCGTTTATAGTTTGAAATATATGTGGTATTGTCTCTTTTGGGGCCTTTGTGATCTGTAAATGACCTATGGGCTGCTAAAACAATCGCCAAGCTTTTAGTAAAACGTTTCAGCCGGGGAAAATTTGAATGTCTTAATGCCTTAATGCTTGCTACGAGTGTATACAGCACTTTACGACCATTCCTTTAACAAGATCAAGTTCAATAATGATTTATTTTCCGCTTTATAGAGTGTGCATAATTTTTTTTAAGTTCCACTATATGAATCATTTTTTGCCTTTAATAGCGTAAAAACATTATGAGTTCTTTCAAACCGTAATGCTCTTGAAAGAACTTAAAAAAAAAAAAAAACATTCAAACATGCTTTTTTCGATGTGCCAGTTTAATCCAACATTGCGAAATAAAAAAGAACTGCAAAATCGATGTATTTTTTTGTTTTTTTCAGAACGATAGCCGCCTTTTTTCGTTCTCTTTTCCGTCCCTTTTTTTTTTTTGGTGCATGGCGAAGGCACATGGAAAGACTGAGAAGAAAGCGCGGAAAAGCCCACGATCTATCATGAAATTTTTCGATCGAACTTGAAATTGTTCGGATCGTCTATCTATCCCTGTTAGTCTGGTTTACGATATTTTGACAAAATATGCTATTTTTACAGTATTTAAAGACACTTTTAAATTAAATGAACTTTGCTGCACATGAAGAAAACTATTTCTAGTACTGACATCTCTTGACAATTTCACGACAGCATGGAAGTGACTTAACCCTTTGGCGACGGAATTGGCCATTTTCTTTCGATTTGGAACGATCTGCAGATTATGCCTTTCTGAGCCAATTAGCTTTCACTTTAAGCAATTAGTTGGAAATCAGCGAATCAAGGAAGGATAGATCTTTGCAAAGATACCTCATTTTGGAAATTTTGACCAATCCTGCCAGAGTTACACACAAAAAATCTACTAATATTTTGGAGAAAAGTCCACTTGCCAATTTCGCAATTTCCCTACTACTTTTCCAGGAAACATTTCCCCCTTTCCCGGAAAGTTAGCCAGCCACAATTTCTTAGGAAACAAAGACGATGAAGTGGGCAACAAAAGTACATATAAGAAAGAAAGGCAAAGGAAAGAAAGAGAGCAAAAAAGAAGGAGCGAAACAGATTGGCAAAAACAAAAATTGGCTTATGCGCATGCACCAAAACCAAAAATGAGGCTCAATTACGTCCAATCAGCAGTTAAATACTGCTTCACTGTTGCAAATCTCATTTTAAGCTATTTCCATGCTAATTGACTGAAAACCGTTCCAGAAAGGATGAATTGGTAAAATATGTGGTTTTCTGCGCTACTAGCTGACCGCCGCCAAAGGGTTGAAGTGTGACCTGTATAAATGAAAGCATCGAGAATACTTTCCTGTGGTGTTGTTTATTATGCTGTACACGGTGATTCTAGTTTTTGTGTCTGCGGATGAAATATTAAAGTGTGACCCCCGTGACCATTCAAATGAATGTTACTGAGCAGTACCTTCCTGTGGCTTTCTTTATCTGGTTTATTTGTGGTTGTAGCTTTTGAGTCTGTGGATGGAATCCTAACGTGTGATCATTCAAATGAAAGCTATTGAGCAGTTTCCTGTGGCTTTGTTTTCTTTGTGGTACAGGATAAGTACAGGATTTTTCTTAGGAGGGGGTGCACCTCTAAGGAATGACGTAACCACGTTTTTTTCTTTTCTTTGCAGAATACCAGTTATATTAGAAAGATGCAGGTCATTTCAGGAAGGGGGGGGGGGGGGAATGCGCACCCCCTGCACCCCCGCCCCCCTTAGATCCGCCCCTGATCATCATGAAGATGGTTTTCACTTTTGAGTCTGTGGATGAAAGTCAGGTGCGAGTTTTTAAATGAAAGCAACTGGATGAATGCCCTAAAGTGTCTAAATGCAAGCTATTGTGAAGTACTTTATTGTGCAGATGTTTATTATGCTGCACATGCAAAGGTTAAGTGGTTGTTATTATGATTTCGGTCCATGTTTCCCTTTTATAATAGCCATTTTAAACCTCTCTGTTTCCTGGCAATAAAGAGAACACGACATATATTTACATATGTTCAACAAACAAAACAAAACCAACTGGTAAGGAGAAAAATACACCGCAGTTACCATGCCAACACAGGTTTACTTACCTTTAATATATTAGATTGCCTGCATGTGTGTAGCCGCCCCCTCCCCCCTCCCCTCAGGAACGAAATCCGATTTTTCCTGAGGGGAGGGGGCGGCTGCAACAGGCTGTATATAAGAGTGCTTTACGTTCTTGTATTTTGACCAATTTTGGTACATGTAGCTGTTTGTAACTGGTAGTCAACTTAATCACTAATTTGCCACTAGAATTATGCTTCTTGTTTATCGTAAAGTACGAAAATTTTACACATGAAATACGTTTTCCACAAAATTTTAATTAATTATAAGAAGCCGACGGAACCTTAAAACCACATACCCATTTTTTCTTTCACGGCGCTGGGTACGGTGTTGATATTTGCATTTTGTTATGAAATGAACTTTTTTATTACCGATTTCAGTGAATACAACTGTTCGTCATCCCACTTTTCAGGCGCTCGACACCGACTGGTCCAATTAAAAAGTATAGGAATAAAAGTTCATGCAATACCAATCAATAAACAGATACAGACGAAAATCATTGAACGGATGGCGTCGAAATAAAATTAAGCTTACCGGAATTTTTTCCACCTTGTACAGCTATCTCTCTTTGTTAACCGTCAAAGAGGTTTAATGAAGAATACAGTCCTTTCCAAACTGGTCCCTGCGCTTCTTTTTCAACGCGAAGTTCAATTCCGCTGAACGCGCGAGAGTTTTCACGTTATTTTTACGCAACAGAGGAAGCTTTGAAAACGTGTCATAATATTCTCTTGCATTTCAGTTGTCATAATTATTTATTTGCTCTAATGATGCGGATATTTTTGTCGGAGCCATTCTTTGAAGTTGGATAAGAATAATGTTATGTTCGACTGTGTTAACCCAGTTATACAATTTCTACTTAACTTGGAAGTGTAAAAAATGCTTGCTATGAAGTCTGGCAACTGGCAACAAATTGAATGCCTTTTGAAATTAAGTAAAGCTTTCTTGATGGTTTTCCCCACTGTGTCTCATATATATTTTGAATTGACAATATGCAATATTTTTTATACGGATTCATTGTTTTTCTTAATTTAAATCTGGATTTGACAGATTTATTAGCATTGTCGGGCACCAAAGGTTGAAATAATGCAATAACAGAGCAACCAAAGCAATTAAATCCCATTTAAAAAATTCAAAAAAACTCTTAAAGTGCCGATGAAAATATGGATTAACATGAAGAATAAATTTGAAATGTAAGGTTTTTTTAATCTTCCGCCTTTGTCTGCGAACATTTCGTAACTTAACTGCCCTTCTCCTATATAAAAAATTCCCTAAACCCTTCACTCCCAAGAGTTCCAAAAATCAAAATATAAGAAAAATCCCAAATTTCATTTTATATAATATTGAAAAACAAATGTTACCATGCAAAAGTACTGCCGAAGACGTTTCATTTGAATAGTCACATCATAGGATTTCATCCACAGATTCAAAAGTTAGAACAAATGTTACCATGCAAAAGTACTGCTGAAGAGGTTTCATTTGAATGGTCACACAATAGGATTTCATCCACAGGCTCAAAAGTTAGAACAAATGTTACCATGCAAAAGTACTGCTGAAGAGGTTTCATTTGAATGGTCACATCATAGGATTTCATCCACAGACTCAAAAGTTAGAACAAATGTTACCATGCAAAAGCACTGCTGAAGAGGTTTCATTTGAATGGTCACATCATAGGATTTCATCCACAGACTCAAAAGTTAGAACAAATGTTACCATGCAAAAGTACTGCTGAAGAGGTTTCATTTCAATGATCACACCATAGGATTTCATCCACAGATTCAAAAGTTAGAACAAATGTTACCATGCAAAAGTACTGCCGATGAGGTTTCATTTGAAATAGCCACACCACAATAATTTTAACAACAGACTCAAAGTTAAAACTACCAGCTACATGTCTCTATAATTGAATATGGGAATGAATGCAGGGTTGAGAAAAAATTAAGAGTACAGTCAACTCTCTCTTAACGACAACTGCCGTTAGCGACCACTTTGCAAATAACCGTTTTGTTTTCTGCACCAAGGGTGTACGCTTAAGAGAAAGTTGACTGTAGTAAAATATTCCATAGCCTTAATCCCTGATGTGCTCTTGCTGTTTCAAGGCGAAACGTTGATAATTTTTTTTTAAACTATTTTGGACGGTTTATTTGGTAGACAACAGCTCAACATTCTAGAAATTCAAATGATCACAAATACTGGGTCCCAGGTTCTCAAGAAGGTATCGGCCGCGGACAAAAATAACTTAATAAATAAACTGAGCCTAAAATAGTCACTTCCAGTCTCCACGAAGCTTTTGCGCCCCAACCAATTATTGTCAAATGCAGCTGCCGTTAGGTAAAAAGAGTGAAAATGACGGAAAGTCATAGCCGGTAACGTTTAAGCCAAGTATGAACAACAACTCTGGTGCTAAATTTGCGTTACTGGCTTGTTTTTCAGTCTAAAGAGTAAACTTGTTTCAAGTGGTACTCACAATTAGCAGCAATGCCAAACAAAGCTGACACGAACTGAATTTTATTTATTTATTTTATTTAGCTCGCACATGTACGCATGGTGAACCAATCCTTTCTGTGTATTTGTGTACTTTTTTGTGTATAGGCTTTTTCATGCGAGCTCGAACATGAATCCTTTCTTGACTTCTTTCTTGTTTACCATTCTTTTTTATCCTCATTTCATCTGGGCTTTTATTTTGGCCTGTTTGATACTGACAAAATACGAGCGAGAAAAACAGGGTGACAGACCAAAATGGTTCTGCAAATTAAGAGGAAATAACACTTCACAAATTTTGCCGTCTTTGTTATACCGAGTCATGACCCTAAGTGCAAATTCTGCTATTTTTAGGCTTGTCATATTAATATTATTTTGCGGTTAAATTGATATCGGTGTTTTTGATAGCTCGATAAAAAGCAAAGTTATAAATGAAATCTTGAAAATCGAATTCGATTGTTAATTATTGTTAATAGTTTTGAAGCAAAATCAGGCTAAGTTCGATAAAACGATAACTCTTTTTGATGCGCGAATGAAGGACATTACCCCGTTACTATAGTAACACCAATGCAGTTATGACTTTTTATCAACCACTTTGCAATCTCCCGGGAAATCTATTTCCTTGAAACGTTCTGGCATCTCTAAAAACAAATCAATAATCTCATACGACCTAAAATTAAATGTCTCTAATTTTTGGTGGCGCGGATAACTTTGACAACATCATTTTTGCCCCAACAATGTGGATTTTTTTTCTTCAAAGATCGTATCTCTCTGGGGTCCAATACTAGGCTTAGGTTTTGTGATATTTGAATGGCCTTAAAAATATGCTTTCGAAATTTTAAATTTAATGTAAGTTCAGCAAGTTAGCTCATGGTTTACTGCTTTAGAATTTCCTTGTTTTCTTCTTTTCTCAGGGGAATCATGACAAATTCTTGATTTGTACGTAATCCTGTTTAACGTTTGATGAATTATAATCCTCAAGTGTGACCATTCAAATGAAAGTTTGTAATCAGCGACTTCCTATTTTGCTGTTCGCTTCCAAACATTTGTCAAAGGGAAATGTTATCGCAATTTATTCAAACCTGAACGTCGAAATTTTAGGGATCAGGGGGGGAAATCGTTTTCTTTGAACTAGTTAAGTCGCATTTCATGTTACTTTGTGGTAAAATTTTTCGCATCAATAAGCAAAACCGCGATAACGTGAAAATTACTGAAAAGATTTCTGTGTTGTCTTCTTAGGTTTCTCGATTAAACTCTAACCGACACAGAGCAAAATTTAGGAATCGTTATTAACTTAATCGCGTTGATTCTAAAGACTGCACGTACGCCAAACGGTTCCGTGCCCAAGAGCCCAAGAAAGCAACACAATTCATCGATTATTAAGTGCTATTTTAGTCCATACCTTCAGGATTTTTTTTGCAAGTTTCTTCAACATCACTTTTCTCATCTCCCTGACAACCACTAACCACTTTAAAGCGTTAAATTTGTTTGATGGGCGGCATAAAACACGAGCAAGCAACAACGAACTTGCGAAACATTTCAAGCTGAAGTCTCGTGGCAACTGATATGGTATTGAGAGATGTCTGCGCATAAATTAATCCTCAAAAGCACTGTTCAATAGTAAATTAGAAAATGTGTAATATTAATATTTTGGACCCCCGCATAACGCACATTGTCCTTTCCCTTTAAAGCCTATAATTTCGCAAGTTCTGTCTAAAAATAGCAACATGTTACCACTGTAATTTACAAGGAGATGATATTTAGTGAGTTTAAAATTAAAAGCCTATCGAGCTTTCCAGCTGTTTTGCCCACAGGCGGTATATCAAAACAAAAAAGTAATTTTCATAACTCCGTTCTTTTTTAATTCATCAGAGATACGAAAATTTCGAGGTATAAAAACTAATATTTGTGTAGTGTAAAAAATACTTAGTGTAAAAGGGTACAACGTCGTTATAAAATAAAACAAACATAACCGCTTGGCACAATGCATGATAGAATGACGAAGACTTTTTTCAGCGTTTAAGTGATTGATAATAATGGAGATGGAAATGGGAAATAACATTCACAAATTGAGCATGAAAAGTGGATAGCTTGATTGGCTTGGGCCTCTTTAAAAATAATACTCAACTCGGAAATTTCCTGCGTTTATTATAAACACGGATACGATGAGAATCATATACTCAAGCCTCATTGTCTTCCTTTTAATATCATCGGCAGTGAAAGAAAAAAAAATGTCCGTGGATGATAATCAAACCATCGAAGAAGTTTACAGGCGTGAAAAAAGTAGAGAAATCTTATAGATCACAACTGGAACATAAACAAAGGCATTTTACCACTTTAGTGAATCGCTCTCGAGTCGTGTAATCGGAATGTAACTAACCTCGAGTCTGTGGATGAAATTCTGAAATTGGTGACCATTGAGAGAGCTATAAACTAATTCAAATGGACAGACTGCAAATCACAGTAGTTGCTAAAAATATATATATCTCTGTGTCGTAACTGTTCATCAGAACAGGATGCCTAAAATGTGTGCAATTCTACAATTGGTTTCGGCTCCATTAAATCCTATACCAATTGCAGAACATTTTAGGAGGAGCCACCCACAATGTGAGCACAGTCACGGACAACACAAATAAGTAAGGAAAATAATGCAAAGTGAAATTTAGACGTTATTTAAAGAACTAAATGCATAAGTCAGTTAAATAAACAAATAATGCACGCGCACAAATAATGCATCAATAATGCACGATGCTTTTCTATAAGTTGTTTGTTTTTCATTACTTTTGTTTACACGATAAGATTTATTGTTTTCACGCTAGTTTAAACTCCGCGGCGCGTTTGGGTCACTAGTTAAGCTAATTGTGTGCACTGATTTAGTGACTTTTTAATACTCTTGAGCGCTATAAACGTCCCACAAGCGCGAGCGAGTAATTTAACGTTTTCGTGCCTTGTATCCGTGCGTCAATGGAGAACAAAGAACTGAACCACTTCTTTTTATTGCGTTTTTCCGTTCAAAACATTACCTTTTCTATTAGTATTAGTAATTAATTTTGTGCGTCTCTTTGCTGCTCAACTTCTCATTTGGATATAAAATGGTTGATATTGACAATGATCAGAAAAACTCGACGCAAATTTAGAAAAGGTTTGTTTTAACTTTCGGCTAAGTTAGTCTATAAAACGAGTCTTTTTTAAGGTATTCTTTAAAACGAGTTTTTTTACGTAATATGTAATAATAGTTTATTTCCAACTTCAATGTCTAAAGAGGCGTTGTACTCATTCACTACAAGAATCGAGACTCCATTTAATTCCTAAATCATTTACGAGAACAAATCTCAAATTAATATTAGTAGCCTGTGTTCGTGTTCTGCGCTAGTTCTTCTCGCTCTTCTCGCCCGAGTTCGCGCACGGCAAGCTACAGTAATGGTGGCCTGATAGATACATTTTGAGAGTTGCATAAATTAAAAATCCTTATTTATATGAAATCAAAGCTGAGCAGTACTTTCTTCGATCTGATCCTGCTGTTCAGTTGTCATGTTATGTAACATAGAATCCTAATGTGTGACTCGGCCTTTTTCGGCTTCTGTCTCAGTTTTTTCAGTATTATTTTTACAAGATGATATTTGTTTAATTTTTTCTTAAGGGCCTTTTTGAGACAAAGGGTTAAGAAGGAAGTCTAGGAAATTAATACAAATCGAAACAATATAACTAGTTATGTCTAAAATTGTCCTTTCTCGACTTTCTCTGGTAAAAATACTCGCTAAATACAGTACCAATCGCCTAAAAATATTATATTCTATAAAATTCAAGTACACGCAGTCCATTATTTTGTTGGATTATAAAAAATTCCGGAAAGAACTTCTCCAAATTCACGTCTTTTTATAACTTGAAACCAAAATTGCAAAGTTTCTAAGGAAATTAAGATATGTGAATAAGATCGTTTGCCTCTGCGCATGCGTTTACGCATGCCCAGTGGCATACTTGTACTGTACGTAAACATCAAGCAGAATTGAGAAAATGTCCGAGAGTCAGTGCTTGTTTAGAAAAATGCAAACAAAACAAAGTACTACACTAAAGCGTGCTGGCAAAACCTATTTTACGTTACATGTCATGCAGCTGCGCCGAATAAATCTGACCCAGGCCAAGACTGCTGATTTCCCATGAAACAACACAACAACCACATGATCAGAAAATAATACACTCTGCTTTCGCGGTGTATTGTAATTTAGCTGAATCAAATCAAAATTAAACCAATTCAGAGTTAAAAACAAAACATTAACTGGACGTTTCGAACTGTTATGTGTTTACGGTTAAAACATAAATATAAATAATGGTTTATTGGCAGGATATTCACCAGCGGGCTCTTCGCCTGTCAATGAAAACAATTAGAGTTGTATCGAAAATAAGGGTTCTATTTAAAAAAAATAGAGAAATGAGTGTTACCTTAAAGACACATTCAATAGCTAAGTTTTCCTGTCCAAAAGCTCATTTTTAACACCTAAAGGATACACTTTAATCACTATAACATGCCCTTCCTTCCAGACTTATACGTCAGGGGCACCCAATAAACGAGGAATATTAGAGCAGTTTTCAATTGAGTGTCGAAAGTAATTACACAATTGCTTTGGTTTTGCATTGCTACGCCTTGTGATTGGCTAAAAAATCTCGCCCCACTTTCTCGACCAATCAGAAGTAAAACCAAAACCAATCGTGACCTGCTCGCACGCGTTTTCCCGCGCTTGGCGCCGCCGACATGTAATTGCTTCGAGCTCTGATTGGTTCATTGGATTGTTTACGACTGCTGTGATTGGTCAGAGTAATTACTATGGTTTTGGTTTTACGACACTCAATTGAAAACTGCTCTAAAGAAAACCCTTGGAATTGCATTTTAATGTTTTTCCAATGTTATTTTAGTGTTTTTACAAGAAACTAAATGAAAGTTAATACAGTTTGATCTTTTCGGTTCTTTCAGCTGAATATTTCAGCAGCAGAAAATTTCAGGGAAAGTCATCTTATCTCCTGAATTTACCCCGGGGGGGGGGTACTCAACAAAGTTTTGTACGGGGATGCTCCGCCCCGAGGTCCGAACCCTTACCCTTTCATATACTGTTTTTGACAGAAAAGGTACCCCTTTCATATCCTTTTCATTGAAAATAGTACCCCTTTCATATACCTTTCAATGAAAATGGTACCCCTTTCATATAACCTTTACGTGCGTCTGTCAGGAGCCCATGAGAGGCCCTTTTTATAATACTTAAATGGCAGTTTTCCCTACCTTTTTATACTTCAACTCGTAAAATACCGACCCTTTCATATACCTCCAGCCTCAAAAAGGTACCCCCTTCGGGCGGAGCATCCCCGTATAGCCCATTATAGGGAGTAACCCCCCCCCCCCGGGGAATTTACTCGCTGCCGTTTCTCCTTTCCGAAAATCCTAACTGACCTTATTTCATACCACGAAGTTTAAGTCGACATTTTACGCAAGAAAACTTTAGTTTTTAATCCAATTTATTACACGTCGTCTGACTTTTACAGAGGCGTGTAATTATTTGTACCCATTCTTACTGTTGTCAATTCAAGTGAGTTAGCGCAATAACCTCACAGGCATGTTTTGTACAAAAAAAATAAATTTTGTTTCTAGTGATTTGAATTTTTCTACTTATTGTTTTTAGTTAAACTCTGGTAATCGACCACTCGCTCGTATTTTGACTACAGACGAAAATTGAATTATGTGTTACAGTCCAATAAAACGAACATTTTCAGTGTCCTTTGCATCAAAACCTGAATATAATACAATATTTTTCGCTGACAGGTGCAGCTTTTTAGTTGTAATTACCACAAGTTCCTATGATTCAAAGTTAAGACCCTCTGGCTTTCGTGGGCTTTGCATTTTTAAATCGAGCCAAGAGCCTTGAATTCATAGCTAGTCGTAAACGACTGGTCAAACCTCGGCAGAATCAATTTTATTTCGAGCGCGTAGGTGTGACATATAAACTGTGCATCTACATGGCCTTACCAGGATCTATTTCACTTGGTAAACAAAATCCCCATATTGATCTTTTACCAAAAATAAAGATAAATATAAAATACTGTTCATATTGCAATTTTGAATGTTCATTTCTTGTTTGTGTTACTGCTCATTTTCCAAGCTATCAGATTGTACAGAAATAATGAGGAAAAGGCGGCAAACAAATTGAAACGATACATACAATTTTTCCGCTTTTTTGCCGGCGCACTTCATATCTTTTCGCTCGCTTATTTAACTCCATCCCGCGGCAATTCAAAGTTCTGCAGCTGCCGTTTATTCACATAGAGCGCTCAGAAGCAGACGTAACAATTTGAAAAAGAAATGCATTCAATACAAGTATTCTAACAGCTGTCACAGGCTCTGTTTTTTCAAACTCCTCAGCGAGACATCACAACTTTTATCAATTTTTCCCTTAACGAAAGAAAATAATCGAAGAAGTGACCTTCGCTTTGCAGTAACGTATGAGCAATGCAACTGACTCTGCTTTTACAGACAAATAGCGCACGAAGTAAAGATCAATTGATCGAGTGAGCGGGGAAGAAAGAGATATGTCTAGCCGTTGATTTTGCTTTCGTCCCTTTGGCCATGGCCGCCAACGCAAACAAAAATGCCCAGAATATAGTCACGGCTTTGAAACGAGAAACCATTGTCAAATAATTTCTCTTGAAATTTATTTCTAAAACATCAATTTCCCGTGATCTCCCGAATCATGCAAATTATTCAGGGAATGATTTTTGCCAAGAAGTGCGAATATACGTTTTTAGTTTTCCCTGCATTAGTTTTTTTTTTCGTGAAATTAAAATTAAAACAGTTGGTACTTCTTGAAATTTTTGTGTAGAAATTTCAAACCGGCTTTATAAAAAGTCATGATGTTTTATTTAAACCTCTTACTGCAGAATCACATCAGGGCACCTTCCACTATCCAAACTGGCTGATGAGGTTTGTATTTCATATTGAGAAACAAATGAAATAAGGCTAGTGCTTACTAGCTTTTTGGCATATGAATGTTCAAACTTTGGAATATCATCTACAGACTCCAAAGTTAAAACCATTGATTAACTGAGGCTCGATTTTGATGGGATTGAAAGATTCAACAACTTTGCTTCTTTCGACTCCGTGGATGAGTAAAATTTTGATTAAAATTTTGATCAAAATTTTAGCATTTAAATAAAAACTAACGTATTGTGCCTCACTTTTCTGTGGTGAAGTTTGCAGTCAATCTTTCACAAATAGAAAATTAGGGTTTTTTTAAATTTTAGCATTGTCAGTAGATCCTGCTAAAACCTTCTTATATATTCATATAATGGACAGTAAATTTCTACGTACGTTCAGATGGTTAATATGTCTCCATATCTTATGAGCGGCCATTTGTAGCGCGTACTGAAAATTATGTGTTTTATCGCCTCTCGTTCAGGTTTCGCCTAAGTATCTCAGCCTTGTCGTAGTTTAGCAGATTTTCAATCTCCTGAAGGATTTGGTTGCGTCGGTCGAGCGGCCTGTGATTTTTGGATTGTGTATTCAAATTCAATATGCCACAAAATGTTGTCTTTCTATTAAATTGCTTGATGTTTGTCATAATCAGTAAATGCACTATGACGGCCGAGATGAGTTTCTTCCGGAAACTTCGACAGGCTCTGTTAACGTTTTTTCAATATGTCTCTGTGTTTTCTTCCTGTGTTTGCAGCTGCTTGTGTTAGCGCCCCGATTTTACTGGGGCTGAGAAAGGATCGCTAATAATCACCCACCCGTTAAATGAGCTTCCTACAAGAAACTGACAAAGCGCACAATAGGACCGTTAAATTTGAACTGCAACTATTTTTAAGGGCAACATATAACACTATAATATATAACAACCCTGGTACTCCCAAGTGCTTCAACAATTAAAACCATCAGTTCTAAAACCGGGACGTCGGAAAATATTTCATAAAAAATATACTGAAAAACAAACGGCACCAAAAGGGGACACTGCTCAATATCTACACTTGAGGATTTCATCCACAGACTGTACTTAGAAATACCTTGCGCAAAATAAAAGCGTCACAATTTAGCTTAAAAATATTATAAGCGCGACGTTTCGGTGTCGTACTGACACCATTATCAAGCGAAAGCGAAAGATAGAAAAAGGACGCGTTTACAAGCGAAAGGAAATCTGCATACTCTATACAAGAAGCTTAGCCCTAAGGGAATTTGACTGTTTGTTGAGGGATGGCTTGTGCTCTCTAATCAGGAGCATTTCATACAACAGGCAGTCAAATTTAGTTTGGCACTTTTTCAAGACACTTAAGTTCTTTGTAATGTTCTTAGGACCTAAGGACATTACAAAGAACTTAGGACCTAAGGACATTACAAAGAACTTTGGTGTCTTGAAAAAGTGCCAAACTAAATTTGACTGTCTATAATTTGTATGAAATGCTCCTGATTAGAGAGCACAAGCCATCCCTAAACAAACAGTCAGATTCCCTTAGGGCTAAGCTTTTTGTATAGAGTACGCAGATTTCCTTTCGCTTGTAAACGCGTCCTTTTTCTATCTTTCGCTTTCGCTTGATAATGGTGTCAGTACGACACCGAAACGTCGCGCTTATAATATTTTTAACCATTTGTATTTCCAAATACACTTTGATTACAATTTAGCTTTCATTTTAATGATCACAATTATAGATTTCATCCACAGACAAAAAGGAAACCACTTTGCACAGTATAATAAACAGCATTAAATGAAAGTACTGTTCAATAGCTCGAGCTTTGATATGAATGGACACAATTTGGGATTTTCTATCCACAGACTAAACAGTTAGAACCAACTTGTACATCATCATAAATAGAACCACCGGAAAATGCTACACAAACTGACTGAGTAGCAATGTTTTACCGGTAATCAATATTTTAGATTGATGTTAATGCATGCCTCAATATTAAAAATTATCACTTTTTGATACTGGCCATGGTGTCTTTTTGTCCAACTGTTAGCCTTAATTAGTTAAGAAGTTCTAAATATCGCTTCTTTTATTCTATTAAAGTTCAACAAAAGGAAAAAAGACGCAAGTCTCAAGTACTTTTGATCCAAAAATAAATACATTTATCAGACAACTGAACTATTCTGTCTATCGTTTTGCTCAAAAGCATTTTTTTCTTTAAATCTCTTTCGCCCTTTCTTTTACACTTTTTACTGAGTTTACATTTGTTTTTCAAACAACAACGTATAACAACAAATTATGTATTACGAGAAGAGAAATGATAAATTATTAAGGTACATATACTCTATCCACATTTGGCCGCCGGGCTCGGTCCCGCCATCGAGACGGAGAGAGGCTAATATTTAAAGTAAAACACTAACGTGTGGCTCTACTACAAGGAATAATAAATGAAACTAATGAACAGTTCCAGAAAGAGAGAGAACAATTAGTACTAATAGTAAAACTGAATAATGAAAAGTCGGACAAGAAAAAATACTATCTATAACAATATTGAGAATATATAAAATATATGCATGTCTGTCAACTGTCATGAACGATCCAAAATAGAAGTCTTCTTCAAGTATTTTAAATATGATCATTTATTTGTCTTTCTGTATTAATGTTTTGTATATTTGTATAATTGTGTATATTGTATCCACTATTTTTCTCCTTTCCATCTAACTTCCCGCCTTGATAAACTTTTTTTGCGGGATGTTTAAAGTGGGGGGGGGGGGGGGGGGGCGGAGGGCAGGGGGACGGGAGCCCGGGAGAACAGAGGACGGGAGGGGTACGGGAGACGGGAGAATAAAGGGCGGGAAGTGGAAGAGAAATTCAAAAAGGCAAGCGTTCGTTATTCATTGCTGCTTATCATCCAGTCAAAAACACGAACCCAACAACGTTTTTTTTTTACTTCCATATAACGTCCTCCTAGGCTTAAAACAAAATTTTATATGCGAGAAAACGTAAATTCGTACTCGGGCTATTCCAGTGAAATTGGAAACCTTTTCAAGTCGGTTACGTCATAGGTCACGAATGAGATGACATGACACATGTTATAGGGTGTCAGGGCGGGAGTCGGAAGACAAAGGGACACAAAGGTAGAACGGTAGAACGGGGTACGGGAAGCGGGAAGCGGGAAGCGGGAAGCGGGAGGTTTTGACCCCCCTGTCCCTCCCCTTCTCCCCCCACTTTAACGCCGAAGTAACGAAATTTCGCTTAGCTTATTTCCCTGTTATATCGCTCAAATGCCACCAAATATACAACAAAACTGGATAAGAAGATTCCAGTATAGAGAAAAACGGAAGCAGTAGTGCAGGAATACAAGGATTGAGTTGATTTAGTGACAGGCGGTCAACAAATCAAACTTGCCATTCTTGTGGAATTTTGTCGTTTTTAGGCATTATTTTGTCTCTTTGCTTCATATTTCTTTGCGGTCATCATTTCGGCGATTTTTTCTTTCTATTTCAAGATACAGTCAAAACCCACATATAAGAACCTAATTTTCAAGAACCTGTCAGGCTAAGGGTTGGTTTCCACTCGCGACGTAATCGGAAGCGGAGTCGGAGTCGGAAGCGTAAGAAGCCTTACGTTCTAGTGGAAATCAAAAAACGGAGTCGCAATCGCAATCGGAAGCTCGACGGAATCGGAATCGGAATCGGAAGGATCAGAAGGTTTCCTTTTTCTTCCGATTCCGCTTCTGCTTCTGTCGCTTCCGTTGTTTTGATTTCCACTAGATTGTAAGGTTCTTGCGATTCCGATTCCGCTTACGATTCCGCTTACGTCGCTTACGTCGCTAGTGGGAACCAAGCTTAAGATTTCCATTTAGACCCTCTTTCCATAAGAACCTGTTTTAGCCTGAACTTTGAAACAGGTTCTTTATATTTTATAGAACTCATTTAAAACTTAGAATTCATAAATCAAATAAAACAAGTTCTACTTGGCAATGAAAATGAAAATCCCTTGCAATGTCATTGCAGATACATACATGTAGATACCATACACAACTGTAACTGCACAAATACAGTTCCCTCTTTTCAGTGTCAGTAACAAATCAACTAAGTCTTGAGTTTCATACTGTTTTCACACTGTATTGGACTATATTTCTTTAGTATAATTCTCGACTAGCGCCTATAGCGTTCTATCACGAATGCTGTTCTGTTATTGGCTACGCTACTCACTATCTATAAAAGTGAGTAGAGAGAATGAGTTTAATGGCGGCCGCTTCTTCGCGTTTTCGAAGTGTCTGTGAAGAGTATTTGTTGTTGAAATTGTGAACGTCTAGTAGATTTATACTAAGACAATTAGATTATTCGCTCTTGATTTCTATCGCGTGATAGTTGGTTCGGACTTCGCCCTCATCAACTATCACGCGATAGAACTCTCGAGCTCATGATCTAATTGTTAAATATAACAGTTGAGAAAATAAGAACCTGTTTAAGAACCTAAATAGCCTAATCTTCTAGTAAACACCAATTATATAAGAACCTTTTGAGGCTAACTTGGAAAAATGCAGGTTCTTATATGTGGGTTTTTACTGTAATAAAGCAAGCTCCTCGCAATAATCATATATCACCGGAGCACTGTCCCTTTAAATCTGAATTCCGCGATCAAAATTGCCATTTTCTCTTCCGTTAAGAGACAAACCATTCTTTGATTGCAATATGAACGATCCACGTCTTACTGTGTACATATATTAAAAACAAAACCAGACACATCGATTGTATTAAAAGCAATTTCCTGCTACTAACACTCCCACAACTAACCACTACTACAGCTATAACAAGAAAATAATAATTGGAAACACAAAACATCAAACAAATTAACATTATGAAGTAAACATAATCATTTAGACGCCATCCAGTAAACTATATACAAAATGTAATTCATGTTGCAATGTCAAGCTACTTCATGCATCCAGCAACGCGCGCGCTAATTAGTATATGTAATCGCATGGGCCCGAGTAAAATTAAGGATTAATATCACGCGTGTTTTCAGAAGCTGTAGAAATTGCCCGAGTCGCGAAGCGACGAGGGCAATTTCTACAGCTTCTGAAAACACAAGTGATATTAATCCTTAATTTTACGAGGGAACATGTGGGGACTTGTTTATAATGTAGAGGGCAAAATTATAGGGAAACCTTTCAGACTTTTTAAGAGTCACTCAGACTTGAAACTACCCGAAGTGAAAATACACTCTCGCAACTGACAAGAAAAACTTTTTAACTTACTGTGGTTAAATAAATTTCTATTCGGTCAAAGATACATTTGGCTGTTATGTACATCTAGAGAATATGGCCTGATTTTTATCGATAAAAGACACTTTACGACAAAAACAAAGCAAGTTTTATCGCTTTGATAACAACAACAAATGGCGAGAGTTCAAACTTGCTTGCACGTTTGGCGATTTAATTGCTTTCTTTCACTTCTTTTAGCCTTATTCTTTCTCCTGTTAAACATATATTTCCCTTTCAGCAAAATCTGTCAAAGTTGTTTTCTTTAGGTCCGCAGATATCCGCATTTTTTCATTGAAGTGATGGAACTTTAAAACCTTTTGTCGCCATGAATGAATTTCTTCGAGGTCTCCAACGTCGCAAACTGGCTGCAGGCGCCTAGTTAATCCAAGATTTGACACAAATAATCGCTTCCTGTTTGGCGTAAAATGCTGTAATTCTCCTGTAGAATTCATTTCTTAGGTATCTTCCGATTTCATTCCTTTTTTATAACAAAATATCCGGCGAAACATGCGAGTGCTCCGTTTGTAAATTTTCTTCAAAATCCCGCCAAGCCAACTGAATGCAACGAGAACGACGCGCTCAACCAATCACGAGTGAGAAATTTTGATGCTCGACCAATCAGGAGCGAGTAATTTTGCCCTCAATTAATAAAAAATGCCCTCTTCGTCAGCCAATCAGCATTCAGTAATTTTGCCCTCTATATTATAAAGGTAAAAATAACGACATAAATGGTTGGTGTAGTCGCTTCGATAGAAAAGACGCCCATTTTTGTTTGTAGATAAGCTTCCTTGCCAATCTCTACACATGCTCAAAAAAGAATTTAAAAAACCTGTTAAATTGAAGTTTGAATTATTTCTTACCACGCGCCAACATATTCCATCATCCTCTTAAGGTGATGTACACACGGGACAATTCTTAACGCAGCATCGTTGCGTTAAAACGTTGACACCGTGTAACAACGCGGGGACGATTTTTAACGCACCAATTTGTTGCGTCAACATGTTGCAAGTTTTTGAAGATGGATCAAAAACTTGCAACACGTTGCCGCAACAAATTGTTCCTGCGTGTTAACCCTAACCCTAACCCTAACCCTAACCCTAACCCTAACCCTAACCCTAACCCTAACCCTAACCCTAGCCCTACCCTAACCCTAACCCTACACGGCGCGATTTTTAACGCCACGATCGACGTACCGTTAAAACTCATCGTCCTGTATAACATCACCTTTACCATAACAAGGCTTGCAAATAACCAACTGAAAGGTTCGAGTAATTAAAACAATGACACTTCTTAGAGCAATTTTCAATTTAGTGCCGCGAAAGTAATTACACAATTGCTTTGGTTTTGCATTGCTACGCTTTGTGATTGGCTAAAAAATGTCGCGCCACTTTTTCGACCAATCAGAAGTAAAACCAAAACCAATCGTAACTTGCTCGCACGCGTTTTCCGCGCTTGGCGCCGCCGACATGTAATTGCTTCCAGCTCTGATTGTTCATTGGATTGTTTACGACTGCTGTGATTGGTCAGAGTAATTACTTTGGTTTTGGTTTTACGACATTCAGATGAAAACTACTCTAAAATCTATTAACTTAAATGGACACTGTCCCGACCGATATATCGTGTTTTTCACGATTATGGTCGACAGTTACCTGTAGCTTGCTTTAAGCTTGCTTTATTATATTAAATACGAAGAAAACATTGCCAAAAGTGATGAAAGGAAATAAATATTATTTAAAGAGATAAAATAATTACCGGCTAAAATAGTTAAATTCCACAAGAATGGCAAGTTTGATTTCTTGACCGCCTGTCACGAAAACAAATATGATGAAATGTAATCCACTTCCATCCATGCAATCCTGGCCCCGGTTGTTTAAAAGGTGGATAGCCCTATCCACCGGATAAATCACTATCCAATGGATAAGTATTAACAAAATTCTTTGTGTTATCCACTGGATAGTGATTTATCCGGTGGATAACGCTATCCACCTTTTGAACAACTGGGGCCTGCACTTTATCCCCGAACTACCGCTTCTTTTTTGCTCTAAAGAATATTTTTATCCAATAAGTTGTATATTTAGTGGCATTTAGCGATATAAAATGGAAATAAGGTAAGTGAAATGTTGTTATTTCGGCAGGACGACAGTGCCCCTTCAAATCCATCTCAAATTTGCAGCGATGCAAAATCGAAACATAACAACCACGAGATAGAGCAGTTTTCAATTGAGTGTCGTTAAACCAAAACCACAGTAATTACTCTGACCAATTCAGCGGTCGTAAACAATCCAATGAACCAATCAGAGCTGGAAGCAATTACATGTCGGCGGCGCCAAGCGCGGAAAAACGCATGCGAGCAAGTCACGATTGGTTTTGGTTTTACTTCTGATTGGTCGAGAAAGTGGAGCGAGATTTTTTAGCCAATCACAAAGCGTAGCAATGCAAAACCAAAGCAATTGTGTAATTACTTTCGCGGCACTCAATTGAAAACTGCTCTATCTTCCGTGGAATGGTTATTTGTATTTTTACTAACTTCGAAGGAACCGGACTGGACTTTTCAGCTGAATAAGTAATTTCGATAAAACGATGACATTGAATAAAATCACCAAAATATATGCTACAAATATTGTAAATAAGTCATACAATTACGCGCACATCCTATCCCAGGCATGCAAAATACAACTTTGCTTCCGTCCTGTTAAAAAGGGATAAGCTTTTCAGCTAAGGAAAATCATCATCTTCATTAGTAGATAAGTCCTTAAATTAACGAGGTTATGTTGTGAAAGATATTTATTTATTGTGTCACTGCATTGCACTTTTATGGTAGATAATATTAGGTAGTGATAAACGCTGGGAATATTTTTTTAGTCACAGGTGTAATCGGACAGCCACATTATGATATTTATCGCTAGAAAGTTAGTAGACATAAAAAGATATCGTTGGGCATTTGAAAGTCAATACATTTATTTCGAGTTGCGTGCGCGGCTACCGACTTTAAAAAGGGTACTTGCTATTAGCAAGGGAACAGGCCTAGAAGTGTAAAACAGGCGTTCAATCTATGAATGAAATGTTAATGATTTGGAAAATGACTATTTTTGTTCGGTGGTTGACTGCAGGGAAGGTGTGAATAATATAGCAAGGCTAGCAAAAATAAATAAATTATCGGACTTCAATAAAACCTCTTGCACAACCATTTCATATATGTTCAGTTGCGAATATGAGAATCAAATGACAGTATTGCGAATAAGTTCCTTTTTTCGTTGTCCGCAAGTTAGTTATACAAGCTTATAAAAGGTGGTTAGGGAAGAAAAAAGGGCTTCAAAGTTTTGGAAATGACTTTAAAAGCGGGAGGTTGATACTAGGGAGTGCTTTAATGCCATAGGAAACGCAGGTTTCAGATTTTAGAATTTATGATTAACATTTAAACACAAGCACTTTTTTCATGCTATAAATAAGTTATGAAGAGCTTAAATTTTCTTTAATCATAGACACCAAAACAGTGGATTTAAAACAGCGTTATCGTTTAATTTTGAAAAAGGATTTAATGGCAGGAGGCTCATACAATGTAGGAAGTTTACAGTAGGGTTTACAGTAAATAAAACTTACATGATTTGTAAAATTAGAAAGGTTCAGTAAAAACTTGCTTTTTAAACACTGCTATTTTAGTGCGGATATTGCATGAACAAGAAATCAATAAGTTCCAAACGCAGCTAGAGGCAGTTGTTTTGTCTTCCACCTTTCTCGAGTTAAATCCATAGTTTCTGACCCAATTTATGTTCAGTAAAGATTTCAGCGAAGAAGCTATGCCTTGGATATCTGGCGTGTGTTTCTCTGAAACAAAAATGTGACTGCCCGAAAAGCTATGTTGTGTGCAGAATGTTTGCCAATAAATATTCAGTTTTGTTAATTTTGAAGTTAATCAATAAAATTTAAGGTTATACGAAACAATTTTAAAAGTTGGGCTGGTTTGGGGGCTAAAAACTTGGCCGACATTCCATGAACAGCGCTGCTTATTACATATGATTTCCGTGAATTTTAGAAATAATTTCAATCAATTCGCAGTATGTTCATCCAAATATACTATATTACCAAGATCTTACTCGCACGCTAAGCCATCGTATACGCTAGGTTTTTTAATTGCCATTCCAAAATGATTGCTTCAACACAGATGTTTTCCTGTCAGTTTTACATCGTTTGAAAGACAAAAGTTACCTGTGGAAGCTGTGTTTGTTTAAAATTTACCTCCACTAATCCGCAAAGATTTCCAATGCCGTCGCGCGTCACCGTGGCAACCAAGATAGTACCAAACGAAAAAAGAGTGATTTTCGATGATCCATATGTAAATATCCGCGCAAACAGCGGCCTTTTTGTCGTCATATTTTCAATAAATGACAGTTAAATCTGTTTTCTTTTCTTTCTCCTTTTGCTTCGAAGGCCACACAGCATTAATGTTTAATAGCTGTCGAACGCGACCTCGCGAAGGTAATAAATACAAGCGACGTCTTAACTAAAGATTGACGGCATTCGATTTTAACTCGGTCCCACTTATCGTCTTTGCTATTTCACAATTTACCTTCATGCTTTTAAAATTCAAGACGCAAGGATCTAATTTAAATGGTTGTTTCATTTTCTTCTTGAATTTGCATTTGGTAAACATATAATTCGACTCGGGAAATATCATCTTTATTTTATAGAACGCCTCCGCTTGACCATACCGCCTCTCTTCTATTCATAAAACATCGAAGATAAATTAAAGCGCTTTTCCGTTAAAGTTTCTCACAGCGACAACTGCAAGCGCATGCTAAAACGAAGCGTTGTAAACATTTCAAACAGCCAGAGATTTCTTTAGCGTTGGTACTCATTATCCAAGCATTAAAAACACAGACATGTCATTAGCTTCGAAAGTTGGTGCTCAACGCTTGTCTCTTTGAAATAAAATAAATGGGTTCTTCGTATTTTTTTTTTTTGTTTCTTTAATGAAGAAAATATTAATTTTTTTTATTATTTCTTGTTTTGTCATTGTTGTTGTCAGGGCATAAAACAACCTATTTTATCGAGATTTCAAGAATAACTCTCGTGTTCTTGATTCGCAATTTTTTTTTTTTCATTCGACTATTGTGAGACAGGGATTTAGTTTGAGCGATAAGTATAATTAGAGCGATCCTCGGTGTAAGCCGCAGACTGATACCAAACTAATCGGAAAATACACGCGTACAACTAGTACTATAAGCAATTTTTCTCTCGCCATACCTCGCCTTTAAAGACTGGCGATCAAAACAAAAGTGCGTCGACGGATTTAGATGGATTTCTTTTGTCTGAGACATGATTCGAATACATTATATAACACATATAGCCTTGTATGAATGTGATGCGGTTTCAAGTCGTTTTAAACTAAGGTGGTACATCTGGTGTGTTGGTCGCGAAGATAAACTCGCTGTGTCGACGATAAGCCGAGAGAGATTGTTGATATAATTGCAAAATACTTTCTCGATTTCCGTTTTCAAGTAAAATGCCAATTTTGTGAAGACTTAACTTACCTCGATTTCAATTCCAATCTGAGACGGCTTCAAAAAACCTTTAAATTAATCACCCGTCTGTGTACGTCTTTCAAGTTGGGTAACATCACTGACTCTTCGCGCCGTCAATTGATTCTTCGATTTTATAGCTTCCTTTCAATCGCTCGACTTCGTAGAAATGTCACGATATTTCCCCTTTCTTTGCTTGACTTGTGACACGGAATGATTGTAAAACAACGATCGTTTTAGGCGCACTAATGCAAAACACCTCAATTGCAAAAAAATATGGCCTCGCTTGCAAGCCCGGCGCTTCGCTGTACAATTGCAAATATCATCGTTACCATGGAAACAAGCCTCTTTGTCTCCTTTACTTCTCGATTATTTTCATGTTGTCAATATGCCACAGGGAAAAGTTATAATATCCTGCAGCTGATAGAAAACTTGCCATCTTACCAATTGTTTAGAAGATGTGCGACGGACGCAATAAATTCACGGCTGTCATTTCTTTTATCGCGTTTTAAAATTCCGCTTCTTAGGGAAGCCGAAGACGTCAATTTATAATTTTGAAGTCTTATTTCGCAGTTGCTTGTTGACACAGCAGTCCGGCGATAAACAAGCAATGGTAATTTCCTTCATTGGGGCAATCGAGAATTTTTCCCGCCCTTCAGTAGCGCGCTGTTGTTTCCTACATTTTCTTACTGAGCATCATAAAAATACTCTAAGCTTGTTATGACGGCGTTCGAAAAATAAAATGGTTAGACATTTTAAAATGATCCTATCGAGGGCAATTATTCATTTTAATGCTACCATCACGAGGAACCCCCACAGATATTTATTATCTACACATTTTATCTGTTGGAAACATTTATTATTTAAGTATTACAGGGACATACGTTTTAGGTTTAACACTATTTCAGTATAGTTTATGGGTGGTTTAGAAATACAGCTGTGATATTGAACTCGATTCTTTGGAAATACAAAGATGTTTATAAATAATTTGGGAGGTTTACAAAAAAAATGAGCTCGTTATTTTTAGGTCACAGAATGCATTTACGCGTTTCAAGCCAAACTAGGAATAATTTACTTTTGTACGTTTCAAACTCCAAGAGAGCCCCCCGTGTATAATATAAAATTTTCAACTTCACAGCGTGTGTGTTGCACGGTACTAGTTTATTCTGCATATATTGTTATCGTTATTTATACAAAGTCAGCAAAGTGTTACCTTATCGTTGTAAGTCCATTCATTACCTGTCGTAGTTCTGTGCTCATCAAAATTTCATGACAATTTACATCTTGTATCGTCTGTTACCATGGGAAGATCTAAATTATTATTTCCAGTTTGGGCGTATCACAGTTTTCTTTCCCAAGAGCAGCTGAAATTGAATTTTAAAAAAAATCCTATAAAATTTCTTTTTTGGCAAACAGTACCATGGGAAATTTAAATGGTTACAATGTAGGATTTCATCCACAGTCTTAAAAGTTACAATCACCTTACCTGTATGTTTATGACCCAATTTCATTCAAGTTAAAAGTTATTGCAGCAAATTGCATCAGCTGGCTTCGTCAACATATAAACATAATTAGAATAAAATACGATGGAAAGCTTAATAAAACATTTTCTATTTAAGAATATAAAATCGTGCCGCTGTCAGAATTTTTATTTTTGTGAAGCTAACGGCCCAGGCATAACTAATCAATGATCAATGACATCAATGAGTAATAAATGGATAATCAATGGGTAAACAATTGATTAATCATTGAGTATTGCCAATACTCAATGAGTAATCAATGATTAATCGAACCCAAAAAATTTTGTGGGTCATTGATTACTCATTGATGTCATTGATTACTCATTTTAAACCAACAGAGACCTTCCAGTACACCCATTTCTCTTCCTGCCACCCACCAGGGGTCAGAAAAGGGCTCATAAAAGGTGAAGCCTTGAGACTTTTAAGAACAAATTCCTCAGCGAAATCATTCAGTGAGAATATCGACAACTTCAAAGCACGCCTCCGTGCTAGAGGCTACACTCACAATCTCATTGAGAAAATAATTTTCGAGGTAAAATTCAATGAACGGAAGTCATCTTTGCAGCAAAAGGAGAAGGTGCGAAAAAGAATTCTGCCTTTCATAACAATGTACCACCTGGCGTTACCTAATCGTAAAAACATCTTAATGAGCAAATGGCATTTAATTATTGAGAACCAACCATTGCTAAGAGAAATATACAAAGAGCCTACCCTTATCTCATACAAAAAAGGAAAATCCTTGGGGATATACTTGTTAGAGCAAAACTCTAAAGGTCACGTTTCACGTTATCACGAGCTTATGAGTCGTGTCTGGCCTGTCAACACCTCTTTTCATGCAAATCAATGACTAATCAATGATGTCGATGACTAATCAATGACATCAATGACTAATCAATGACCAAAAATTTTGTGGGTCATTGATTAGTCATTGAGTACTCATTGAGTATTGGCAATACTCAATGAGTAATCAATTGATTACTCATTGATTACCCATTGATTACTCATTGATTACCCATTGATTACTCATTGACTACATTGATGTCATTGATATCATTGATTAGTTAAGCCTGGTAACGGCCCAGCTGAGTAGTCACGTCCCTTGTCGACCTGCTTCAGGTGGATTGTGTCACGTGACAACATAGCTAGTAGTAGATAGTGATTGAAGATAAGCCCCGTTACTGCGTTCCCTTTGCGTTCCCTTTGCGTTCCCCTCATTAGCTATGCTTAATCATGACGTCATTACCTATTCCTTTTGCGTTCCGTATGCGTTCCCTTTATTAATATGCATAAGTGCCTAATCAACTACCTATTCCTTTTGTGTTATTCTGAAATAATAGAAACAATAGACCGGCCCAAACTTGCCCGCTCTATCCCAACTCACTTCAAAACAAAACACAACTGACACAGATAACTTTACAGACATATAGAGTAAAACAACATGCCTTGACCAGGACTCGAACCTGGGTTACTGCAGCCACAACGCAGTGTCTTAACCACTAGACCATCAAAGCTGTGATCGATATTATAACCAAATAAAACTTATAAGAGGGTTCCGAAACATTCAAGTTTAGAAGCAATAAAATTGCACAGTATAAAAAACCGCTTTTTACTTTACTAAGATCCGCAACATTCTTTTAGCCGCTTCATCGCTAGACTCTATATCGATTTTCAGTTTGCCAGCCATCACCCACTTTAAGTTTTAATTTCTTTTCCGGTAGCTTCAATGTTCAAACTTTTAATTATGCGAACTTACACTGAACTAAATTTGCATGAAAAATTAGCACCTCGGAAAAATAAACAAAGCAACCAATTACACGCGCGCGCTAAAACAATAAAACCACACTTTGTTAAGTTCAAACTATATTTATTGATAACAAACAAGTTCATAATTATACAGACAATTTAAAAGCTTAGATGGAAAGGAACAGAGTTGATTTAGTCTTATTCATCGGGAAGAGCTTGTTTGACAAACAATCGATTGAGTAAGAATTTTCGCTTATCGATGGCAAGTTCTGTCGATTCGAGCCAATCAAATCCCTCTGTGTCTTTTAACTCTTGCTGGGTTTGAATAACTTTTCGAAAGGTCGAATCTTTCTTCATAGCACGCATCCATTGTAGATTCTCTAAGAGTATTTTTCTCAGTTCCTTTCTATAAACAGGAAGCAAGGCATTTTCAGCTTTAATGCGAGCCACGTTGTGTGAATCTCCGTTTTGCTCGTATTCATTTATCAAAGCGTTGAACTCGGCTTCGTGGCGACTAAAAGCTTCATCTTGAATACGCGACCAAGGATCTATCTGCTCTTTCTCTTCTTGGGAAGATCCCATTTCTTCGCTAGATTGAGAGCCTTGAGATGACTGTTCGCTTTCTTGCGAACTTTCGCTTTCTTCGGAATACCCATTCCCTTGTTGATAGTCGCTCCACATCGTCGATCAGTGATCTTAACTGCACAAGTTCTGACAACACACTAAACTATACTGAGCTGATGGGGTGTTTCTTTTATATATTTCGATAAAGGCGCGGTTACGCGGCAAAATCCTAATGAATTGATTTGTGTTTTGTTTGATAACAAAATGTTAGAATGAAATAACTCTACGGACGTTCCGCGAATTCACTATAAGTGCCCAGTTTATCATCCAAGAAATTTAATATTCGAAGCTGTTTTCGCAAATCCTTGATCATATATAAAAAAGTAACCAGATTCCCGTATTTACTGTTGTGATCAAATGATAGGGGTACAGGAGGGGCACAGGAGGGGCACATCCACGTCACGTGTATAGTTGGCGTTTCTTACAGTCACCGTATTATGTATACACTTTACAAAATAAACCATCGAGGAGGTGAATGTGTTGTTCTTTTACGACATTTGGCGGTTTTGGTTGCTTTTCCAACACCTCCTGTTCCTGTTTTCAATAAACCCTTTGCTCTCCTAGGTATAGATAGATTATAAACAACGCTTTTTTCTTCTTGTTGAGTTGATGGATATGTTTTACTTGTGGAAAATACTCTCGAGTCTTTGCTGTTCTCCGTTTCATGATAGATAACCACTTTTACCTTGGGTTGCAGTTTGGCCTCTTGCAGGTACTTTCTTCGCTGAATGTGATCCAGTTGATGCACATCAGTGAGATGGTTAGATAATTTCACGAGGTATTTTGCTCCACATCCCGGAATTGGGCAATCGCGACACACTCGTTTAACCATGTTAACAGCTCGAAATCTGAACACGTATGAAGACCTTTAACGAAATGTTTACCTTAAAAAAAAAAAAAAAACAAGGACAAAAAGGACAAAATAAGGACACTAGGGACATTTTAAGGTCAATAAGGACAAAACGAGGACTATCAGGACAAAAGGGACAAACGGGACATATCTAGTCTTAATACCTCCCCGATCGCGGTCTCCAGACATACCGAGACTTGTCCAAGTGACGACAACCACAAAATATTCGCGCAAACGTTTTCTCTTAAAAAGATTACAAAGATAAAAAAGATTTCAAACAAATCGTTCATCCGCAAAATTAAACTTTCCCAAAATGATTATGGTTGCAGTCACTTGGACAAGTCTAGGTATGTTTGGAGACCGCGATCGGGGAGGTATTAAGACTAGATATGTCCCGTTTGTCCCTTTTGTCCTGATAGTCCTCGTTTTGTCCTTATTGACCTTAAAATGTCCCTAGTGTCCTTATTTTGTCCTTTTTGTCCTTGTTTTTTTTTTTTTTTTTTTTTAAGGTAAACATTTCGTTAAAGGTCTTCATATGTGTTCAGATTTCGAGCTGTTAACATGGTTAAACGAGTGTGTCGCGATTGCCCAATTCCGGGATGTGGAGCAAAATACCTCGTGAAATTATCTAACCATCTCACTGATGTGCATCAACTGGATCACATTCAGCGAAGAAAGTACCTGCAAGAGGCCAAACTGCAACCCAAGGTAAAAGTGGTTATCTATCATGAAACGGAGAACAGCAAAGACTCGAGAGTATTTTCCACAAGTAAAACATATCCATCAACTCAACAAGAAGAAAAAAGCGTTGTTTATAATCTATCTATACCTAGGAGAGCAAAGGGTTTATTGAAAACAGGAACAGGAGGTGTTGGAAAAGCAACCAAAACCGCCAAATGTCGTAAAAGAACAACACATTCACCTCCTCGATGGTTTATTTTGTAAAGTGTATACATAATACGGTGACTGTAAGAAACGCCAACTATACACGTGACGTGGATGTGCCCCTCCTGTGCCCCTCCTGTACCCCTATCATTTGATCACAACAGTAAATACGGGAATCTGGTTACTTTTTTATATATGATCAAGGATTTGCGAAAACAGCCTCGAATATTAAATTTCTTGGATGATAAACTGGGCACTTATAGTGAATTCGCGGAACGTCCGTAAAGTTATTTCATTCTAACATTTTGTTATCAAACAAAACACAAATCAATTCATTAGGATTTTGCCGCGTAACCGCGCCTTTATCGAAATATATAAAAGAAACACCCCATCAGCTCAGTATAGTTTAGTGTGTTGTCAGAACTTGTGCAGTTAAGATCACTGATCGACGATGTGGAGCGACTATCAACAAGGGAATGGGTATTCCGAAGAAAGCGAAAGTTCGCAAGAAAGCGAACAGTCATCTCAAGGCTCTCAATCTAGCGAAGAAATGGGATCTTCCCAAGAAGAGAAAGAGCAGATAGATCCTTGGTCGCGTATTCAAGATGAAGCTTTTAGTCGCCACGAAGCCGAGTTCAACGCTTTGATAAATGAATACGAGCAAAACGGAGATTCACACAACGTGGCTCGCATTAAAGCTGAAAATGCCTTGCTTCCTGTTTATAGAAAGGAACTGAGAAAAATACTCTTAGAGAATCTACAATGGATGCGTGCTATGAAGAAAGATTCGACCTTTCGAAAAGTTATTCAAACCCAGCAAGAGTTAAAAGACACAGAGGGATTTGATTGGCTCGAATCGACAGAACTTGCCATCGATAAGCGAAAATTCTTACTCAATCGATTGTTTGTCAAACAAGCTCTTCCCGATGAATAAGACTAAATCAACTCTGTTCCTTTCCATCTAAGCTTTTAAATTGTCTGTATAATTATGAACTTGTTTGTTATCAATAAATATAGTTTGAACTTAACAAAGTGTGGTTTTATTGTTTTAGCGCGCGCGTGTAATTGGTTGCTTTGTTTATTTTTCCGAGGTGCTAATTTTTCATGCAAATTTAGTTCAGTGTAAGTTCGCATAATTAAAAGTTTGAACATTGAAGCTACCGGAAAAGAAATTAAAACTTAAAGTGGGTGATGGCTGGCAAACTGAAAATCGATATAGAGTCTAGCGATGAAGCGGCTAAAAGAATGTTGCGGATCTTAGTAAAGTAAAAAGCGGTTTTTTATACTGTGCAATTTTATTGCTTCTAAACTTGAATGTTTCGGAACCCTCTTATAAGTTTTATTTGGTTATAATATCGATCACAGCTTTGATGGTCTAGTGGTTAAGACACTGCGTTGTGGCTGCAGTAACCCAGGTTCGAGTCCTGGTCAAGGCATGTTGTTTTACTCTATATGTCTGTAAAGTTATCTGTGTCAGTTGTGTTTTGTTTTGAAGTGAGTTGGGATAGAGCGGGCAAGTTTGGGCCGGTCTATTGTTTCTATTATTTCAGAATAACACAAAAGGAATAGGTAGTTGATTAGGCACTTATGCATATTAATAAAGGGAACGCATACGGAACGCAAAAGGAATAGGTAATGACGTCATGATTAAGCATAGCTAATGAGGGGAACGCAAAGGGAACGCAAAGGGAACGCAGTAACGGGGCTTATCTTCAATCACTATCTACTACTATAGCTAGTGCCCAGGATCATGTGAGATTGCAGTGCGCATACGCGGTACGCGTGATTGTGCTTGAAAGCTGTTATTTTGTGACAGCCCGAAAAATCGTGGATTTTTCAGTTTATTTACGGCTTTGAAGCCTCATACATCAGTCAAAACATATTACTGTTTCGGAGCAGAATTTGAGTCAGTCGCTACTTGGCAAAAAAGCGCGGATAATATTGCCGTGAAATCGTAGATTTTCGCGGTGAAAGCTGTCAACCTCGTGCTCGTGGCAGCACAGCTACAGTGACACGACGTGAATGACAATGAATGAAAATGGTCAAAACTATGGCAGCACGAAAAGAGACGGAACCGAAAAGGGTTAGTAATGCTGCAAACATTGCAGCAACGGACAAGGAAAGTCCTGAAAGTCCTAATCACAGCAATCGTGCTGTACATTACGATGCAGCCTTCACTTCGAAAACTTCACCTCACGGCGCATCGGATGATGACGTGGCTCCAAAAGAGCCGCCAAAAGCATCCAGTGGTGAAAAACAGTGAGCTTTTAAAATTCGAAACAATGCTCTCAGAATCAATCAAAGAATTGAAAAATACCCTGGCTGGAAAATTTGATCAATTAGAAGAAACACTGACTCAACCGGTTAAGTCAAGAAGACGATGTCGAGGATGATTTTTCCGAATTGGCGGACATAGACAACGAAGGTAGTCGCAATGACACCGATGAACCGCCAGCTAAAAAAGCTAGGCTGAGCTCTACCTCTGGGGAGATGACTAGTAAACAGAAAGTGCCAAGCACTATTGCTGAAAAACTGATGCAAAAAAATTAATGCAGAAGAAAATTAACCCGGGTATTTATGATCAATTATCGCAAATGATCAACAGTTTGATATTCAAAAGGAAAAACCTGATGAAGAGAAACTTAAGGAAAAGTTGAGCCTGATTATTAGACCTGCAAACAGTACCTCTCTAGTTGCATCTAAAGAAGATGGGCTAATTTGGCAGAGGCTAAAACCACAGACCAGGTCTTTTGACTCCGGGGTTCAAACTGCTCAGACTTGTTTTGTCAAGTCCGTCCCAATTGTGCCTAAAATGCTAAACAAAGTGTTAAGTCTGAAAGAGAAATTCCCAGATTTGGTCAAGTCTCCAGGAAACACCTTAGTTCGCCATTAGGAAGAAATAAACACCTTAATTAGTGATGTCATTGAGACAATGAGCTTTGCCAACTATGAAATCAATGCTGGACGCAGAGAGTGCATTAAACCTGATTTGAATGAGGACCATCTGTCCCTTTTCTCCTCATCAGTTCCCATTAACCAGTTTCTCTTTGGTGGTGATACTTCCAAACGTTTAGAGGAAATCGAGAAAACCAACAAAGTTGTACGAAAGGCTATGGTGCAACAGAGTCCCCATTCAAGGCAGCGTAACTACAAGAGTGGTGGCTCACACAGATTTCGAGGTCGTGGTCAACGATCGCAGCCACAGCGACAAGGCTATTCACAGAAGCCTTTTTTAGGCAAACACCCTTCCCCCTACACCAGCATGTATCAGAAGCACCAGAAAGGGGAAGGGAAGAACAAGGAGCCAAAAGTTTTAAAATGGCAGCTTCAACAGACAGTCAAATTACAATTAGTGAGGTGGAAAATTTAAACATGATATATTTTCAAAGAAACAGTTTTCCCCTCATCACCATTGATCAGTTCAAAGCAGGTAGAGTGAAAGATATTGTACACAATTGGAGGACACTGACCTATGACCCATTAATTCTTGATATATATGGTGCAGCATTGCCAGCATTTGCACAGGGGTACTCATCTATCCAGCTTACTGTTAGAAAACAATGGTTTAACAGCAAAGAAGAGAATATAATTGAAGCCGAAATATCTAAACTCTGTAAAAAGGGGTCATTGAGGAGACCTCCTATGCATTGCGAAGAGGAATTTATCTTCCCCATATTTGTTCGGCGCAAAAAAGATGGTGCTTACAGATTAATACTCAACCTGAAAACATTTAATGAGAATGTTGAATACCATCATTTTAAAATGGAAAGCAGAGTCAGTCATAAAATTGGTAAAATCCAGTTGTTTTATGGCGTCTGTTGACCTCAAATTAAAGACGCATACTACTCACTCTATTGCCCCAGAACATCGAAAGTATATATCTACCCTTTAAGTGGAAGGGCAAACCCTTTCAGTTAGGCCTTTCCAGATTGTGCTCCCAATCTATATAAAACAAAAATCCAGTAATTTGCTTCAAATAAGCTAGAAATCGGCTAGTTTACCAAAAAAGTTGTCAGAAGATGCTCTTTGGCCAAAAAAGTGCTCTCTGATCAGAATAGTGCTCCCAAAGCCAAATTGCGCTAAAAAAAAGTGCCGAGCACAATCTGGAAAGGCCTACTTTCAGTATACCTGTTTTCCCAATGGCCAGAACTGTTGTCCACGGCTGTTTACTAAGCTGCTTAAGCCTGTATACGCTAGTGTACAGCAGACAGGGTACGAAGTATTCCCTTTCATAGATGACTCCTATTTGCAAGGAGACACTCAACTCGAATGCTGGGAAAATGTCAAAAGGTCCGGTTTACTTTTACAAGACTTAGGATTCATTATCCATCCTGACAAGTCCATTTTTATCCCCACTAAGGTCGTGACGTTTCTGGCATTTGTTATTAACTTTGAGGAAATGACAGTTAGACTGACCCCAGATAAAGCTTGCAAGTTAAGAGAGGCATGTGTACTCAACATCCAAGAATTTGAGATGTTGCTTGGGTTATTGGCCTTATGATTAGTAATACTCCTACTGTAGAACTCTGCATGCTTATCTGCAGAACTCTTGAGAATGAAAAAATTGATGCCTTGAAACAAGACTTTGGTAATTTTGAGGCTCACATGGAGCTTAGCCCATCAGCTAAACTTGACCTACAATGGTGGGTTGATAACATTTAGCACACAAAAAAGAATATTTCAATATCCAACCCAGACATAGTAATAACAACAGATGTATCAAAACAAGGGTGGAGGGCAGTGGTCCCCTGTGGAAGCAGAATTACATATCAATAAGCTAGAACTGAAAGCAGTTCTCTTTGCATTGCATTCATTATGTAACAATGTTAGTCATAAGCACGTACGCATTATGTCAGATAATAAAACTGACCACTGTTTGCTAAATAAATAAATAGGGGTGGTAGCAAATATCTAGAGCCTGTAATGACACTGCAAAGAGGATTTGGAGGTTTGCTTTGGAAAGACACAATTTTCGTATTGCAGTCCACTTGCCAGGGACACAGAACACCTTGGCTGACCGTGAATCTAGAGAATTCAATGATCGTACTGAGTGGATGTTGCACCAGGAGATTTTTCAACAGTTGTCTCAATTATGGGGACCCTTTAATATTTACCTCTTTGTTTCAAGACTGGACAAACAGGTTGATAATTATGTATCGTGGAAACCAAACCCTGGTGCAACTGCTGTTGATGCTTTTTCTATACTATGAGACCAAAACCCTCTTTATGCATTTCCGCATTTTGCCCTCATTCACAGATGTTTACAAAAGATCATCACAGATGACGAGGCAGATGGGAGCGATAGTTGTACCCATGTGGCCTACTCAGACGTATTACCCTAAGATAATGTCCATGTTGATTCAAGCCAAGACTGTTACAAAAGAAGGAAAACCTATTGAGACTGCCCCATTCCCCAATCAGCCACCATTATGGAAGAAAATGAGCCGATGGCATGTTTTCTATCCGGAAAAGCCTCGAGACAAAAGAAGTTCAAGAGGAAGCTAGAGGAATCATGCTACAGTCTTGGAGAGAATCCACCAGAAGCCCGTATAGAGTCTACCTTAAAAAAGTGGACAACATTTTGCAGTAAAAGGTATTAACATTGATTCCCATGACATACATCTGTAAACAATGTACTTAGTTTTTAACCCTGTTGTATGAATCGGGGCTAGGATATAGCTCCATTTGTGGTAGCATCTGTGCTGTTGGAACGTATCGCGTCATTTGTCGAGTTATGCGAGGGGTTTACATTTCAAGCCAATATACTATTGTTTGGGATGTTAAAGTTGTATTAGATTACTTTAGACAATGGAAAGACAACAAAGAATTAAAGAGCTCTCTTTAAAAACAGTTTATACTTTAATAGCTTTAGTATCTGCACAGAGAGTACAATTTAGGCTGCATGACTCGAACTAGATAAGGAGAGAATTACGTTCATGTTTGACTTACAAAAACAAAGTAGACCATCTATCAAATCTTCCATTGTGGAACTTTGCTCTTATCCTGAGAACCCTAACATATGTGTTGTTGAAACACTATAGCACATTATCTTGAAAGAACACAGCTATTTAGAGAACAAGAAACTAGTAAGCTTTTCTTGTCCTAGCAGAAACCATATCATGCTATAAGTGCTAGTCCTCTTAGGCGATGGATGATTTAATGTCAATTCTTAAACTAACTGGTATAAACACGACCAGATTTGGTGCTCATAGTACACGAGCAGCCTCATCTTCAGCAGCTAAGAAAGCTGACGTGCCCATTGCATACATCCTTAGGACCGCCGGTTTGCTAGCGCTATTTACAGTGCCTAGACACTATAGAGCTTAAACGTTATCTCTTTCATCTGTAACTAGACATTTTTGCAGTTTTTATATCGAGATGTTTTACTTAATCAGTTGGGTTTGATTAAAGTGTTCTTTAATCTTACACTGGTATTGTAGCCTACCTTTATCATGGCTTCAAAATCTCTCATGATTCCTCAAGTCGATGACGTAGAAGAATTAGAAAATGAAACAAGACTTATCTGAATGTCGAAGTTTGATTGAGATTCTTCTACGTCATCTTGGGCTTGAGGAATCAGGTGCCCGCCCTGTATTTTCTCCCTCCCTGCGTTATCTTCATCTGATAAATGCAGGTCATAGTCATTTGAAGACTGAAGCACGCATGCGCACTACAATCTCACCTGATCCCTCAAGCCCAAGATGACGTAAAAGAATCTCCATCAAACTTCGACTTCCATTAAGTCTTGTTTCATTTTCTAATTAGCAACAAACTTCAGACACGTACCGTAAATCCTCTATTAAGCCCCTTTCTCTAATTTAATAACCCCCCGTTTTTTGGAGCAAGAAATTTATTAAATCTCCCCCACTCCTCCCCCGTTCCTCTCTCTCTCCCTACTATATTTTATTATTTGTACATATTTTTAGTGTAGTTGTAGGCTTTCATGTAAAGAAGTTATGTAACTTATGAAATTACCGTATTCAAATAAAAGTGAATCAATCAATCTCGATCTCTCTCTCCCTCTCTCTCTCTCTCTCTCTCTCTCTCTCTCTCTCTCTCTCTCTCTCTCTCTCTCTCTCTCTCTCTCTCTCTCTCTCTCTCTCTCTCTCTTTCTTTTTTAAGTTGTGATTTCTTCATGTGGCGACAGCAAGGCGAGGAAAGGCATAAATACTAATAATATACAAATTAAAGTGTATAACTTCATAGCTAACAAAAATTGTCAGTAGCAAAAAGGTTTTCCAATGGCCTTACAATATGGTAAATCAGAAAACGGCAAACTGATCCTTACGGCAAGGCGATGAAAGAGTAAACAAAAGAATAAAACAAAATATATATATTCAAACAAATTTGCCCAATATGGACACGCAGTCTTTCACGATCTGAGTCTGTCCGTATCAAATAGTTATACAATTTTAAAATTGAAATAGAAGTCATACAATTTTGTTTTAAAAGCAGCGAAAGTTGCTGAGTGACGGATTACAAGTGGTTAATTATTCCAGAGTAGAGCAATGCGATTAAAAAATGAGTCTCTAAAATAGTGTTGTACGAAAACAATAAGTTGGACGAAGATTTTTTTTTCCAACTTTATTGGACACAAGCTTACAAACTAAGATGTACCAAAAAGAAAAGGCGCAAACGTGATACGAAGCCTCTCTCCTCCGCAGAGGCCAACTAGTCACGCTCCACGCTTGGCAAAAAACGCGCGGAGGCTGGGTAGAAGTAAAAAGTAAAGCGCGCGGGGAACTATGGGAAGGTTCTTTACTGATTGGAGCCTCTGCGGAGGAGAGAGATGCGAAGCCCCATGCGAGGCGCCTATCCGATGTAAATTAGACGCCAAGCTTCCGGTGTGACCACTAGAGAAACAAACGTAATGGCTTAGCTGGATGTTGTACGTGATGTCAGCCCAGGTTTTAAGAAAAACAAACAAACATACAAACAAACAGCCGTCAAATTTAAGAAGAACAAAGTGCGCATGGCTGTAAGCTGATAATTAAACATATCGACCTGCTGCTAAAAGCAATTCTTTCTCACGGGTGAATATAGGTTGTTAACTATCATGTCACGAGTTATATTACACGTCGGTATTACACGTATTATTACATTATGTTACACGTATTCACAAGGTAATGTCTGCTGATATATATCTACAACCGATCCCTTGGTGATTTGGGGTTCATCGACACCTTTTGCAACGCGCACGTATTTCGCGTTTGGCTGTGGTAACATGAAAGAAACACATTCATGAAACAATATTTTGAAGTGTGTGTAAACTGAGACAACGAGAACATTTTGTGAGATAAGCTGAGGAGGCATTTTTGTGTTTTAATGCAAAACTGGACGTTCCATTCTGTGTAAGTACCTTAGTCGTCAGTAGTCATGACTGCTTTCCTGGCTATTTCAGACTTAATTATTACAATGCTTTCCGCAATGTGAATGTGGGGTCACCATTGTAGATAAAGCGGACTGCTCTGAATTCCCAGCTCGCCTTGGTATTTGTTTAAATGATTCATTCTGTTTCAACTAGTTTAATGGCTTAATAACGATTTTTTTAAAAAAAAAAAAAAAAGAAATGAAAACATTGTCGAACCGCTTTAATGTCGAAAACCAACTGCAATAGTATTTGTTTGTATTTTTGAAGTGGAATTAAGACTTAAAAGTCACCGTGTATGATTCATAGTATAACAGAGGTGAATATGGAAGTTTCCGTGACTGAGGTTATAGAATAAACCATATTCCACAGCATTGTAAAGAAAGACTAACTTCTGAATCACGAGACAGTACTAAGAAGACCAGACATGATAACGTATTGCATGGATTTGGAAAAGCAACCGTTTTAGATCGAAATTCAACGCAACAAATTAAACAGCTGTCTTATTATTATCTTAGCCGTCTTGTTTTAAACAGGAGATCCCTCACTGTTGTCATCTTTCGGGAACTAACGACAACGCAATTGGAATCGTATAGCTGTGTTCTCTTCTTAAAAGATGCATGCAGGATCTTTTATGAACTCGAATTCTCGCTTGCTAAAGTGCGTTAACAATGGACGTAATTAGATAGAGTGAAGAAGCTCCGTTGACACCTAAGACCTTTGAATTAATTGCCTTGGTCGAGTGTACATAAGAAAATGGACCATCTGCTGAATGAATAAAACAAGACAAACTAAACTGCCACTTTTATCGAATGCAAAATTTTCAAACAACTCGGATTCAACTGGATATACAGAAATATCGAACATATTTCAGTGATAAGCTACCAGCTCTGCACGAATTCCGTTCTGATTAAGAAAATTGTATTTTTTGTTATAAGAGCCTTTTCCGTAGATAGTATGAGATTTTGAGAAGATTTCCCTCCTTAAATAGACGTAATTAGTCAAAATTGTTCAGTTATTGTGAGAATGACGTCGTTGCTGTTATAGCTACCTGCCGTAGATCAATACGAGAATTGTTGACTTCTGTCATTTTTAGTTTTATGGTAACACGTCTCAGTTCTGTTATTTTACATATTAACTAAAATTGATTTTTGAGGCAATTCTTCTTTTGAGGTAAGGGCTTCAATTTCCATTATTTTTAAATAGCTAACAAATCATTTTTCTTAAGGGATAAATCTGTTCTTTTAGGAAACCACAAAGCCAATTTCTTGGGACTGAAGTCATCGAAATTATCACAGTACAGTGCTAGTAAAAAACAAACATCGACATTACCCGCAACTCGCTTTTTGTAATGATTTGTTTTAAGTTACCTTTATTCTGTTTTCAGTCGTTTTACAAGGACACAGTCGTAATTCGTTCTCAAGGAAACGATTTATAGATCAACCCTTGTGACTGCATTTTAATTTTTGGATAATTGCATGCTTTTCTAATACATATTAATTTACAGTTTCTGGAATTAAAATAAAAATGTCCCGAAACGGCGAATTGTTGACGCTTATCAAAAGTTTCAAATAAAATACATTCATCTGCAAAATAAGATGTAACTGAATGACAACTGCGAGAGAAATAGAGAAATAACTGCTAGAGTTTTGATGTCGAAACGGTTCCCCTTTGCATTGCTTCTTGAAAAAAAAAAGAATTAAAAAAAATTGATGTTTACCTTACGTGCTGATAGATAGCTTCTCGATAGTAATTTTAAGCAGAAACTGAAAACCCGTCTTTTTAATCAGGCTTATTTTTAATATTAGTGCAATGTTTACTTAAATAATCTAATTTTATAGTATATTTTTATCGTAATTATTTTATCAAATTTTGCAAGTTAAGTGACAGTTTTTATTTTTAATTTTCTCGTATATTGTTAGGCGCATTAGATTATTCTTATAGTAATGCGCCATATAAATTACTAAATAATTATTATTATTATTATTTTTATTATTATTATTATTATTATTATTATTATTATTATTATTATTATTACTATTCAAACTGTGCCTGAAGCGTTCATTCGTCTTTTATCGCAACGGAAGAGGAACAATTAAAGTAACAAGACGTGCAGGCTTTCACGGAATTCCAATATTTACCACGTCAAGTGCGCGCGCCAAGACCTGAATTGTATTTTTTATTATTATTTTTAGAATTTTATAGTTTATTCGTTCTTTTTATTCATGCATGTTTTCGGTTTTCATTTCAGATTGTTCATGATGAAATATATTTGTGGCTGCTATTGGTTTATTTTGTTTTTACTCTTCTGTTTGCATGGTTGGTAGAGTTCGTATTTTCTGTTTTTAACTTTACTACACATCAACCCAGAGGAATTAATGAATTGATTGTATGATTGATTATTCGTTTAAGTGAATCTTTCATTGACTGATTTATTGTTGGTTGATCGTTGGCCTAATTGATTTATTGATTGATTAACTGATTGATCAGTTGATTAATTGATTGATTGATTGATTGAATGATTAATTTATTGATTGATTGATCGATTGAATGATTGCTTGATTGATTGATTGAATAATTGAATGACTGAATGAATGAATGAATGAATCATTGAATGATTGATCGATTGATTGATTGATTGATTTGATTACATTTAAATTGATTGTTTATTTTTCGATTGATTATTATTATAATTATTATTATTATCATTATTATTATTATATTATTATTATTATTATTATTATTATTAAAAAATTTTATTAATTATTAAATATTATTATTATCAATTATTAAATATTATAAAACCTTCATTAAAAAATTCTCAAACAATCTTACGTTTATTAATTAAAAAAAATTCTCAAATAATTTCACGTTTACAATTATTAACCTACTAGAATGCTAAAAATATTCATAATTACAATCCATAAAATATCGTAAAAGTGTTACTAAGTGTTACTTATTATAATAATAATAATTATTATTATTATTAATTGAATGATCGTTTGTTTGGTTGTTTTATAAACCATTTAAGGCGGGGGTAAACCTGAATTTTAATGAAATTTTAAGAGGTTTTAAGAAGGGATAGGAGTAAGAAAATGATTTTTGGAACACCAACAGACAGTCGATACCCACGCAAGAGCACCCCAGGTTGCTAGTGGACTAACTTGGTATCCGTCTATTAATTATTAACTACAAATTCTAATTTTTAAAATTCACTAAATCTTCAATATTTCTTATTTCTTTAAATTTTACCAATCTTTTGAGAAAAACTATTTCCTCCCAAACATACCCAAAAATCACCTAAAATTTTACAAAACATCCCATAACATAGTTTTCTGTTATAAGCAGAGGGTTTTTGGATTGCTTGAAACGTGAACGAGATATTTCCATTAAAGCCATGTTAAGTGGCGGAAACATGGCATTCAGGTAGACCCCCTCCTTAACTGATTCTTGCACTGTCTGGCTCTGAAATTGGCGTCTCATTGATTGCAATTGATTGTTGATTGCTTGTGATTAGTTATTTGATTGACTGAATGATGGATTGATTGGTTGATTGATCGATTGATTGACTGACTTATTTAATCGATTGATTGATTGACTGATTGATTGTTTAATTGAATGACTGACTGACTGACTGATTGATTGATTGATTGATTCATCGTTGAATGATTGACTGATAGATTGACTAGTTAATTGATTGCCTGATTGCTTGTTTGCTTGATTGACTGACTGACGATTAATTTTTCGATCAGTGGAGCACCAACGAACACGAAACTGTCGTAACTTCTATTTCAGTGAACACAGCTTCGCAATCAACAGGAAGCCATAGAAGCAAACGAATATCATCTGTAGACTGTTCCATTAATGCACAGTGCAAAAATGGCGGAACCTGTATATTAAATAGTTGTCAGTGTGTCTACGGTTACACGGGCGCTTACTGCGAAACCAGGCTTGAATGTAAAAGCAACTTAGATTGCTTTCAAAATGGCAAATGTGAGTTGGACCTTCGAGATAACAAAACCTTCTGTAGATGCAACCAGAACACTTCATTCACTAGCAATGGCCGATACGAGGGCGTCTTCTGCGAGAAAAAGATGCCTTGTCACGTAAATGGCTACTGCTTGAATGACGGTGTGTGTCGAAGGGATTCTGTTGTGACAGATTTTTTCTATTGCAAATGTCGTGACGGATGGACTGGATCCCGCTGCCAAGAGCCTACGTTTTGCCATCCGAACAATCCTTGCAATCATGGCGGAATTTGTAATCAGGCACGCAGGTGTTTATGTGACTCAAACAGTGGATACACAGGTCATTTTTGTGAGCTGGAAATCACGCCAGGTACGTCACCATAATAGGTATGTAAAAGGTATGTCACGCCAAGTATGTTACAGTAATAGGTATGTTATAGGTATGTCACGCCAGGTACGTCACCATAATAGGCATGAAAAGCGTGTGTCACGCCAGGTATGTTACAGTAATAGGCATGTAATAGGTATGTCACGCCAGGTATGTCACAGTAGTAGTACTATTGTAGTACTGTGGAACGGCCCCGTACACTTCCGTACATTCCACCTGTTTCCCTGTCCGCTTCACAGCCAGTAGAATGACTTTTATTGAGTTCTAGCTCGGGGTCCATATGGCTGAGTGGCAATATTGAATATTATGGAGAGCCAAGTCTGATGTTTTCCCCAGATTATACTAGTTAATGAACTAAACAATCTTGATTATCGCAAGACAAATAGGCGATTTTTGCATGCTATTCATCCAGTTGTAGTTTCCTCATTCTGGGTGATTCCCCATCCCCCCTTTTGTTTTTTCCTCTTGCATTTTATTAGGCTGCGCAGTAGGCGCCGATTTATATATAGGGCGCAATTTTGAAGACGGACGCGAGCAACCCCAGTAGTGTAGCAGCTCTCCGAAACCTCTATTTTCATTGGCCTTGTAAAACACAGCTTCTATTGTTTTTAGGTCTAGAGCCCATTGTTGGGTTGTTTGTTCTATTGTTCTCCGAACCAATGGTGTGAGACCTTACGAGAGCTGCTACATGACCCCAGAGGCGTAGGAGGCCTTCGGGTGCGCTCGGATGCGCTCGGGTGCGCCCGGGTGCCCGACATCTCCGCAGGCGAACTTACTACCTTTGGCTCGTATATATTGGCATGCCTCCATATATCGCGTGGTATTAAGAAAGTTTATATAAAATTGAACCGGAAGAAAACTATTAATGATCTTACAAAATAAATGCTTGCTTAATTTAAGAATGTTACCAATTTTCTTTTGTTTTATTTTTTTATTACAGCTTTAAATTACTCTGCGCAAAGGTTTTGGGCATTTAACAAAAAAATCCTTAAAGCCAAAGGCAAGTATGTTTCCAGCAAAACTTTTTACATTTTTTCCACGTTCTTGCAAGCATCTTGTTCACCATATAGCTACTTGCTTGTAGCATCACACGCGGGAAACCACTGCTGTTTCGAGTTAATCTCGCACCCAGATCTCCCTCGTTCTTGTACTGTACTGAAAACTGTGGGAGAATTGGGTACGAGATTAGTTTCGAGTGCAAAGAGAGATCAATGTCGCACTTGAGATTGGAAACAAGTGAATCTACCACAGGTTATATTTTCCTTGTCTTCTTTGTTTAAAGTTTATATAT
>JAJGOT010000006.1:3457500-3860000 GCA_022457155.1 Cladopsammia gracilis
GTTCAAGTAAATGACAGTGGTAAACTACTTATACAGCTGCATGTCGACTCCATTCTTTGGCAAATCAAATGGGATTGTTTTCCCGTGGGCTGGTTTCATTTGACAGTCACGTGGGACAACACAAGTAAGTTAAATGTCAATGTTGTATCGGTTTTAAAAGCGACGACTACACTACTTCAGAACAGTTTTATGGAAATATATTGTTAACGTTTTCAACAATCCAAACATGCCCTCACTTAGGCTGTAGATAAATGCTGTGATATTTTGAGCTTTTTCTTTCGAGTTTTTGGGAGTGTTTAAGAGAATTAAAATTCAACTGCAATCAACATCTCAAGGATAATAATAAGTTCTCTAATTCAAAAAGGGACACTGTCGCGCCGATATACAAATATATAACTTAATTAAACAAAAAGATTCTATAAAACAAAACAAAAGCAATAGTTTGAAAATTAAGTGCAGGATTGCAAAGATGGAAGTGGATTACCGTTCATCAAATTTGATCTCTTGACCGACTGTCAAGAAATAAAAAATTGTTATTGTTGTGGAATTTTGACCTTTTTAAGGTGGCTCCATATATGCACGATCTTATTGCTGTCTTTCAAGAGTTTTGTTTCGCGATACTAGGCATAATATACACATACACGTAGCTTAAGCTTTCTCGTTTACGGAGAAGCTTAATTTGACAGTCTTGTCTCGTTTCCATGGCAACCAATGATTGAGTTGTTCGGCTTGTTGTTCAAGGCTTGCAAACCTCTCAACGGATTTTCTTGTTTTTTACACGGTAAATATTCACGATTTTTGGTGAAACAGAAGAAACATTCAGTAAGTCTAATCTAACAAAGCCATAAAAAAATCAGTACATAATTTTCGGCAATTTAGTCACTTTTCGTTTTTTACGTTTATTGGGTTTGTGTATGTACAAAAACTGTTGTCTTTTTTGTGATCGAGAACAAAGAAAATCCTACGAATTTATCAATTTTTATAAAAATTCACCGTGTGGAATGCGCGCAATAAATGTTTTAGTTACCATAAAGAACTTCTTTATTTTCGTGACGTCATCAAAATAAATAAACGCGCGCTCGCGCCATTTTCGCGCCCATGCCTCGCGCGCCAAAAAACTATATGGAGCCACCTTAAGTTAATATTTCTTTGCTTTCATCACGCGGATTATCCCTTACTATTTCAAGATAATAAGTTTAATAAGGTAGGATCCTGGCTATAATCATGATCAAAGTCTCCCACAAGAGCCAACCCGTGAATGCTAACGCGTAACGCAATATTGCGGTAAGCTTATGTTTTCACACTGACACGGTTCAATATTTTTTTAAAATTAAACGTAAGGATTTTTGACAAACGCAAAAAGAAAAACACAGTACATCACTTTCATAATGTTCAGTCCGAAGAAGAAAGAAAAAAAAAACAAAGGAGGTCCCCAGCGAGACTTGAACCTCGGTCCGTCCGCCTGTCCGCGCTAATCCACTCGGCCATCGTGACCACCGACTTAGAACGGGATAAATTTAATTACTCCAAGGTAGATACGCATCAAAACGCGCGTCTCGGTTGAAAAATCCTTTTAGATCGTTTTTAATGTTGCATTAAAGACTCCAAATGCGAAACATCTTTAAGCTTATTGTTGTTTATATTTGTTTACAACAAATTAGTTATTGTTATCGCTGGATTAACGCTGTGCTTGTTACGAAACGCATTCGTAACAAAGCATTACGTCACTAAGTTTACAGCTGATGGAAGGAGCGAGTGAGCGAGTGAGTGCTCATTTGCATATCTGTCTCTGTTACAGATGACCCTTTCATTACGCATGCGCGCATTCACGAGTTAAAAACACGATATATCAGCCAGGACAGTGTCCCTTTAAATACTCTATTGTTAAAATCGTATCATGCACGAAGATAAAAGTTAACATCTAGAACTTTAAAAAACAATGTCTAGGGTATTTTGTTGTGTTTTCATCAATACTGCACTAAATATTAAGAGCTGTTTCTTACTAGCGACGTAATCGGAAGCGGGGTCGGAGTCGGAAGCGTAAGGAGCCTTATGTTCTAGTGTAAATCAAAAAACGGAGTCGCAATCGTAATCGAAATCGGAAGGATCAAAAGGTCTCCATTTTCTTCCGATTCCGCTTCTGCTTTCGTCGCTTTGAGTTTTGATTTTCATTTTGATTTTCACTAGATCACAACTTTCTTGCGATTCCGATTCCGATTCCGTCGCTATTGGGAACCAGCCCTAAGTATATACCATAATGACGAAATTATCAAGTGATTACTCGAAGGAAGTACAAACCAGAATGAGTTTTTAGCAATTTTTCCAAGGCACACGGAAAGAACGTGAAAAAACTGGCCCAATTTTATCAAGTTACAGTACATTTCCATCCGCAGCCTAAGACAATAATACTAGTTTCTGTGCACTCGTAGAGTAATTAAAGGTAACCTCCATTGTTATAAGAAATTGACGTTAAATTGTTGGAAATAACCTCTAATTTAATTTTTTTTAAAAAAAAACAAGTGCAAATATAATTTTAGTGCACAAAAAAATGATATGAATATCGCCTATTTTCGCTTTTAAATTTCCCGCGCGCCGCCATTTTGAATATTTATGACGTGTTACGGTTGTATAATTGTTGCATTCTAAAGAACGTCGATTCTTAACAATAGCGGCAAACGTAACACGTCATAAATATTCAAAATAGCGGCGAGCGGGAAATTTAAAAGCAAAAATAGGCGAAATTAATATCCATTTTTTGTACACTGAAAAGAAATTTCCATTTGTTATTAAAATAATCGAAATTTCGACTTTATTTCCCACAATTTAACGTCAATTTGTTATGACAATGGAGGTTCCCTTTAAGACACAAATATATTTCATTGCTTTTCAAAGTGATACTAAAACTAAGTGAAATTGCCACTTTAAGAAGAGTTCAGATTTTCTGTTTATGTGAAAAATAATGTACCTCTCCATTCAATGCTTTTATTCTTTAGGACTTTTGTACTACGAAAACGGACAACTCCTGACGGAGTCCTCGCAGGCACCAGTTCCATTGAACATGTCCTTGCCTCACAGCGAAAGTCTGTTGTCTGTTGGTAGTCATATGGGACAAGGAGGGTTCTCTACAATGAGAATGAGCGACCTCGCCTTCTGGACACGTGCTCTCTCGGAACAAGAAGTGAAACAAATGTATTTGAAAAGTAAGTTCAAAAAATATAAAAAATCCCCACTCAGAGAGAGTTTAGTCTTGCTTATGGCATTTTCATGAAAATTGCATTACGCTAGGTCAGGAGCCCATAACGCGGCACGAGCAACCGTGATTAATTATTGTCGCGGCGTTTATACAGACTGGATTATTTTTAGATTCCTTTTTTCCGGGAAATTATTTAATATCTGTTATCGCTCAGCATGAGTAATGTGCCCTGAGATCGTTTTTCATCTATCCAAGACCAATGTACCCTAATTTACTCTGTACTCTCCCTAATGTACTCTGTTTTCGCTATTTCCCCTATTCCAATACAATATTTGCGTTCGACGATAGGAGAACGCTATCTATTCTGGTCGGGTATCGGTCTGGGCGCAGGGGATTGTGGGAGGAATTGGGCTGCATGCCATACGATTTCTAGGTTTGGACTGGCTGACCACTCGCCTCGATTTCATGCGCAATTGTTGATGCGCAATAATTGTGCTTTGATGATGTGCAATTAGCCTCGCAATTAGCCTCGCAAATAGCAATTAGCCTAGCTTTGACGCGCGTACTCAAGTGGTAACGCCTTCATCCTTCGCTTTCGCTTTCGCTTTCGCTTTCGCTTTCGCTTTCGCTTTCGCTCGCGTCAGCTCGCTGCTCGTGTGTAAAACGGTTGGCTTTGGTTACTTTTAGGGGTGCCGTGCTATATTGCGAAAGCAACTGTATTAGCGCGCGCTAAAATAGAATTAATGTCGCGATCATATGGCGAATAAAATTGTCATTTTGAGAGACAACAATGAATATTATCGAGTTTCTAAACGTAGTAATTTCTCTCGAGTCAGCAAACTTAGTTTTTGCACATAACTTAACTGCTGGGGCACCCTAAATTTTATAGTTGCACTCTTTTCGGGCTCCCTATGATAACTCCTAGAGCACAGCCCTGATAACTGCCATTCCTTGAACCCCCCACCCCCCAAACCAACGCCTATTGACCCTCACCTCCACCCCCATTTCCTCACACCCTGACCATCACCCCACCCTGTCGAACGCACTCCCCTAATTTCCAATTACTACTAGTTGCTAAGTCATACATCCCCCGCTGTGACAGGTTTGGACTGTGAGCCGGATTAAGGTGCTTTCAAAACTCTCGTGGATACAAAAGTAATTCTCTTTCCGTTACTTAAATACACGCATAATTGATGATGTGTGAGTTCAAAGTTTAAGCTAATGTTTCCGTAAAAAAGGCTACACATTTTTGTAATAATGTTTTAAGGTTTGTCATGTTATACTTTCTAGTCTAACTTTATTAAAATGGCTCTTATGTTAAGCTTAAAGTGTTCATGACAGGTTTTTTTTCTAATTTGCTTGTTCGAATCTACATGGTGTTCCGATAAGAAAGTCGAAAAAAGTTTTTCGTTATCGATTTTTCATCTCCGTGATTTAGCTATCTAAAAACATGAAATTTCACGTCCAGTGGGGTACAAATACCGCGCAAGAAAAAAGACTGGGGATAGTCGGCTGTGACGTCAATACCAGAATGTCAGTTTCTCGGTTTCTCAGTTCCTCTGTTTTTTAGCGCGTGTTGCTACAATCACAGACAACACAACCTTAATAGAACCATGTTTCTTCCTCAAAGCATACCAAAAATACTGAGGAACCGAGAACCGCGAAACGTACATTCTGGTAATGACATCACAGCGGACTATTCCCAGTCTTTCTTCTTGTGCAGTATTGTACCCTACCGGAAGTGAAATCTCACGTTTTTATGAGGCTAAAACACGGAAAAGAAAAATCAATAACGAAAAAACTTTTTTCGATTTTCTTATCAGAACACCATGTAAATTCCATCAAGCAAATAAAAAAATCCGTCATGTACACTTTAAGGGCATAACATTTATGTTAAACTTAAAACTGTATGACTATTCTGTCCGAATTTCAAATTTAGCCTGCTCTGACTGTTAAAAATGTCATATTTTTAGAGTTTTCATCAGCATATACGAGGGACTGCCTTTCAAATCCCTGTTCATCAAACCAATGGTGCGAAGATGGCGGCAACAAATCTGGCAACTTCACTTGCATTAAGCCTGTGGGCTTCTATTGTAGTTTTAACAGCGGTTATTGCCAATGGCAAAACGCGTCAATCAATAATAATCAACACTGGACACTTTTAAGCAGATATGGCTCACTGCGTCATGATCATACGGGAAATATGTGCTCCGGTAATTACCGTTTTTTTCAGTTTTTAAGTCTGCTTTATATTTAATCAGTTTACTTGAAGCTAACACGGCACATTAGCTGGGTTGGCGTTTGACCCCAGTTTCTGTAGCATGAAGCGACTTAGACTGCTTGCTGTCCCTTTTCAGTCAATCGAGCGAGCTAGCTTATCACGAAAGCAAGCTCGGTGATACTGGAGCGAGCGAACGAGCCGAGGGGGAACTGGGGGAGAGGCGGGAGGAATAAACTTCCCGCCTCTTCCCCAGAGCCCGCTCGGTTCGAATTACTTTCGCTCGCTCGCCGCTCGGATCGCCGATCGCGTATTTGCTTCCCCGCTCGACTATTCAGAGAGGGACTGCTAACATCAGTCTAAAAGCGACTAGGGTCTTGCCATTCCACTCCTCCTTGACGAGATTTTCCTTTATTACAAAGGTAACTGAAGACAACACCTACAACCTCGTCTCCAGGGCCTTCTCGGATTTCAAAATGGCGGACGGGCGTAGGAACCCCTGGACAAGGCTCATGAAATACTACAAAAATCCTGGAACATTTTGTCACGTGATACACAATAGATGGTTTCACTCGCGTGACCTTCAATCCTGTGGGACTCAAATGACAAAGGCCACGGCGGCCATGTTGGTGCACATAACAAAAGAAGTTCTTTAAAATTCTCTTGTAGGTGTGCACCAACATGGCCGCCGTGACATAACGTGAAAACCACCTATACATTGTTATTTCCAGAGATTGGCGTCGTTCTTGTTTTCTAGTAATCTGAAACCGTTGTTCAAACGAAACGAAGACATTCCATGATTTTTTTACGCTACAGAATACTGAAGTATTTTGGTAGCCTTATCCAAAGGTCTCTACGCCCACGGGCCATTTTGAACCCGAAGAAGGCCTGAGAACGACGTTGGGCACCCCAAAGCATCCATTCTCGTCCCCAGAGCCGCTTGGCCCTAGCTCTTAACCGTCGGAGCCTGAGCACCAGGACGACGGTTATGAGGGCCAAGGGGCTCTGGGGACGAGAATTCGCTGGTACCCATATATACACCTAAGCGGTCAGAGTTGATTAGCGGAGCTGGCAGGATAGTACGTCGAGGACAGAGTTTCGGCAAATGAACAATTAATGTATATATTTACCCTTATTCACTTCATTAATTTAAAGTGGTTTTCGATTGAGTGACTTAAACCAAACCCAAAGTAATCATGTAATCACTCTGACCAATCACAACAGACAGAGACAATCCGATAAACCAATCAACACTCGTAGCAAATACATGTAACCGGCGCCAAACGCGGGAAAACGCGTGCGAGCAACTCAAGATCAGATTGGTTTTAGTATTACCTCTGATTGGTTGAAAAATTGGCGCGAGATCACAAAGCGTAGCAATGCAAGACCAAAGCAATCACGAAATTACTTTGACACTCAATTGACAACCGCTCTAAAGTATAAAAAAAATGGATTGGAATTGATGGTATAACTCAGATGTAATACGCACAGTAGAAGTCTGTGTGATAACACTCTCCTACATCTTCCCAAAATGAATACAAAAACTGGTCAGACCACTTTTCAATACGCAGCAGCAGGGGACTGGAACAGTTTTCCTAGACATATTAGAGAAATTACTAGATTACCAAAGTTTAAGACTGAGTTGTATAAATATTTTGTGAATTAGACCGTACTTCCCATCGATGTTCATGTAATTAGTAATATGATTTAATAATACAGAACTTTATCTTATTGATTATAATGTATAGTTAATTTTAAAGTTAGTTTTAAAATTTTTAGGACATTTATATTTTTATCCTTAGTTACACTTTTATAGCATACTTATTTTATTTGGCTACACATGGGTTTATACTATTTGTTACTTTTGTACCCACTGATCCATTTTGTAGGGTAAATAAAATTATTATTATTATTATTATTATTATTATTATTATTAATATTTTGTATTTGTTTTACTCCATTAGTTTTTTTTTAATTATATATTTTTGAATATCTATTTGCTTGAACTTGTCAAGCGTTATGAAATGAAAATTTATATAGCTTTTTCAAATGTACATATTTTATCGTTATTAGAATTTTAATGTATTGTAAATAGTTATTTTAATTGTTAATAAACATCTTGAAATTTTATTATTATTATTATTATTATTATTATTATTATTATTATTATTATTTCTCATCAGGCTCAGCAAAATTTCTCGGCTTAGCTTCTCATAGCAAGCTCAGCAGTGACGTAATCAGCACAACATTTCCGAGACCAAGGGACCATGGTAAAAATGTGTCGCTTTTCATGTGGTATTACATGGAGGGGTGGGCAACAAAGACGCTGTCTATTGCTATCGGGACCTCCGCGGGATATGAAACATTATTTAGTGTAAATGAGACGCAAAGCCGACAATGGAAATATCTCAAGATTGAGTTTCCTGTTAATGCTACTTTCCAGGTAAGGTAATTCTATTGGGCAAAAACCAGGAGAAAATATATAGCCCTTGTTAGATGCGTGGGAGAGTACAGAAGCAGTAGGAAGGGTAGAAAACCAGGAGCTCATGATACGGGAAGCGGAAACCGAAAGGCCGGTAATCAGTTCCCTCTCTTCCTCTACCTAGGTCTCCGTTTCTTCGCCCAACAGAAGAAAATAGGTGACGCCTGAATGTAGGCTACTTTAAAAATTGGTCCTATAAAAACCATTTGCAATGTATCCGAACCAGCCAGAGCAAACGTGTCTCCATCCAATCACTCCTGAGGAGCAAAACTAACGCGGTGTGACTTTGCACTGTGTTTTCCTGCGCTTGTCACCGGTTGCGTGTATTTCCGCACTTGGCAGCGGTTACATGTTTTCCCCCGCTTGGCACCGGTTGCACGTTTTCCCGCGCTTGGCACCGGTTGCACGTTTTTCCCCGCTTGGCACCGGTTGCACGTTTTCCCGCGCTTGGCACTGGTTGCATGTTTTCCCACACCGTGCCGAGGAGAGGACAATCAATAAAACGCCAGCGTAACCTTATCTTTCAAAATCAAGTGTGAACTGAGAAATCCAAAACAGGGATTAACATCCTAGTTGCTTACTCTGTTGGTTCTAGGTAATGCTTCGTGGTGAGTTGTTTGGCAGTGGAGGAATTTTTGTGGATGACATCTCCGTCGATTTCTTTAGTAAGTGATGCTTTATTGGCAGAACAATAAAGTCTGTTTGGAAACACGGATCCTATGTAAACTATCAGATTAAGTTACTAGAAAGAAATGTCTTTTTTGTACCTTAGATTTGCCAGTTATTTCGCGGACCGGGAAACCAAGTCAATCTACTACTCTACACAACTCCTCTTCATTGTTATGCGTTGCATACTATTCATTCAATGTCACTTGGTATCATAACAACCAACCAATCAAAGAGAATGAATATTACGTAATCCATAATACTGCCACTAAAGGCACAAAAGTGAGCCGGCTGACAGTTAAAGACGTCAACTGCCAAAGGGCGGGAAATTACACATGCGTGGCGACAAATGACTACGGTAGTGACCATCAGCAAATTACCCTTATCATATTAGGTAAGCGATGATATGGCATCTGGGTTTCAAATAGAGGTAATTTAGAAACCCTGGGAACGAGGTTGTGTTCAGACTTAGAGGTACAGTTAAACCTGTATTAAGCGGTCTTCCTTGGGAAATGGCAGACTGACGGCTTATTACAGATTGGTTGCTTAAGTTTAACTGAACGAGAATCAAGGAGAGAAGCGTTCAAAGTGGGAAAGACCCGTCCGAAGACAAATTGACTGCAAAGCGTCTCTCCTAATGATACAAGAAGAGGAATTACAGAATAACATGGGAATGGTCAACTGACGCCTTAATATATGTTGACCGTTTAATATACAGGTTTGACTGAACAAGAAAACAAATCAAGGAGAGAAGACTTTGACGTGGAGAAGGACCCGTGAAACTATGAATTGACCGTAAAGCATTTTATATCTCTCCTTATGAGAAAAGAGACGAAATCACAGTTGGTTTACCAGAAAACTATACACGCTTATTAAGTGCATGCTAGTTTGTTTTTTTTAACCGAGTAACCGTTTACTAAATACAGACGAAGACAATAAAAATAACTTGATTGGTCCTAGGAAAAGGACGACCGCGGCCGATTAAGGTGGCCGAACACAGTTTTGATAGGTTGTGAGTATAAATTATGTCATTCGTTAGGCCATTATGTGAGAAAGGTTGCAACATAGAAGCTGAAACTTGGCAAAAGGAAAATATAGTGATGGAAAATTTTAATTAACGGCTAAAATTTGCGCTTTTGACTGTTTCCATGGCAACGTGGATGATTGAAAACAACCCTAAAATTCCACTTTTATAAGGTTTACGTAAATTTTAAATATTCAAGAACATAGCTGCCCAGTCAATATTGATCATGTCACAGAATTTCTTTGTTAGACTTCTATTTTAATGTTTTCATTATTTGACAAATTTCGTGAAATTTTAATGAGTGGATTTTGAGAAATTGTCGTTTGTGTACATTGTTTACAAAACGTAGCTGTCTCACATTCTTTCTAATAACCCGCGCCGTCATACGAATTGCCGCTGATCGCCCGCAAAACTGTGTTCGACCACCTTAATAGAGGTCAGGTTAACAGTTTTTCAGAGACTTTTTCAACTGATCGCTTAAAGAGACTTTGTTGTTGTTACAACTGCCATAATTTCTACCCGTTAGAGCTTATGACAGTTATGCTATGAATAATTTTTACATATCCTTCCATTAACACTTGCATTAAAAAAAAAATCAACAGATGTTCCCCGCCGTCCGACAGTTCCCGTGCTGGATCAATCAACAAAACAAATCACATGGGAAGAAAATCCTGGATTCGAGTGCCTTCCCAAGTCACACTTCGTGGTGCAGTACAAGAAGGGATCGTCTCTCAAGTGGATAACAGCTGGCTATTTTGACAACAAAACATTCGAACTGATAAATGCAGCCAAAGGAGAACAATACTTGGTCAAGATATACGCCATGAACTCTGTTGGAAAAAGTAGAACAAGGGAAGTTAGTTTATGGACAAATAGTAAGTTAATTTGACTTGTGTGACTTGGACAAACAAGTACTGTTGTTGTTGTTGTTGTTGTTGTTATTATTGTCGTTGTCGTTATTGAAGCGTTGCATTTGACATATTATACCTGCCAACTTCTTCCTAATGATAGGCGTGAGAATTTTTTCGTAGGAGTGCCAGGATTTCCGAAAGCGACCCGACCAAATCCGAAGAAAACCCGATCTATTCCGAAGATGTCCGAAGTTGTCCGAAGATGTTCTGAAGAATAAGGAAATTTAAATGGACCTCAGGCCTCTGTAATTGTAACGTTCAGAACGATAAAAACCTACAAAAAAGTGCCATATTTTCATGAACGTTACTATATTTTAAATTGGATCATGCGATCAGTTAAGGCTCATAGCTCAAATCTGTAATTAGGCGTGAGAAATTTCTCCATAGGCGTGAGTAGGCGTGAGATCGGAGTTTTGGACTCGCAGGCGCGAGATTCACGCCTGAGGCGTGAGACTTGGCAGGCCTAACATATACTAATAAATATACCTTAAGCGTTCTCTCTTTTGGGGCACCTGAGAGAACTTTGTATGTACCCGCCATTTCGGTGCATGTGCCATTCACTTTGGTACACCAACAGGGCGACCAAATTTGCATTTTTAAGAATTTTTTAAATACAGCTAAAATTGTTTATAATTGATTCTGTTCAGTTCAAAGATTTAAAAGATCTCTGATTTGCATCCTCGCTTTAATAGGAAAGTCTACAAACTGCTATGCTATATGTATAATGTATTGACATGGAACTTGGTAAGCGACACTGATTACTATAATTTCTGACATGAAGAACCTGTCGAAAGAAAGGTCGTGTATAATAGCTCATTTTCGAGTCGCTCTTAGCCTCCATTTTAAACCGAGGCCAAGTGCAAAACCATTCATATGGATATAAGATTTGTTTCACATGCAAATATAACTTAAATCAATATGAATGGTTTTGCCCTTGGCCTCGGTTTGACTGAAAGGAGGCTAAGAGCAACTCGGAAGCCACAAACTACCGGGGGGAGGGGTGGGTGGCGTACTCCAGTCAATTTAGAATAGGTGTGTGCCATGAATGTTCTTTAACCCTAACCCTATTTTTGGGTAGAAAATCGAAAATTGACACCCTATCGACACCCTATTGGCACCCTATTGACACCCTATTGACACTCTATTGGCATCCTATTGGAACCCTATTGACACCCTATTGATACCCTATTGACACCCTATTGACGCCCTATTGGCACCCTATTGACGCCCTATTGGCACCCTATTGGCACCCTATTGGCACCCTATTGACACCCTATTTAAGAGGCAAACGATAACTCGGAATTGTGAACAGGTCGTTTTTGTTTCTTTTCTGTCCATGGAAAGTTTAGCATCTGAGTCTAGTATCATTGATACGCTATATCATAACGTTATTTTTTTCGTTTAGCTGGGTGTTTAGGTACTGTAATGTAGCTAATACAAGTTAAAGGAACCCTAACTAAGAATCACAGTACCAAAAAGGGTACCCTATTTAAGAACAGAGCACCTCAAAAACGATAACCTTAATCCCGGGCACGAACCTCTGACAGTTCTAATGAGCCAAAAGATTACGGTCTGCGTATGAAGCTACAATATCGGAAATAATTGTTAAACGCTTCTTTCTGTCCTTCTCCCCATGATTGAGGAGGAGGGAGAGCCAGGCATGTTGGATGGATGGCGAATTCTGATATTGTAGCTGTTTAGATTTTAAAATTCCGATGACCTCAGGTGAAAACGAAGGATGCACGTATTATCAATGTATTAAAAGCATAGTGCAAATCCACCAGAATGGACGTTTTTGCTTTTGCCTATTATTTGTTCCAGATTATGGTGATTCATAACGAAGGAAGACAACAGTACAACAACAACAAATAATAATAATAATAATAATAATAATAATAATAACAATAATAATTATAATAATTATAATAGTTATAATAACACATCACACGTATTAACCAGGTTTATTGAAGCATTCATGTCTAACAAACTTTTACTTGATCCATTTCTTTTACCAGTTGAACCAACTGGAATCCAGTTTCTTGTCAACGGCACGGCCATCCACAGTGCCCAAAAACCGCTATTTGTGAACAGAGGATTTAGAGTAAAAATGCATTGTATAGTAACAGCGGAACCGCAGCCTCAATTTTTGTGGAGAATTTCCGGATCCATTTTTGTTCCAGCTGTGTACGCGAAGTACAAGGTCAATGGCATAAAATGGCAAAGGTCACTACATATAAAACACATGAGCTGTCGCTACTCTGGTCCCTTCTCGTGTATGGCGTTCAATTTTCTGGGAGCAAAATCATCACCAACTGTCATAGTTAACGTCTTAGGTTTGTACTTAAATTTGCGTAGTTCTTTTTTTATAGGAAATCAGTCAGAGAATTAACTCTGTGGTCAATTTTAGTGCTAAGAACAACCTATAAAAGATTATAAACCTAATCCGAGCTGTGAATATTGCTTTACTGGTTATTTTATATTTATGAATTTCTTACTAGCCTTAGTCAGGAACTTGAATCCACACATGACCTCGGTGGGATTCGAACCCAGGACCTCTGAATTAGATCTTCCGTCGCTCCACTGTTTGAGCTACGAGGCCGCACAGTAGCAGATCGTGGGTAATAAGGTGGTAATTCATGGGAATAAGAATGTGAAGGGTACAATAAATGTTGAGCCACGCAAGTGCCAACACAAGTAACCTCTAACTCAGTAGGAAATTTATCACGGAGTGAAAGGGACAATGTCCTGGCTGAAATATCGTGTCAGTTAATGATTATGGCTGGGAGCTTGCTTTAAGCTTGCTTTATTATCTTAATATAGGAAGGTAAAATCACTAAAAGTGATGAACGCAAAGAAATAATATATATTTATAGATAGGCTTAGCCTAACAGCGGAGCTCTTTGAATTCTTCCAACCATCCTATAACCTTTCGAAATTTAAACCTTTTTAAATGGACGCCAAATGCACTTATACGTCACTTATAGAACAGAAAGCTGATGATAAACTTAACTAAGGCGAAAAGGTCGAAAACACAAAAATTAAGCTAAAGGAATTTAGCTCAAAACAAAAGCTTCGATGATCTACTAGCTTGAATTGTCCTCAGACGAAATCAGGTTTAAAAATAAGCATATAGCTCTATATCCCTCCAAAAACGCTTGACTTGGAGAGTTACGCAGCCACAAATGCGGTCTTGACCACTGTTTGAGAAATGTCAAACCTGTCTTGAGTAGCAAACCGCGAGAAAATACAGGGAAAAACGATTTTGCAAACCGTTTTCTCCGCTAAACACAACAAAAGTGTTTACTGTAGCTGACGTGACATCGGCCGTGCAGCCGCGGGAAGCGCTCGAAAAATAAAGCCTCTTGTTTTCAAAATTCATAAAATCCCGGATGTTGGGCGTACGACTTAGCGCAACGTCTTAGGCGATTTTCGATTGCTCAACATTTATTGTACCTTTCTCAAAGGCGTTATCATTTGAATTTTTGGTACGCGGTATTATTTTTTATTTACTTTCTGTCCCTCCTCAACAGAGCCCGATCCACCGAAAACCTTCAGTGTTGTTTTCATCAACATCACTTCTGTGCTTATTTCCTGGACATCTATCGAGTGTAACGGGATTGATAAACCCAGCAATCTGTCAGTTCGGTATAGAAGAGGGGGTCACAGTGCCTGGATCGAAAGACTTTACAACAACCCTGCGATGGAGTTAGTAATAACAGGCCAGTTTCAATACGGGATGGTTTACGAGTTCAGCTCTCGCCTGTTGTATAATGGACGAGAGGGTGTGTACAGCAAACCCCTTAAAACGCGATCTCCAGGTAAAGTGCTTGAACTTTAGACAGTTCTCGGCAAGTGGGAGTGTCGTGGTACTCACCTATGTGAGCAATGGGTCATATATCTCAAGTGGGTTGGGCGGGGGGGTCATTCAGTGTGAAATGTTTTATGGTTTAAATGTCAATAGATCATTTTGAAAAAAAAGAGTGGCAGCCTGGGGTGAGTGGCATCATTGATGGGCTTGAAAATTTTAGGCTCAATCCATTTCCATCGGGGCCATCCGTTACTACAACAACAACAACATTTAGCTTTATTTGTATGACTGTAGATTTTACAATATTGCAAAAGCTTACAACTAACTAACAAAAGGAAAGAAAACAAAAATAAATAATTAAATTACATTGGTTAATAGTTTAATTAACCCTTTAAGCCCTAATATCAAAATTTAAATTCTCATTTCTAGTCCTATTCATTTCCTATGAAGTAGTGGGGAGAAATTGTTTGGATGTCACGAGAACTCATCTTGAGATACCATGTGCCTATTCTCGTGACCTTTTTGATTGATAAGGCATTGTTATTACAAGGAGCAATTTGATGCTGATCACTCTTAGGGCTTAAAGGGTCTAGTGCACTATTAATTATAGTATCAACAAAACTAGACTCTTATTTTTAAACTGACTTCCTTTGATGATACGTCTTTTAGCTTTAATTGAAAAAATGCCACTAAACTCTGGCGCCTATGGCTTCTTAATAAGCATTAACATCGAAATGCTGCATTCTTACGACACTCGTCAAAGCTTTACCTTTATTGAGACCCTGGTATAAATGATGTTTACTTCCATCGGTTACATAAAGGTTACTTTGCACATAAATAGTGTATATAGCTAAGGTATGGTTCTATCAAGGATTTTTCGTTTGGGGAGAAGTCAGTCCGAATAGTCGAAGGTCCTGAGTTTCCTATTATAATGGATTATCCAGGGTATGCGCTGAAATGAAATCTAATGCATTTTGAGACACAATTTTAAGTTAATATCACATGAAGTATTATTTTTATTCTTACTTATTTTTTTTTTTGCTGTGATAAGACTTTGACAATGTTACAATTAGCTCCGCTATTTGCTAACTTGAGCAGAAGAGTTATCCGACACCTACCTTATTGCACAAATATTTACACATACTCATTCTAAGTAAATGAATATGAATAACATAAATAAGCTCAACAATGGCAATTTTCCAGTTCTTACTGGCAGTTTATAGTACTTCGTGTTTCTTGTCATATAGTGTCCTTTGACAGGTAATGCTTACTTCATTTATAACACAGGCTTCCCAAGCTCAAAATTCGTCTTTTTGATGTGTTTTTGAGAGCCCTTCGGGCGGTAGACTCTACATACGTGGTGTATGCGACAGCTTGTGTATATAGAGAAATGTATGGGAAAATCACGAATTCTCTAAAATTGGGTAAATAACTATCTATTTTGAAATAAAGTTTACCTACCTCAAATGTGTCGCTTACTTGTGTCTTGTACCGAATTTGAAGCCATTCCGACGCCATTTAGCAAAGTTATTCGAAGTCGTTGTCTCCCCTTCTGGAAGGGGAGACAAAAACACATCAAAAAGACGAATTTTGAGCTTGGGAAGCCTGTGTTTATACTAACTTTCCTGATATATTACTTAATCATAAAGACTTTTGTTCTTGGGCCATCGAAGCTTGATGAGAAATAGAATACAAATCGCGGTGATAAACATATTAAACTTATTAATTTTTGAAAAAACTTGACGTTTCGTATGCTACTACATACATTTTCAAAAGTGACCGTAACAGTGTTGAAAACTATGTAGTAGTGCGGTCATCTTTTTTTACTTAATATATACTTTAATGATAACAACGTTTTTTGTTTTTGTTTTGTTTTTGTTTGTTTTTTTTAGTTGGTTTGTTTTTGTTCTTGTGCCAGCTTTGGGCCATCGAAGCTTGATGAGAAATAGAATACAAACCGCGGTGATAAACATATTGAACTTCTTAATTTTTGATAAAACTTGACGTTTCGTATGCTACTACATACATTTTCAAAAGTGACGTAACGGTGTTGAAAACTATACTTATATAGTAGTGCGGTCATCTTTTTTTACTTGATATATACTTTAATGATAACGTTTTTTTGTTTTTTGTTTTTTTGTTTTTTTTTTAGTTTGTTTGTTTTTGTTTTGTTTTTTAAGGGGGCAGGTGCCATTTTCAAAAAATTTACCAAATTAACACGAATTTTTGTCCCAAATAGAACTTAAAGAATTCTTCTACACAGTGACTGTAACAATACTCAACAAAGCGTTCAGGGTGGAACTAAGTGACAGACAGTCTGTGGAATTCATCAAGTTGAGCAAACAAATAAGCGAACTGGTAACGTAGCATTTGTTTAACTCTTGTTTTCCCTAAAATATACCATACCAAAAAAAAAATACTGACAACCAGGACATACTCCTGCTAAACAAAGATACTTTGCCTATCATTAATACCCATGCACCCCATTTTCAGATTCTAACTTCCCTCTACGGCCCCAAAGTAAGTTCCTGTCAGCCCGGCAGAGTTCAAGCTCAGTTCAATACAATCCGTTTTAATCTTACTCAGTTTTGACTAACCGTTTTTTTTCTTTTCACTTCCCTGAACATACTTTTAGTTTCCTTTCGAATTGCATGATTTATGGACAGCATTTCGAGGTTAAATTAATTGACAATTCTAACCTTTTAGCCTGTGGATGAATTCAGTCTTAGGTGTGTCGGCCATTCAAATGAAACTGAGCTTTTATGAGCAGTATTTTTTCGCGTTACGATTTAAAACTGAAGAAATTTGAGAATTTTCTCAAATTTTAAAGATTACCAGTATTTTCTCGAATAATAGCCGTCCCTCGATTAATGGCCCAAAATCCCTTCCCCTTTCTTCTACCTACGACCCAGTCAAGATAAAAAAAAAGTTACTTCTTGTTTAGGAAACAAGCTTTCAATGATTTAATCGTTACAATTACAGAAAAGTCACAAAAGCATATACATTTTCTATAGTGACGTTCGTCGTATTTGACTCTTTCTTTTCCTTCTCGGAGATCTCTAATTAGCACAATAGCACTGACTTTCAGTGAGCAATATTTGAAATAATCGTCCCCTCAAATAGCCTTCCCTCGAATAATTGCCCCCTCTCCCCCCACCCCCCCCACCCCAACCACCCCCCCCCCCCCCCCTTCCCCTATTAGAATGAGAAAAAGAACAATCGTTCCCGGCTATATTTCGAGGAAACAAGATAAGTTCGCTTGCAGTGAAAGGTTAGTGAACAAGCCTAGAGCGTAACGTAGCCAGACCGCGGCGCTGTTGGTGCCCTAACAGGCTGTACTTGGTTTTGTTGTAGCCCCAAAAGTTTTTTAAACGCTGTTCGATACAGGCGGCTCCTCGCGCAGTATATTAGTGGATTGCACACAGAATTACAGAGTGCAAGTGAAAGAAACACTGCCTCCAGTATAAATAACACGACAGGTGAACTGATGCGGGGAGCCAAAACAGCCCTGAAGAACGTCATGGGCACATAGGCAGCTAAAACTGACCCAAGAATAATCTTTGTGGTCTTCAAAGCTTTGTTTTCCTTTAAAAAAGTTTCTTTGGCGTCAGAAGAAAGTTCCTGAGTCTTGATTTTTCGCATCTGATTACGAGCTTCGTAATAAACAGCGATGTGGCAAAAGACGAGAACGCAAAAACTCGGGATTAGAGTGAAGATGCGAAATATGATGAAGAAAACGCTGGAACTTTTGAGAAATAACGAAATTAAATGCGGTGAGAGTGCGAATGACCAGGCTGTTGCAACGCCTCCGATTAAGCGTGGTTTAGTGAAGATATCATCGTATTTATACGGGTATTTTATTGCTATATAACGCTCTATGCTTATTAACACTACTTGTTGCAGTGAAGCGATAACAAACGTCCCGTACACGAATGAACCAATATATCCGATGCTGCAGTAGTAGGTCTCCAAGAATCCTGTAAGTCGAGATATTTGCTTGGCAATAACTGGTGGCTGTCCAAAGGCAGCAGTCAGCAAATCAGTTCCCGCTAAACAGGCTAACAACGCGTTGTATTTGTCTTTAAGCCGAGGTGTTTTAGTGACAGCAATTATTATCAGGAGGTTTAGCAATATCGAAAATGGCAACACGAGCGAATTCACGATAGTTATTGCTATTAGTGAAGCTGACATTTCGCTGGTGAGGAAGCTTGGTTGCCATGGCGGCATGTCCGTTTTTTGGTCATACGAACTGCAATTGTGCACTTGCGATGTCTCTATTGAAGAGTTCATTTAGCTGTAATTTTTCTTTGCCTAGCTCTCAGTTAGTTCAAAACAAGATGTCACCATAAACGGGCTTCACATTTTGCAATGGTGTGAAGAATTTCTCTTTCTGTTCAAGCAAACTAACAAGTCGGTCGGAACAAGACCGCCAAGCAGAGTTTGAATTCTGCATTCGCATTTAAAGAAAAGCCTATTGTAAACTCATTAGCGGTGTAAAGAAAACCCAACAGTTTGTTCAATAGAAAGATGTCATTTCTGTTATTTTAATGGTTGTTGGTGATTGTTTTAAATCAGTGTCTGGAAAATGACTGACTAAATTTTGTCCTGTTTTTGCCGGAAAGACGAAATAGGTAAGAAGAGTTTCCAACAAAGGCCGAAATCTCTCAGTACAGTTCTTTACGTACTAAAATAGTTTTCTTTCAAATTCTTTTCAATGAACCAATTCAGTTCCATTAAAGCAACATTAAAGTTTCCGGGAAACGATTGACTAAATTTCTATCCGGTCAGTTTGAAAGGCGAAATTGTTAAGTATATAGGGTTTTCGAACAAAAGGAAATCTCTTAGTTCTTTTAAATGGTTTTCTCTCAAATTCTTCTCAATGAATCGAACCAATTCCTGTTCCATTAAGGTGATGATTTTATAGCAGTTTCCGGGAAACGATTTCTAATTTCCATCCTGTTTTTAAAAGGCGAAATAGGTAAGAAGTGTTTCTGAACAAAAGGAAATCTTCTCTCAAAGTGGACCAGTTCCATTAAGGTGGCTCCAAGTTGTTTCTTGGAGGGGCTACACTTCCCTTTTTGAATGCACTTATACATGCATTATCTTACTTTAGCTCAATGAATTTGAATTTGATACCCATGTCAGGCTTGGATGAAAGTTTTGGATGATGCTCCTTTTATGCTAATCAGCGTTTCCATAGCAACGGTAAACAAACATGGCGAAAATCGATTTTGGGCTACCCGCGACAAGCGAATAAATGCGCTATAATCTACACAGTATAGCACACTAAATGGAAAAATTTCAAACATATTAAACTGTTCGATTTTCAATAAATCGCTAAAACACTTTTAGCACGTGTTTTTTTCATGTTTGAAATATAAGCGGTCAAAACATTTCATAGGTCTCACAAATTATCATTAAATTACCACAGAAAGTTTCCTCAGACTTAAATTATTACCCCCTGCAAATAGCTGACTAATCCCTCGACAATAAAGAGATCGAGCTTTTCATTCAAATGCAGTTTTCAAATGCATCTTTTGAGGCCGTTTCCAGGGAAAAATCACTTTGCTCCAGCTCATCAAACTTTTGCTTATATTTGACTAAATTTGAACAGCAACCTTTTTGTACGGGTAGTCCTGCATTTGTCCAAACGATGTCTGTGATTCGCTAAGAAAACAATAGTTTGTCCCGCTGGGATACGGATTAGGGATAGGGGTATTGTTCAAGTGACATACCAATTGTATCGTTCGCCAATCACAGACATCGTTTGGACAGCTACGATCCCGCTCTTTAGTACACCTGTGGTTCGGGTTATGACGTCATTAGGCCACGCCCAATGACACGTGGCCCAAAACAGAAAAATGAGCATAACTTCAGAAACCTACAGCCTATAGTAAGCTCATTAGCGGTGTAAAGAAAAAAAACAACGGTTTGTTCAATGGAAAGATTTCATTTTGTTATTTTTAATGGTTGTTGGTGATTGTTTTACAGCGGATTCAGGTTCAGCGTTTAACGGCCTTAGTTGTCGCGTTCGTTGTCACGGTTGGTTGATTGCGTTGCGACTGACAAAATGACAGCCGTTCCTAGGTTGGAATGACGACGTTCTGTCTGGGAAAAGCACGTTGTCGCTCGTCTAGCGATTCCTTTACTAAAAGAGTTATTCGCGTCTTGGATGTTATCTATCTTCTAGTAAAGGAATCGCTAGACGAGCGACAACGTCCTTTTTCACAGACAGAACGTCGTCATTCCCGCCTAGCAACGGCTGTCATTTTGCCTCGCAACGCAATCAATCAACCGTGGCAACGAACGCGACAAACCGTCAAACGCTCAACCTGAATCGGCTATCTTTAAAGCAGAGAACGGGGAATCGGAGAACGAGGAACGGAGAACGGGGAACGGGGAACGGGGAACGGGGATTCGTTAAAATAGGGAATCTTTAAAAAAAAGGGGAATTTTTAAAAGCGTGAAATCTTTAAAAGCGGAAATGTTTAAAACTTGGAATCTTTAAAAGCGGGAATATTTAAAACGGGGAATCTTTGAAATGGGTAATCTTTAAAACGCTATTAAGTGAAGACATTTATGTCTCAAATAATATAAATAAACTTAAGGTGGCTGAATACAGTGTCACTGTACCTATGCGTCATTGGTTGTCATTTTAAAACTACTAACGTCTGAGCGCCCAAAATTGGTGAGGCATACGATTAAGCATTACAAGCTATATATTTTGATATTTTTGTTGAGCTTTTAGAGTGTTGCCATGGCAAAACGGTGGATTGTAAATCAGCCTGCAATATTTGGTTTCCTTTATTTTCAGAAAATCTAGTCGTTAGATTTTGTCAATCATTTGTCTCCAGTAAACTCGTAAAAATATTCGCATGTTAACACTGGTCTCATGCAATTTCAACAGAGTGATCTTCCGTAATTTGTGGTTTAATATGTTTGCGTTTTGTTAAAATCTCCTCTTAGATTTCAAATTTCTGATGGCAGGTCAGTTCGGCATATTCGGAACTATTATTGTGCCAAATTTCGTGAAATTCTAACGAGTGGTTCCGTAGAAATCAGCACATTTCCGAGGAAAGTCGCTAAAATATCAAGTCATAATTTTTGGTCAACTGCGCATGCGTTGCATTTGACTGGGTTCTCGATCCAAAGACAAAAACGACCAAAAAAGCAGTGTAATTCTTCAATGGTTCTATAAATTATCTATTGATTCAACAAACATTTTTACCAACAACAAATTGTTTGATTTTAAGAGGAAAAACAATACTTTCGCGATCCACGCTGAGCAAAATAAAATGATCGCGCCACGTTTTTTGTCAAAACTCTGCACGTGCTGACTCGCGTAAGCAGCTGAAATTGAAGAGCGCGTGCAAACTGTGTTCAGCCACCTTAAAACGAGATACATAAGCGATCAGCACATTATCCATAAATAGTAAATAATAAGTTGGGGAATCTTTAAAATGGGAAAATTATGCTTCAAAAGCGGGAATCTTTAAAAGCGGGAATCTTTAAAAAGCGAGAATCTTTAAAAGCGGGAATCTTAAAAAGCGAGAATCTTTAAAAGCGGGAGTCTTTAAAAAGCGGGAATCTTTAAAAGCGGGAGTCTTTAAAGGGACACTGTCCCGGCTGAAATATCGTGTTTTCAATATTATGGCCAGGAGCTTGCTTTATTATCTTGAAATTGGAAGAAACCATCACCAAAATTGATATAAATAAAGAAATATGAACTAAACAGACAAAGAAACGGCTAGAAAAGTAAAATTTTCACAAGAATGGCAAGTTTGATTTGTTGACAGGTGGTCAATAAATCAAATTTCATGAACTGTACGTAATCCACTTCAATCCTTGCAATTCTGCACTTTATCTCCAAAAAACTGATTTTGTTTCGCTCTATTGAATCTTTTTATCCAACTAAGTTGTATATTTGGTGTCATTTGGCGATATAACGTGGAAATAAGCTGAGCAAAATTTGGCTATTTGGGCGGGACTTAAAACTTGGCATCTTTGAAAGCGGGAATATTTAAAACGAGGAATCGGGTAATATGAATGGGGATGGGGAACGGGGAAGGGGCATCTTTAAAATAGCGAATCTTTAAAACGGGGAATCTTTAATAACGGAGAATCTTTAAAAGCAGGAATCTTTAAAATAGGGAATCTTTGAAATGGGAAATCTTTAAAGGCGGGAAAACGGGGAATCTTTAAAAGCGGGAATCTTTCAGAAACGGAGAATCTATAAAAGTGGGAATCTTTAAAATGAGGAATCTTTAAAATGGAGAATCTTTGAAAGCAGGGATCCTTAAAATGGAGAATCTATAAAAGCAGGAATCTTTAAAGATTCCCGCCTTTAAAGATTCCCCTTTTTAAACATTCCCCCTTTAAAGATTCCCTCTTTTAAAGATTCCTCATTTTAAAGATTCCTCATTTTAAAGATTCCTTATTTTAAAGATTCCTCGTTCCCAGTTCCCAGTTCCCCATTCCGATTCCACGTTCTCTGTTTTAAAGAGTCCGGAAAATGACTGACTGAATTTTATCCTGTTTTTAAAAGGCGAAATAGGTAAGAACAGTTTCTGAACAAAAGGAAATCTTCTCTCAAAGTGAACCAGTTCCATTTATAGGAAGGCCGAAATCTCTCAGTACAGTTCTTTACTAAAGTAGTTTTCTCTCAAATGCTTTTCAATGAACCAATTCAGTTCCATTAGAGCAACATTAAAGTTTCCGGGAAACGATTGACTAAATTTCTATCCTGTCAGTTTGAAAGGCGAAATAGTTACGTATATAGGGTTTTCGAACAAAAGAAAATCTCTTAGTTCTTTTAAATGGTTTTCTTTCAAATTCTTCTCAATGAATCGAACCAATTACAATTTCATTAATGTAATTATTTTATAGCAGTTTCCGGGAAACGATTTCTATTTCTATCCTGTTTTTGAAAGGCGAAATAGGAAGGGTTTCTGAACAAAAGGAAATCTTCTAGTATGGGGGTACGGAGTCACCATGTTTCTGACACTTATTTTGGTAATTTAAGCCCTTCTAAGCTCAGCTCCGCACGTGCTTCGTTTCGCACATAGCTTAGAAAGGCTTAAATTACCTAAATAAGTGTCAGAAATAAGGTGGCCCCGAACGTCCCATGCCTACGACCGAGGGCCGTACTCAAGACCTCGGGCACAGTTTTTTCCTATACGGACCTCCCGGCCGGTAGATAACTTATTTATTTTTTCTACTTTAATTCTGCGATTCGCCGTGAAAATTATTTATGTACAGCTTTCCAAGAAAGCCTGGTTTACACGTGCGACGCGCACGTGCGACGCAAATGCAAATGCAAATGCAAGGAAAAATACGTGTGAACTGGGGCAACGCAAAATGCAAACGCAAGTGCAAATGCAAACGCAAGGAATGGCAAAATTTTAATTTCCTTGCATTTGCATTTGCACTTGCGTTTGCGTTTCACACGTGTGAACCGGGCTCAACGCAAATGCAAGCGCAAACGCAAGGTGAAATCACTTGTTCCAAGCCACCGCGGTTGAAGTTAAAATCAAGATGGCGTCCTCCACGATTAAAGCAGCCGATATGCGAGAATCAGAAAAACCATACCTGCTGCCAAAAACTCAGCGTTGTCCGCCATCTTGGAAGATAACTTCAACTGCGCCTGCGTATCTTACGTTCGTTGCGTTTACGTTCCACGTGTGAACGTCGCTTGCGTTTGCGCTTGCATTTGCATTTGCATTTGCGTCGCACGTGTGAACCAGGCCCGCGCCGCGTCAAGCTAAGCTTACACAATGCGCGCAAAATCTAAATTAACTCGGTAATCTTCACAACTTTCCATTCATAAACAAAAAAAAACAAAGTGAACTCATTTCTACCAGTTAACGTCTCTCGGTAGAATAAACGGCTCTTGTGTTTGCCTCCGGTGAGGATAGAGAAATGTTCTTGCCTACAGCGAAGCAGTGGAAAGCTGAATTATAACTTTAAAAACTTTTCCAAATTTTCTATGAAAAGAAAAGTCGAGTGTAATTTATTTATACCGATTTATAGTGGGGCGAAAGCTTAAACTGAGCTATTCTAATTTAAAACTCATATTTTCTTGAATGAAAACTTAAAGAAATTAGATAAAAGAAGGTAAAAACCGAGAAATAAAAGCATACAAACCGGGCAATGTAGTGAAAGTACGAATTATCTCGTACAATCCGATCGCTAAATGGCGTGTAAATTATTGACAACAAACTAGTACAAGACTAGAATGACAAATTTCCCTCCCTCGAAATTTCCTTCGACGGCCTTTTTGAATTTATGGAATCAAACTTGAAAACGTGGGCCGACGTTTTCAAGTTTCGACCTCGTGATACTGCCCCTTTAATTTCACTCTTGATATTTAAAGAACAGACCTCTGGAGCCAGGTTACCTTGAATGGCTCTGTTGGCGAAAAATCACTCCGTTTTCCCCTCTCTTTATGCGCGAAAACTTTATCCTCAGTTCAAATTTACAGCCCGTCTAGTCGGCATATATATTTTTGAAAGATTGTCACGTGATCTTGTCGTCATATAAATACGTCATTTCATGAAGCAACCTCGCTTTCGAAATTCGCGGGCTTTGCCGGACTTAGAGTGTCCACTGACCTGACCTTGAAATACTGAGGGGATAGAAAGGAGAGGGTCTTGCTTGATGAAAACCAGTCTGCTTAACACATAAAGCTAAAAATAAATAATGCAGTTTCAGTATCTATACCTTATATATTTTTATATCATTATTTCAGTTTTTAAAAGCTTTGTCCCATCTTCCTGAACCCAAGAAAATAGATGTTATTTCATTTGAGGGGTAGGTTTGTGGATCTGAATGTATTGTGTTTTAGAAAACGTTTGGCAACAAAAGACATTAAATTTGTACCTCTGACTGAATGAATGCGTGTGGTCTCAGTTTTGCAAAAGACTACATAAACATGGTTCTTCAAAAGACGCTGCTGTCAAGAAATGAATATAGGGACTCAAGAGATTTGTTTTTAAGATGTCACTTTGTTAATTGCCTTTTTTACCGACGTTATCCGTGTGTCAATAACTGACTGTGAAACCTTAATTTTAGACCATATAGCACCGTTGCACGCCTCCAGTTCAACATTCCATACTCCAACATCTCACAGCTACAAGAGGGATTACGAACGTTTATCACAGTACACAACAAGCAAAACGGATCTCTAGTCATTGACCGTAATTCCTTCACAGTAATCCAACTGCCAGGTAAACGTCTTGAAAAAACGTTGAAATAAACTAGATAGAGACATCAAATCGGCCAAAAGTTGGAGCTAGGACTGCTAAGGGCCATTGCTAAGGCGTCACGCGCATGTGCTGGGAAGTTATTGATTTCAGTCCAGAGATGAAACAAACCTAATTTTCTAAGAATTTTACACCACTTGCTAAAATTTAAGGTTCCAAGGTGCCTGTTAAAATCAGCCATTTTTGACGACTAATGCATATTGTACCATATTTGGAAACCTCTCAATCCCTCGCGATTGGAATTTAAGCAAGTTGTTCTAGCGAATTAATTGGTTAATATTTTTATCCTGTTTTTTTAAAATATGGCTGTAACAACTTCTTAGCAAATTGAGTAATCGGAAGCTTGTTTTGAAGGATACAAGAGACAGTTGCACGTTTTATCCCACTTATGGATTTCTGATGTAACTTGTAACTCTATTTTTTTATATTTCACAGAGTTCTTAGTGGCCAATGTCACCATGACTACGTACTTCTCGGGACAAGCTGGTACGACGATGACAATCTGTTGCTCAGCGATCAGTCCTGCTACCTTTTCTTGGAAAAGGAATCACGTGACTTTGAGACCATCCTATTGGGTGAAAATCGTTCAATTTAACAGCACGTGCTCTGTGCTGACCATCAGAAGGACGCGAAAGGCAGACTCTGCAAATTACACTTGTAATATCAGGTGGGGAAAATCATATCAACGTTAACCGATAATAACAATAATAATAATAATAATAATAATAATAATATCTGATTGTTACAACTAAAAATTGGTCGAGCATTGCCATCGTAAATTTGTCATGCAAAGACTCCATGTTAAAATGAAGAGCACAAATGTTTGGCGCTTTCAAATTGTACACAGAAATGCTTTGACCTATAATTCTACGAATTGTTTATTTGTTTCCTTTAAGAAATCGCCGGGAAAGTTAGTGGTTCAATCTTGCATTCAAATCTTATTTGGATTAGAAGTGATTCATTTTCTCGATGCGTCATGGAAAGCATTCAATGCCTACTATCAAAAATAAAAATTAAAAAATTACGGACTTCGCAGGAATATGTGAAAGTTTATGTGATGGCCTTTTTTTGCAGCAAATCCACGTCAAGTCGACAAGAAACAGTATTTGTGTACGTATCAGAACCTCCGAAAGTAAAGATCCTACCTCTCGTGAGGACAATGTTTGAAGGTATGTTTAAAATATCGCCTGAGCCACTACCAGATTGGTCTTCATTGGTGCTTTAATTCAAAATTTCTGACGAGCATCCCTGTACAGTTGGCAACTTGCTAAATCGTCGATGCCCTGTTACTGGCCAGTTTTATTGATAAGGGACAACTGGCAAGAATGTCAAGCCAAGATTAGTCGTTCTCTTCTCACTCTCCTTCTCACAGAGACTTATTGATAAACTCTTACCATTACGCGACTTTCAATTTTATGCGATGATAGTTATTCTGTGTATTTTCTTTTATTGAAACTTCAGAAAAAAGGTGACAACGCAAATTTCAGAATATTCTCAATTTTTGTTTCTCTCTTTTACTTTCCTGTCAGGAGAAAGTGACACATTTTATTGTGATTTGTCACGCGGTAACACATCGCGGCTAAGCGTCGCCTGGTACAAAAAGGCGGGAAACAGTCAAGAAAAACTAATCAGTGGCAACAATGATTCACTGTCGCTTACCGTTCAAGGACATGCGCCAATTGGCGCACAGAATCACGTGATACATTACAGATGCACTGTCAGAAATGCTGATGGAGTCGGTTTCAGTCCTTCAGCAAAGCTCGTGATATTGAGTAAAGGTAATTTTGTTTTTTTTTTCAGATTTTCAGGATAACCTCATCAGTGTAAAAACACTGGTATCAAAGGGGGTCCTGTTAATTACTAAAATACAATAATGCTAGAATAAAAAGTCCCTACAAGGTATAAAAATATTTAAAACTACTAGAATAAAAAGTCCCTAAAAGTCGTTAAAAAGTATAAAAATATTATAAGACTATTTACATCGTGACATAATAACTGCAAACATGGCAAAAGTGCCTGAGTAAGGGAATGTATAGATTATTATGTGTACTCGTCTATTTCCATAATACAGTCATGTGAATTTATCCTGTTTGCAGTTATAATATTGTTTCTTTGTTTAGGAGATACAGTTTTATGTGCAAGTCAATTGTCTTCTGGAATCATGTGGTCTATAACGGCACCTGGAATGAGTGACATTCAGCGATGTCCTAACGCCATTGGTAAGAAATACTTTACTAGATATATATGTCTATCTTTTGTATCTCATTATAAAATGCTGAAGGAAATGTGCGTGCTATAGTTCATTATAACTCCATAAAGCACGCGCAAATTCTTGTCCCATTGTGGTCGTTTTTATTTTATAAAGAATTTAAAAAAAACTTGTTCCTTGTGCATTGTTAAGTTACATCTCCCCCTACCCACCCATGAACAATATATGGCACTGTAGGAGGGTGGTCACAGCCAGGGTTTTCGGTTACGTCCTCAGTGGTCCTGAATAAAACTGTGCTGTACTGAGTTAAACCTCGCTTCCATCACCTTTGATGTTTTAGCCCATTTTATTTTGTTTCTTCTCTTCAGGCCGCGCAGTTAGACCGTGTCTTATTACTAACACGGGAGATGCCAAATGGGGCCATGCCGACTTCTCAGACTGCATGTCTCGTCAAATAAAAGAAATATATAACGAGGTAGGAAACGCGTTACCTGTTTTTCACATAGCAAATCATGATACAAAGTAGCTAAAGTACAACACAAGTCAATAATATGCATGCAAATATTCCCTCGGACGACATTTTTTCTAAGATCAGTACAGTGATAAAATGCAGTCGAACCTGATCCTGGAGAATTTCTGATCCTAGAGAAAGCTACACTTTTAAGAACTTAGTTACCGCTGTTATAAGGACACCTTCATAGTATAGATACTCAGCTGCGTTTCTTTGGTGTTCCTCTTAAAGAGGTTTAATCAGTCGCACTTCTGTCAACGGGCTTCGTGCCTGCGTTGTTAACTACATTGAGAACGTACTTAAATTGTTCCTTTTCTCTACAAGATATCCTTTCAGAAGCAATTTTTTCCGTTGTTTTTTCCTCTCTACTTCAAAGGTTGAAGCATTCACAGAGGGATATACAGTGAACAAAACGTTAAGCGTCCTGCTTGAGAACCTGGAAAATGTTTCAGCAACTTACAGTGATCCAAGAGTAGGACGTCAGATGTACGAAAGAGATTTGAAAGCTTCTGTTGACGCTCTAACAAAACTGATAAAATACAACGCTGCAAACAGAGCAACACCGCTCAGCAATGAACACGATATCAGCAACTTGGTGAAGACTTCAAGCAATCTACTGAGACTCACTAATTTGCCAGCCTGGAAAAATGCACTGGAGGTATTCAGTGTTCAGTATTCAGATTCACATTCAGTTTAGGGAAAACAGAGAAAGAGAAAACCAGTAATATAAAATTGCGGTGTTCATTCAATGAAGGAAAAAAGGTAACGTGTCCCTCGCGGTTCTACACAATCACTTTTATTTCATGTTTTATTTCATGTCTTGTGTTTTGTGTTTTGTTTTACGACCCACAGGTTCAAGATGATATAGCGTACCAGATGGTGTCGGCACTCGATGAATACGGACATCATTCCATGAAGAAGACTACGGACATAGACATCGAGACTGAAAATGTCGTTTTGGCGGCCGTCAGGGTTTCAGCGAACAGTTCGGTAAGTTGAACTTGTGAAGTCCATCTACTTATAAGTTTAAAATAGCATAAAGAGAGGATCAGAGAGATAAAACCGACATATCAACCTGAAGAATCAGTCAATTATTGTACTATAAAAAGAACGTACAGCACCTCATAACGATAGCGTTATTTCTTGTGCGTCGTCTGGGCTTTTTCCCTAGGGATAAGGACACTGTATTGTTTGCATAGGTAGCCATTCTTCTATCGCGAGTTAAGGGTTAAAACGTGTCCTGTGTCATTTAACCGTCTCGTACTTACACAGACTCGCCAGCGGTTAAACCTGCGAGGCATGCGCGGTTCTTGCCAAGATGTTACCTGGATTTTCTAACCAAACTAAGAGAAAATTCCTTACTCGCAGTATATCTATGCATTGAAAGTTCGCATTGGTAAGCCACATTAGTTTTTTTTAAAGTTTGGTTTGTTACTGTATCAGTCTAGCAATGTGGCTCAACAAACATCTGCAGACATGCATAACAACACTGTCAACATTACAAGGAAAAGATACCAAAAGTGACGTCCACGTTTTGCGATTAGCCGGCTGTGTGACGCAGAAATTCGTTTCTTCATTCAAATCAAAGGACGAAAATAATTTTTAAATGCCGCAAAAAGATCGTGTACATGTACATAAGTGTCTTTTTATCTGATACCCCGTGACAGTCACTTCCCTTACCAGTTCTAACCAATTGAAATCCACCAACTGATATCCTCTAGGCGTCCACAATAGGCTACCAATTGAGCCATGGACAAAGTTCCCTTTATCTTCCACCGAATCTCTTCAGTGGATCAAACCACTCGATCACTGTAGTGAGCGTGTTTTTTAAGACTCTGGATCAAATTCTTTCAAGTACGGAGGCACTTGCCGCGTTTGAATCATCTTTTATGAATGATTCTGATTGGTTCCTCAACTCAAGAGTGGCGTCAATCACGATGAGGCCCCGCCCAAGTGACGTCATCACTCCTCCATTTAGACTGGCTCTTGAGGCACAGAAGGTACTTAACGATTTGCCATTTTTAACTGTGAAAAGTAATAATGCTTTTGATAACTAGGAGAAATGGATAAAACTATTGTACTCGAACTGGACCCACCATTTTGCAAAAAGACTGGTTGTCTCTTTATGTAACCCCTCCCCCCCCCCCCCTCCCCTCCCTTCCCCCACCTAAAAACATGATGTCTTCTCTGTATAGCCCCCAGTCTATCAGGAATAGAAACCGAGAAAAATATTCAAACCTTTCTGTGTCGTTTTACTAGTAATGCAAGCTTTTACTACCAATGCACACAGAATTTTAAATTCTCATCTCAAAATTTTAGGCAAATAAATTTTATATCTTGCGTAGCCTCCCTACCCTTACACAAGATGGGTCCCTGTCGAGTACACTTGTTATGACCACTTCCAAGTACGTTTTGGTTGCACTGTGAGTTTAAGATTAGACTATGCTAAATGTCGTCATCGTTATATCTTTCTATTCTTCCTTAGGTTGCCCCAATTGGAAGCAATAGAGCTTGTATATTCCTTAACATCACCTCACCCTTAACAAGGACAGTGACACATAACAACACGTGGTCTACAGATGGATGCCGTGTGGTGCCCTCACGTACAAACAGTACAACTACAACATGCGCCTGCGATCATATGACCTTATTCGCAGTACTTATGGACAGTGGTAATAAGGTAGGCACGCCTACTCCGCTATCACGTCGGTAGTTTGCTTATCGTGGCGTAGCGTGACCGCCCTGTGCATGTTACTTCATTTGTAATAGAAGTATGTGTGTTATGGTAAACTTTTCATAAATGAGGACTTTGTGATGCCTATCATCGCGTTGCGTGGCCGCCCTGTGCATGAAATCCTGGACATCACTCTCGTACTGAGCCATGACTATTTTCGTTTGATTTCAGATACCAGACGCTAGCCACCGTATCGCCCTGTCTTGGATATCAATCGTGGGCTGCTTATTGTCTCTGTTAGGAATTCTTATCACCTTGTTTGTCATGTTCTATTTCTGGAAGAATTTGCGCTCTCGAAGAACAATTGTTCTCATCAATCTTTGTGTTGCCATAGCAGTAACAGACGCGCTGATAGTTGCCATGGAGACTGCTGATATACAAAATCAGGTTGGATTTCGAAAGCTGGTTGTGCGGCAGTACGTTAGATTACGTTAGTGGTGCGAGCACTCGCCTCCCACCAATGTGGCACGGGTTCGATTCCTGGACTCAGCGTCATATGTTGGTTGAGTTTGTTGTTGGTTCTCGTCCTTGCTCCGAGGGTTTTTCTTTCCCCCACAAAAACCAATGTTTCCAACTTCCAATATTCGCTATGGTCGCTGAACGAAAGCACTGAAGACGCAGTTTTACAGGGTTAGCCTCAATCTGAAGTGATAAATTCACAAATTCAGGTGAGAGGATGACCTGTTTAGAGCTCTGTCTATTGTTTAATTTTCAAATTTCACACACCTTCTGCCGGTATTTGTGAATATTTTACATCAGGTCGAGTCTAACCCTGTATCAATGTGTCATTAGTGTTTGAATTCAGCTGTAATTTTAAATACGAAATTAAAATGGCTTATTCGATCCGAAATAGTGAAAGTAAGAGCTCATGGATTCCACTGGAATTCCTATTTATTTATTTATTTATTTATTTAACTTCTTTTTCTTGTTATAGATTAGTTGTACGGTGCTGGCAGTCCTTCTTCATTTCTTTGTTCTATCTATTTTCTGCTGGATGTTATCGGAGGGGATACAGTTGTATTTTTCTCTGGTTAAAGTCGTTGGAGCCGCTGCTCATGTTAACATCAGATTTTTCTACTGTCTGGGGTGGGGTAAGTTTACTGTTTGAATCGCTAGCTTCTCACCAGTTTTCTCAATGCGAAAACAATGTTTGTTATTAATCGAAAACTCTGTCATTGTTCGAGATAGAACTATTTTATGCGAATCATTGTTAATAAGTTTAGTTTAGAAAGCAAAGATGCTTGCCGAAAGTTTATTAATGTTTCAATTTGGAGAAAAACTCGGATACATTTTGCATGCCATATCCAAGTTTTGTTTACAAGGCAAATTGGAACCGAGTATGAAAACGAAGTCATATATTGAGGTCGAATTTTCCTTCCAGGTATTCCCGCTTTCGTTGTGTCAGTTTCCCTAGCGGCTACACAAGGTCGAGGCTACGCTGATAGACAGGCATGTTGGTTGAACACACAGAATCACGTGCTTTGGGCATTTGTGGCGCCAGCGCTTCTAATTGTCATCGTAAGTTTCGATGCTTTTTGAGGGCAGGCAGATCAGATTGCATTCCTTCTCCTATGTTAATATGACTTGGTGGTCAATTGAAACAATATTTCTTAACCCTTTCACTCCTAGAGTCAATTATGGAGACATGTAGTGTAGTTCTAACTTTTGAGTCTGTGAACAAAATCCTATGGTGTGACCATTCAAATGAAACCTTTACAGCAGTACTTTTGCATGGTACCATTTGTTCTAACTTTTGAGTCTGTGGATGAAATCCTATGGTGTGACCATTCAAATGAAACCTCTTCGGCAGTACTTTTGCATGGTACCATTTGTTCTAACGTTCAAATGAAACCTCTCTTGTATGGTATCAATTGTTTTTCAATATTTTACAAAATGAAATTTTCTATATTCAGTAGTATTTTAATCTTATAATCATGTTTTGTCTAGGGGAACATGGTAGTGTTTGCATTAGTAATCAACAGCATGCTATCCAGCCACCGACTACGAAAAGAATCACTGGCAAGACGATTCCAGCGCGGGATCAAAGCATCGTTTGTGCTTTTACCTCTCCTAGGAATCTCATGGTCGTTTGGTGTTTTAACTATGACTTCAGACAAGATCGCGTTTAATTACATCTTTGCGATCTTTAACTCGCTACAAGGATTTTTCATCTTTGTCTTCCATTGCATCTTGAACAAGCAGGTACAGTTTTCATGCACTTTGAAATTGCACCGATGTTCAGTATTTGACGCAAGTAATTTTAACAAATACTTTATATTTGACGAGTTATTTGACATTTTTATATTACTACATATGTGACAGAAGTATGTGTTTTATGGCGACGTTTCTTATAAATGAGGACGCTATGTGCTCCCTATCATGGTGTAGCGTGGCCCCAATCTGCATGCAGTCATAGACATTGCTCTGTCATTACGTTTGTTTCTCAAACACCGTTAAGTAATCGATAGCCTTGTCGCTGTAACAACTGTCGTTGCTAGTCTTATCTCCGAAGGATGGCCAAGGAAGAACTGGGACGAGTTAAAAAGAGCTGAGGTGCATAAGTCCGCGGCAAGTTTAACCGCGGTCAAACGAGAGAAATTTGCAAAAGTTAAGCAAAGTCCTTAAAAGTTAAGGTTGTCATTTTCACTGTTTAAAGTTTAATATATTGCCAATACACTGTCAATTTACCAAACGTTTTGAAAGTTTACCAAAAAAGTTCTAAGCGTTTGAAAACTGTGAACTGCAGAATTGTCGGCGCCATTTGCCAACATAATTTCGATTAGGCGCAAAAGGTTTTTGTCAGTTTTCAACGGAAAAAAGCTCCATCATTTTAACTGAAGAAAACTTAACTAAAGATAGTAATGTCAACTTATTTTTTTTTTATACATCCTTGCCCATATTTCCATTTAATATTAAATAAAGTCCCACTAAATAAAACGAAAAACGCCTTGGACGTTTGACCGCGGTGGACATAAGTCCACGCAGTCCATGTTTCTAATCTTCAACCTAGTGCCCAGGGCCTTCTCCGCTTTTAAATCTGTGTATTAAAACTCCTTATTGAATTCTTTTAATTGCCAATTTAATTTATTAATTGCAATTTAGATTAGAGATGCTATGTCTGAAAGGAAAAAAAAGCAAACAAGGCTCGTTGCCGACGCTATAACAGCACAGTCTAACAGGAAACTTAGTACTACGACAGACACAGGACAAGGTAAGGAAAAAAGTCTTGCTCGGTTGCTGAAAGTGTACTGTGCTCTGTGCTCTGTGCTCTGTGCTCTGTGCTCTGTGCTCTGTGCTCTGTGCTCTGTGCTCTGTGCTCTGTGCTCTGTGCTCTGTGCTCTGTGCTCTGTGCTCCGTGCTCCGTGCTCCGTGCTCCGTGCTCCGTGCTCCGTGCTCCGTGCTCCGTGCTCCGTGCTCCGTGCTCCGTGCTCCGTGCTCCGTGCTCCGTGCTCCGTGCTCCGTGCTCCGTGCTCCGTGCTCCGTGCTCTGTCTACTGTGCTCTGTGCTCTGTGCTCTGTACTGTGCTTCGTTCTTTTGCTTTTGTCATCTTCACGAAGATGAAGTTTATTAAAGACGCAAACAAATGAGATCTAATTAATCGCCGTCTCTAGGACATTCGCAAGTTTTAGGACTTGATTCCATCTCTGAAACTGTGATGCTGGGTTATTTTTGTGGACGAGTGCTGAATTTTTATTTATTTATTCTTTAGCGTTTCGTACGCGCATTTTTGGTTCCGCAAAACTGAAAAAACCGAATGCTTGTGCTATTACAATTTATTATCTTATCAACTCCAAATTAATTCTAGGCTGAGTGTTTCATAAAGACTGTGGACGCATCCAGCTGGCCTTCTATAAATTTTTAAATAAGGTTACTCCAAACACGTTTGCAATAATACAGGGAATGGAGCAGTCTAAAGCCTGCGCAAGTGACTATAGGCACTTGAAGTGTTTTAATTACAGGCTGAGCAGCTTTTTTAACCCGTTAACACCCAAGAGTGCCAAAAATCAAAATTCAAGAAAAATTAAAAATTTCAATTTGAAAAATATTGAAAATCAAATTGTAACATGCAAAAGTACTGCTAAAGAGGTTTCATTTGAATGGTCACACCATAGGATTTCGTCCACAGACTCAAAAATTAGAACTACATTACATGTCTGCATAATTGACTCTGGGAGTGAAAGAGTTAACCGCATTGCTTAAGTTGGAGAAGCAACTGATTCAAAGGGAAGCAAGTTTATACTCTAATAGTTCTTGTCACAAAGGAATAACTAAAGGTTAATGCATTTGTCTGAAGTTGCTGATAGGAGAAATGGTGTGTGGAGTTTCAGACTATCTTGACTTTGATTATTGAATTCATGAACACATCTTATTATTTTATTAACATACATTTAATTAAATTCATTTCATCTTGCTTTGAGTTTAGAAACGAATTGTTATCACTTTAGTACAAACTTTTTTTTCTCTTTACTTTCTGTATGCTTTTGCAATTCTATAATACTTATGGTCATGCAAATAAAGCTTGTTGTTGCTGTTTGTGTTGTTGTTGTTGTATTTGTCAGAACCATTTCAGAATAGTTATCCACCTAACTCCCCATGTCTGAAGTCTGAACATTGCTAATTAGTATCATTTCTGTGCGCATTTGTAGTTACTAGTGGTCACCCCAGCCCGGCTACTGTTCTCAAACTTCTGAACTTTCAGCGGTTTAAATCGGAAATCTGCCCCTCGCCTCAACCTTCACCAACGTTAAACCGCGCCTACAAAGAAACATCACTCGTGTCAGCGGAAACAAGCCCCATTCCGCCACGCGTGGAACGCTTCATGCTGATACAAAAGAATGTTAAAAATACAGGAGAGATAAAACAAGGTATGAAATAGTTGAATGCTTGAAATTGAAACATGGAACGAAAAAAATTGCAAGCCCCTGTTTTGTGAGCCAGATTTCACACATAACGTCTCGAAAAAGTATTGTCCTACTCAGACCTTTTCAGGATCCATAAAGTTATATTATTATACATTGGTGTCACTAGCTCGATTTTGATTGGCTATAAGCACGCAGCTAATTATTGCTTGCTGTTTCTGTTACGTCACACCTACAGACAATAAATTTTATATATGTAGAAGTGACGTCATGCCTACAGACAATAGTTTGTCTGCTGTGCATTGATCACTATTTTGTGCGCGCTCTTGTCTTTACAAGTGGAGCTCAGGAATATGCATAATAAAACAATTATTGGATTCGGTTTTCGCATGATAGCGATAATTATCAAGGCCTCAGTTTGTGTTATCCGCCTCAGCCTTCGGCTTCGCCGCAGATAACACAAACTTTGGCCTTGATAATTATCGCTATCATGCTCAACCTCATCCAATAATTGTTAATTGCAGGGATATTTTGACTTTGAAAACACTTAATAAAGCGCAATGGTCATGAAATCTGAGACATTTCTTTGTTCGATCAGTTTTTGTTAGTGTTTCTCGACCTTGACCGTGCACAACCAAAATAGATTTTGAACTTTGTTCGAGACACTATTTAATAGAAACAGTCATAGCGTGTGATCGAAAAACAAAAGAAATATGCACGGTTGTGCTACTTTCAAGATAGTTTGTAATTCCTTTGTTATTATCATTGAGATCTGTAATGTTTCATTATGAATACCTCGACTAACTATATATGCTTGATGTTGAAGGGGCGATGCCTCGCATCACCATTGCTAAGCTAATCCACTTCATATGACATAGTATCAGCGGGCAACCGAAAGGAAATTAATTTACACTTGACGGCCGGTGGAATAAACTGAATGTTTTGGCGTCAACAGAAAAAGAGACGACAGGCCACGTGAATGATGACAACAGCATACAAGTAATCAATGGTACAGTAACACCATCCTTAAATGCGTGTAATATGGACGAAAAAGACATGACAAACTCAGAGTCATCACTGGAATCCATGGAGTATAGAGGCTTCAAGAATCCCACGGTAATTTCCTGCTCTTCTGTTTTTTCCGTCACAGGGTTACCCGCATTTTGTTGCCGGTACCCGTTTATACAGCTGGGTAGAGAAAAATAGTGCGTAGTAAGTTTGTTGTCTAAGGAAACCTGACAAAACGATGGCCGAGAGACCAGGCCTTGAACCACAAGGCGTGGTGACGTAGTGGTTAGCGTGTTGGACTTCAGATCTCATTTAATATTATATTCACTTGTACTGATAACTGAAAAACAGTGAAAAACAGAAAAGAGGGTTGAAAATAAGAAGTCACCATATCACGTTATCAGTACAAGTGAATATAATATTAAATGAAGTCTATTCTGCTTTTCTCTTAACATTTTTCTCCCTAGCTGACATATCTGTTATATCTACAAAAAAAACAGTTTATAAATTTCTAACTTTTTCATTATAGGAAAAAAGGAGAAGCAGTAAAATAAGCCACCGCTGCCCTAAAATGTTTGAAGGCTAAAGTTATCCATAGCTTGATCTTGTGGAGGTTCTCATAAAAGACAAACTCAACTCAAACTGCGACTACATGCCACGGACCTCGATCAAGACCGTCCAGTTTATCGGGTGTTTCTTGGTGTTGCGGAAGCCATTGTTGGTTAGCTTTTGTGTTGTGGTGTGGGTATTGTTCAGTGTCTTTTGAATCTTTTGTTTTACGTCATTTGGTGATCACACCATCCGCAACACCAAGAAACTACTAGTTTATCCATTCAAACAGGTTTTTCACTGCACCCATGAAAATTGTGTGAGCCTGCAGTTCTGATAATTATTTGGTCAGTGTGGTTACTAGGCAACATGGCAACTTTTCCGTGGACCATTCACTCAATGCATGCTCATGGTGCCTTGTGACTGTATATGCAATTCCCCCGCTCTACTAATACATGCACAAGGCCAGACTAGGTCCTTTTATCCTTCAAGGTGTTGCGTTAAAGATTTAATAAATGATATTAGTTTAACTCCTATTGCGCAAGTTACATGTGTCTTTTTTCACATGCGCACTACAGGAACATTCTCGAGCCCAGAGCTCTTCTCTTTTATGCATACCGGTCTTGCGCAGTCAAGAAACCCGAAAGCCTTAGGATCGAGAATGAACAATATAGCATCTTACAGTCTGACAACCTTTAAAGCTATACTACGGAGAGATCACCAAGACGCATCCCTCCCCATCCCCCCACGGAAGACAAACCATTTTTCTAACTTCAGTTGAATTGTAATATATTGTAATGAGTTGAGAGAGCTTTTTCAACTCCATTGTTGAAACAATATGTGAGTTTAATAAAACCGCAAGCTAATGTTATGTCATGAAAGGTTTTGTTGCACTGTCTCATTTAGTATATGGCCAGTGTGAGGGGGGGGGGGGGGGGGGGGAACTCTCATATGAAGGGTATCTCGTCACCTCGTTTAGGGACGTAAATTACTAATTTTGGTATCACCTTGGGTGTTTGGGAAGGAACGCGCCGATATTTTTAGCCATCAAGTATCGTTTTATAATAGGGTGACACGCGACTAAACTAAAGATTTATGACAATAGGCCGGTTCTCACTAGGGTTTTTAGGTGCACTTTAAGTGCACTTAGTACGTACTTGTAGCCGTGAACTCCTTTCTGAGAGCGTTTTCTAAGTCTGATTTAGTACGTTCCAATAGAAGCACTTATATGATTTATTTACACGTTTAAATGCATCAGAGGTAAAAATTAATATCAGCTGAATTTAATTTAAAGTTTAATAATTTGCAGTAGTTCGTTTTCTATAAGCTCCATATTTCCCTTCTTTTTTGTCAAAAAACGTATTTTTGAATGGCACGTGCTGTTGGTTTGTGCGGAATCATCCAAGTGTAGATCGCGTACTTGGAGTGTGAACGTTTTAATTAATTTCCGTACTTTTTGGTTTCTTTTATGCTCTGGCGATACATGTATGTGTAAAAGCTCGCAAGTAATTTGCATCTAAACAAGCACGCTGTCCGCAGTCATGCCTGAAAATCTATTGTCTCGTCTTTCCAAGGTAGACCTCAAGTCTACTTAGCTTGATTTTCAAGTTCACTTTGGTCCCTACTAGTGTGAACCGGCCTAATGCCTTTAAAATCTACTAATAGATGAAAGCATTCAAAATTTCCAAAGAGCATCCCCCACACCATGGGAGTTCCGCGCTACACGGTGCATGTATGTCATGACTCACTTTTGTGATCTTATTCACTTTTCTTGTTTGCCTGCTTGGCTTTCAAGCAAGCCATTTGATTTTTTTTATATATTTTTCATGTATGTGATAAGAAAGACAACTTCAATTTCATTTTTATAATGGTCAGAAAAATAGACAGCACCAAAGCGAAGTCCCGGGGCGGGGTACTCCCTATAATGGACTATACGGGGATGCTCCGCCCGAAAGGGGTACCTCTTTGAGGCTGGAGGTATATGCAAGGGTCGTGATTTCACGAGTTGAAGTATATGAAAGGGTAGGGATTTCACGAAGAATAGGAAAGGGTACCGAAAACACGCCGTGGAGGCGTAAAGAAGGTAGGGAAAACTGCCATTTAAGTCTTATAAAAAAGGGCCTTTCAAAATATATCAAACAGACGCACTTAAAGGCTATATGAAAGGGGTACCATTTTCACTGAAAGGTATATGAAAGGGGTACCATTTTCATTGAAAGGTATATGAAAGGGGTACCATTTTCAATGAAAGGTATATGAAAGGGGTACCTTCTCTGTCAAAAACGGTATATGAAAGGGTAAGGGTTTGAACCTCGGGGCGGAGCATCCTCGTACAAAACTTTGTTGAGTACCCCCCACCCCTGGGGAGCGAAGGACTGTTCACAGTTTCATTTGAATAGTTCGTCTCTTTAGGATTTCATTCACAGAACCGTCGTGCTGCTCTCGTCCCTGTAGTCGGAGTTTCTTAAAAAAAAAAAAAAACAATAATCGTCTGTGAACGAACTAGCTTTCATTTGATAGCTCACAATTTGGTATTTTATCCACAGAATCAAATGTAAGAACCAGTTTGCATGACTCATAGGTTTTTGACACAAGGAGTGCCGGAAATTAAAGGCCGGGTTTTGTCGTAAGTTCCCACGCAGGCGGTCAAAATGGCCACTGAATTATTTAGTTAGAATTATTAAGTTCAATCACGTAATATACGTCAAGGTCATTCGGTTTACAGCATGTACGTGAGACCTGTCTTCCTGTACCTTACCTTTTTCTTGTCCTAAATATAAATGATTCAAACAAACTTTGCTTAACACTCTTGTTTTCACCAACTGTCAGTTTAATTCAAACAATACTGTTGCCAACGCTTTTGTTCTCAGTAAAAACTAAACACCATTAATTAACCAGATACAATACATGATTGCAAACATAAATTGGCTCTATCTTACTATCTTGAGGTGGGCGTAAAAACCAGTAGAGCAATTCAGACATTTTAATATGTTTTCACGCGCTTGTTTATGGGAAGGAAACCCAGTTAGTGGGACGTAGCACGGTTTGAAAGTTGTGCTCGGTTCGCTGTTAAGTACGGGTTTAAATTCAACCAATCTGTGGATTGTTGTTGTCGCTTATTTTTGTTTTTCTAAAGTGGGCGCAAAAAATTATAAGCCCGTATCGGACGACGGAACTGTTATACCGGCTATAGTTTTTACGTGTATCCGCATTTCGTATCTTCGCCAGATTTACTTCAATTTCCCTGAATCGTCACAGGTATTCGGATAAAAATACTAAAGAGCTTTTTTTAAGTGAAATGTTCCATCCACTCACGAAAAAAAGGATTAACTAAAATATCGTTTTGGCTCCGGCGATCCTCTGAGCTAAGCTTTTCTTATAGGCCAACATTAATTCCATTCCCTAAAATTAAATTCACTGCGTAAGTGTCGATAAAGACCCTTTTAAAAACGATCTGAGAGAAAATAACAGCATTCTTTTTTCCTGTTTAGTGCCACCTGATATATGCCCTTTACTTTGATTAAGAAAATCACTGGGATTTTTGTCGTTCGTGCATTGCTTGCACAAGCGCTAAACACAAGCCTGAGTGGAGTTTCTAAACTAAGTGTGCGATAGAATGAAAAATTTCTGAAAGTCTAAGTGGGTAGTTTTAGGGAGCCCGTATCGATTACATAATTTTTCGCATTTCCTGAAAAAATATTTCTGGTTCGTCGAGGCCAGCAGTAACTAGTCTTACTAACTTAATCCGAACTATCCTTTTGGTTTATTTGTACCTTAGTCAGAAAGGCAATATAATGATATAATAATGATCGTTCGGCTGGAAGTTTACTCTATTTAACAAATTTACACCGGTTTTCGTGGTGTGGACTCTTATTTACCACGATTTACGTCATCACATGGTCAAAATGTTGTGGACTCACGAGGCGCAGCCGAGTGAGTCAGCAACAAATTTTGACCATGTGATGACGTAAATCGTGGTAGAGTCCACACCACGGAAAACCGGTGTAAATTTGTTTTTTACAACAATATTTTGAAAAAAAAAACACAAGGAAAAAATCGAAGTCTTGTTACAAAACGTGACAGCAAAGAAAGAGCAAGCGTTGTCTATAACTTTCTCGCAATCTGATTGGTGTTTTTCAAGCGCGCGTGATGTTAGCGTCAGCACCGTTGTCTGGACTCTCATTTACCACTCACGTCGACCAATCAGATTGCGAGTTTAGCAGCAATTGTGGTAAAATATTTTATTCTAGTGATTCTAGTGTATCACGTCATGAAAGTTTTCGTGATATTGCTCCTAGAACTTTGTTATTATTCATACATTCAGGCTAGAATAATAAACCTGGCATTAGCTAACTAAAAGGCTTACGAAGTAAGAATTTGATCCAACTTCGTAGCGATACCGCTATCGGTATTGCTACGAAGTTGGTATCAGTAGAATCTTCATAAGTCTTCATTTGAACCTCTCAAGCTTCTCACTCCATCAAAAACAGTTTCTTCGCTTGCTCATAAGTCATAACTCGTAAGGTTCGAAGGTAAGTGTGGAATGTTAACGGTCTATGTCAAGGGATCCAACTGCTGTACTTTTTATTTCGAACAAGACAAAATTTTCCAGGATATTTCTTTGTAATTTTTTTCTTTTCTGCCACTCTAAAGTCTAACGTGCAAACACGTTTATGACGTTTATAAACGCGTTCAGTTCATGGGCGTTATCCAGCAAGCGTTTAGAAACGTAGTAAACGACGATCAAAGCGGGGGAAGAGGAAGTTATCCATTTCCGAGAGCCTGAGTGATAAAACTAAATAATTATAGAATTTCAAAACAGGCAAACAGGTACTGGTTTCGCTAAGGAAGCTGTCTTTCCATTTCTATAAGCAGCAATTGTCCGAGTCAGACTAGTTTGGCTCAGTTAGGTACCTGGCTTCAGACTTCTTTCATTTTGTGCATTGTTGACAAGCAAGAACGCCGGTTTCAGAGCTTCTCAGAGTGATTAGCTTTCAGCTTAGTCAGGACACAGAACAGGAAATCGAGAAGCCGAGAAGGGAATTATCATAATGACAAAATGGCTACCTCAGTGTGATTATTACTGACCAACTAATGTGTACCCAGTATTCAATCTAGGTAACCCAAGCTAACCGTCACCCCTACCACGTCAAAGATATATGTAGCGAGTGTTGTGATCAGGGTTAGCTTTGAGTTAGAGTTACACTGTAGATAGAGTTAGCTTTGTATTAGAGTAAGCTATGGTTAGCTTTGTGTTAGACTTAGCCAAGGCTAACTTTGTGTTAGAGTTAGCTTTGTGCTGAGGTTAGGGTTAGCTTACATCTACAGTAGATTGAATACTGAGTACCGGCATTCAACCTAGATTGAATACTCAGTGATCTAACCTGAGACCGGATTTTACCTGCAACATATACTATTTTGATCAGAAGTGCCGGGTTATAGGACAGTTCGGCTCTGGTGCGCATTTCCCAAATGCCCCGAAAAGCTTTTAATTGTTTTGTGCACAATTTTTACGACAAAAATGCAGTTTTTGTAGATTTTGAAAGCTTTAATAATGAAATTCCGAGTCGACGAATCAAGTCGGGCAAGCTTGCGTGGTTCTAACTATAGCGGTGCCATTTGACAGAAACAGAGTTTTGAGCAACGCATGCCTGGGTAGCGAGCTTCCATCCACAATTCCGACAAAATCCCCGTCTCCGCTTCCTTGGGTCAGCTGTTGAAAAAGGAGTGCCGTGTCGTTAAGCGCCATGCATCAGCCCATATATAGTATTCAAACGGCAAATAATCGAAAATAACGACAAAGGAGTGTCCCATTGAGTGAAGCGTTACAGCCTCATTAAAGATTAAAGCTTCTCTTATACCGCAAAAGAGTTTCTATCGGTTACCTAAAGGACATGGGCGGATGCATTGACGGATGTTAACAACAAAACTCGCGAGGTGCGTGAAACACACTCACGAACCTGAGCGCTGTCGCGCGCGTTCTTAGCGGGTACCCAAGACAACCCTCCCCCCCGAGACAACTTTGCCGAGCGTTTATATGAGAAATGTTGTCCCTGCTGACCGAGTTAAAAGTTGACCCTACTTAAATATTCACAACGCTGCGTAAATATTCAAATCTAAATACAGCTATCGTATACCTGTTCGTTTGATTTTCTTTCATTCGTTCGATCACTGTGGGCTTTGCTGATTTACATTTTACTTCTTTAACGCGAATTTGTGTTCTTAAACCTAAAATCTTGGCTTTTCGTGACACGCAGGACATCGTGAGTTATCCCGGGTAGGCGAGACAAAGTGTTTATATGAGAAAAAGTTGTCCCGCCTGCCAGGGTTACCCTACCTGCCGAGGCGAGACAACTCGCCCAACCGAGTTGTCTCGCCCCCCGAGACGAGTCACGATTCTCATGTAAACGGTTGGTTGAATTTTTCAAAGAAATACTCGGGTACTCGAGACAACCCTCCCCCCCCCCCCCCCCCCCGAGACAACTTTGCCGAGCGTTTATATGAGAAATGTTGTCCCTGCTGACCGAGTCAAAGTTGACCCTACTTAAATATTCACAATGCTGTGTAAATATTCAAATCTAAATACAGCTATTGTATACCTGTTCTTTCGACCTGTTCGTTTGATTTTCTTTCATTCATTCGATCATTGTGGGCTTTGCTGATTTACATTTTACTTCTTTAATGCGAATTTGTGTTCTTAAACCTAAAATCTTGGCTTTCCGTGACACGCAGAACGCCGTGAGTTGTCCCGGGTAGGCGAGCCAAAGTGTTTATATGAGAAAAAGTTGTCCCGCCTGCCAAGGTTACCCTACCTGCCGAGGCGAGACAACTCGCCCAACCGAGTTGTCTCGCCCCCCCGAGACGAGTCACGATTCTCATGTAAACGGTTGGTTGAATTTTTCAAAGAAATAAGTGAAAAGTTAGCTCGGCCAGGGTAACTCGGGGGGAGGGTTGTCTCGGGTACCCGAGACCATATAAACAGGCCCTTAATCGCTTCCTGCTCAGTAAGCGATAGGCCAACTGCACGTACAGACAGGTTTGAGGAGTCCCTTGCACTTGTCTCTCAAGACGCCGAGTCTACGTTGATCTGACAGATTGCGATTTTTGCCACGACTCTGACTTATCCCTCGGTAAATTCCGAGAGTGCCAGAAATCAAAATTCAAGAAAAATCCCAAAATTAATTTTATAAAATATTAAAAAACAAATGGTGTCATTCAAAAGTACTGCCGAAGAGGTTTCATTCTGAATAGTCACCGTACCATAGGATTACGTCCATAGACTCAAAAGTTTGCACCGGCCATACTATATGTCTGCATAATTGACTGTGGGAGGGAAAGGGTTAATTTCGATCACTGTGGATATTAAATTCTGTCCGTTTTCTAATGAAAGTTTGTGCAGTATTTTTCCTCTAGTACTGTTTTTGTAAATAATTCTAGGTTTCATGCCGGGCATAAGATTACGCCAAATCTAGATTTCCGCATGCCCGACATGAAATGGAGCCCGGCAAATTAATTATCGCTGTAGAGGGCTGATAAACAGAGTTTTTTATGCCCCGCGGAGATGAATTTTTTAAGTATGGACAATTTCCTGTATTTTTCATGCCCAGATTAATCAAATTCTTCACCACTGTAAAATTTGTCAGCTGAAAACGGTTTGTAAAATAACTGGGTATATTGAGAAAAAAAGTCACGCCAATATCTTTAAGATCTTTCAGATCTTTAAGATCTCAGTTTAAGGTCTTTAAGATCTTTAAGGCAAATGTTCTGCCAAAAGCTTTCCGTGGGTGAAAAAAGTGAGTCCAAAAGGAAGCTATTAGCAGCAGCGGTGCAGATACCAGAATTGTCTTTTATTTTGCATTATGGAATTCAAAGAGTTTTTTTTAACTTTTACGAGCATGGTTTTAATCCCCGTGTATATAAATCGAATCCGTTTAAAGTGCGTCAAATGTCGTATGACAGAGTTCATAGATGTCAACTGCGACTCAACTGAATACTCGAAACCGCTTCCGAGCGAATCTTGCCCTGGCGAAATCCAAGCTAAGACTGAGTCAAAACTATAGTACGGGACAGGACCCAACATTTTACAAAACGCTGGTGGTCTTCTTAAAAACAGCAAGATTTGGATTGTGGTCGTTTTTTAAAACTTATATTAAAATATAAGTTTATACTTGTTATGACTATTTCCCTTACAAATGAGATCAAATAAATAAACTGAACAAGAGATAATTCAAATTCAAGGTAGATCAGTATATTTTTTACTCAGACTCCAACCCCTCAACCTAGAAAAAAATACGTGCATATCTGCAGCGCTCCACGATTCTTATGTTTTGTTTGCCTGCTCAACTACTGATTGCGGTTTCGCTCTTTTATTAAAAATATTTATCATAATGACAGGTTTGTTTATGTACTGAGTGACGACCGGCCCCGAAATTTCTGTCGTTAGTAATTTTCCGATTTTTAGTGGAATTAAAATCTTCGCATTGCAGAGTCAGTCATCGCATGCTTAACTGCAGACACCTCTCAATATAATACTCGACCGAAAATGAAGGGGAAAATTCAAGTGGTCAATAAAAGAATAAATGGCAGTCAACCCTCCAACCGCAATATAACAGATTGGCATTTAGAGGAACTCAAAACAAGTGACTCAAAAGAATAAACAAAATACCACTTTCCAAATTATCTAAGATAAAGAAGAACCAAATACCACACGAAATGCAGCTCAACCCTTCAGTCATGGCCTCAGGCCGCCCATAAAGTGGCTTCTGAGGCCTTTCACTCCCAGAGTCAAGTATACGGCCACCTATTACATGCATGTAGTTCTAACTTTTGAGTCTGTGGACGAAATTCTATGGTCACCGGTACGGTGTGACCATTCAAATGAAACCTCTTCGGCAGTACTGTTGCATGGTGCCATTTCTCTTCAATATTTTACAAAATGAAATTTGGGATTGTTCTTGAATTTTGAGTTTTGAAGAAGGCAAGACTCAATACGCGAAATACGTGCTTCGATACACAGAATTTGCAGCTGAATTCGCTCTGCAAATATCCGTAATTGAACTAAGGAAGTAGGATTTAAGCTCCTATTTTAATTTAAAATCGATTAAAATCGTGTACAAACAACATGAACACTACCTCGTGGCATTTTTGGCATTTCTGCCATAGTGATATTTGTGCAATAGCGGTTATCTACACTATATTGATCAATTTCAGTTGTCAATGTTATTTTTTTTTTAAGAGCGATTAACCTTCTTCAGGGTCAAACTTTAAGCCTTGTAACGCAGCTAGTCTTTCCTTTTACAGGTTTTTTGGCGAGTCTGTCTATTAATTCTCTGATTAACGAAGTAAGCCAGTCAGTATCACTTCCTGTCGTGCTATTTGTTTTCCAATGATTTTCCAAATGAAAAAGGGCCAGTTAATACGTTTTGAGCTCTGGCATTCTAAGGAAATAGTTAAGAAAACAATAAGCCCCAACAGAGATACCAGAGATCAATATTGCTCGCGGAAATATCGTGAACTACGTACAAAAACCCGACAAAAACTCGCCCACCGGCTCTTCTAATATTACCAACATACATAGTCGCACGCAAATTTCCATCGGATATTGACAAAATGCGATGTGACTTGTCCACGCTTCGATCTAATAATCCTCCGATGTTTATCAAAGGAAAATGTACAGATAACAAGGGTCCGGCGGATCCATTTACTCGTGATCTCATCCGAGAAACAGGTAGTCGTTGATCCGCGTCTTATGTCATTGAAATATTTTCATTGCTTTTTCATTCAAACAAAAGGAAGGACTCTTCATAATGATTTTACACGCTGTCTTTGGTAATTAAATAACAAATTGTCGTTCGTGGTCAATCGATTAGGTTTTTTATTCGTTGCATTTACAAACATCTGAAACATGACGACAAAACGTATTTTAAACGCCTTTTTATTTACTTATTTATTTATTTTTTTATGAAGAAACTTTAATTCGGCATTCATTTAAAAATATACGAAAAATCCAGACACAGCCCAAGGCAATTACGTTTATTTTTTACTTCAGACATCATTGATAAATATCATATTCACATCAGTGTTTATAAATCCTCGTAGTCATAACTTTGATAACAAGATAGTGCATGTCTTTGCTTCTATCAAAAACAATGTTTGACAGCTGAAACTTGAAAAAGATTATAGAACCAACACATCAAACTCCCACTTTCAAGTTGACGCTCGATTACACATAAAGCACATAAACTTAAACAAAATTTGCATTTTTAATTATATGCAGAAAGCACGATGAAAATCTCTTACAACTCTTCAAAGTTCAAAGGGTAACATATTTTTTCAAAGTTTTTTCGTAAAACACTAAACATGATGTAAAGTGTAGTGTCCTTGTAGTTCAGGCTGAACCACATAAAATTCATTGACTGCAAAGGTGTTCTGTGAGGATTTCAGACTCGAGATCGAACGCAAAGAAGCTGACCTCGGTTTTGTCGGACTTTTATTTGTGTTGAAGTGACAGCAGATCAAGTCTTTGAAGGAGAATCGAAACTGTTTGCTGTAGAAACAGTAAATTATAGGATTGACTGCCGCCTGCATGAAAATCATCATTTGTCCTAATCGCCAAATCATGTCTCCATTGTAGACGTAAAAGTATCTGAGCGCGCGAATTACCATGAAAGGTCCGTAGCAGATGAAAAACACGAGCGTTACTACCGCTAACATCTTGGTAACTTTACGCTGCTTTAGTCCATCCCTGTTATCTGTCATGATAGAGCTTCTTGTCCTAACATGCTTCGACAAAAGTTGGAATATTCTGATGTGAGCGCCAACCATGAAACTAAGTGGGATAATGAAGAGGAACCCCGCTTGTATTGCATAATAAATCTGCCTACCTATGTCTCCCATGTTTTCGTTGACGCACATTGCCTTTCCATCACCCTCTTTCCTAATGTAGTAAGCGTGGAGCAATGGCGTACAAGTCGCTATTCCGATTACCCATATTATTATCGGTATAACATTGCGTTGGGTGGTCCTCTGAACGCGCGCTAAGACGGGCGAAGATACGGCCTTCCAGCGTTCATGGCTGATGGCCACTAATGTTAAAATGGATACCGTGTAGCAAGCCTCGATGAGAAAGCTCTGAATCTTGCACACTGGGTTCCCTCCAAACCAATCCCCATCGCCAGTAAAGGCAATTAAATCAAAAATCGAGAGCAGCGTAAACATGAGGTCCGCAGAAGCAAGACTGGCTATAAAGCACAAAAGAACCGATGTCGTGACTTTGTAAGTCTTGTAGCATGTTATTAACGCAAAGGTGTTGCCCACTAACGCCAGGGAGAAGACTGTCGCATACAGGCAGTAAAAAACTATTGTCATCAATGGAGATATGGCTGAAATTGCTTCTGCGTCTCCATCTTCAGTGAAGTTATCGCCCCCGATCAGTGTTAGATTCGATGCGGTCATTTTGGCGTCCTCGCTGCATAAAACGTGCTTGATTCTGACTCTTCACGCTTGAGAAAGCACTTTTCTATAACCTGTCCGGAAATAGCTGTTTTCCAGTCAGATGTGTGATGTATGTATGTAAATTTAGATCCCCAGGGGTGAAATACGTGTCCCAAGCCCTTCAGTTTGGCTTCCTGTCTTGGTATTACGCCTTGAGAGCGAAACTCTACTAAGCCTTGAATTGTTGAGAGAGATTAGTGGTTAGCTTTTAATCTGTTGTTACCGGAAAAGTCGGCAATAGAGTTGATCACGACATTTTGCATTTAATTTAGTTTTATAAGGCAACTCGCTTTGTTTTAGAGACATGTGCAATTAACAGAGACGTTGACAGGATTTTTGCTCTGACGAACTAAACTTGAGCATGAGCCGACTCAGATTTCCTGTTTCAGCTATGCCTTCCGTCTTCCGCAATTGTGATTTAAGGGAGAGACACATTCGGGAACCCGTTTTAAACACTGGAATTTGGGTTTATTAGCAAATAAAAAGAAGCATTATTTAAGCAATTAACGAAGACTGCGCGATTTTGCTGTCATGATTTTAATAATTAATAAATTCAACCGGAGCGAACTGTTTTGTTTCGTTTGGATGGAAACAGTTCAGCGAATAATGACCTGCTGTACAGTCTGGGAACTATTTCACTGGTAAAATCATTCTAGCAAAACGGGAATTGGATAACAAAACGGACAGTTAGTACTTATAAGGACTACGGACTAATAAAATGGAATAAGAACTAATTAAACTAACGCGAAAAGCTCAGTTCTCAAGAACTTTGGCAGGTATGTTTATGAGCGCTTAACATTTCAAAACTGAAATTCTCAATTTCTTTTTGCAAACTATCGAAAAGGTAACAAAACCACATTGGCTTTCATTTCAATAGCCACGCCACAACAGAATTTCATGCACAAACGGCTAAGTAAGACGCCAAAGTACCCGACTCAAAGATTGACCGTCTGGCAAGAAAAGGGTGAAACATGATTTTGTGCTGAAACGGATCTAAAAACAGTATTATTATTATTGAGCTTAGTATAATTAACGACGGAAAGACATGTTATTGTTCAGCGCTATATATGGTGTTTTATCAATCAGTTCGGTACTTGATCAGCAATATAAGTTTTCGATATTAAAAACGGAGGCTTTTATACTTTCGAACTTTCATACGATAGAATCTCGATAGCGAAACGTCAGGCGAAATACAAAGCTGTTCTAATTATCCAAGGGGAAATTCTATAAGGAAATGAAGCAGATCAATGGAAACTGTATACACCAAATTGAAGAAACGTTGACCCTTGAAAAGTATAAACCATGAACGATGAGACCGAATGGGATTATGGGTAGGCAGCATTGGCAAGCTGAGTAATATTCCATTTCTCGATAATCAAGATGTTTTCTTTGCTTGAGACATTTTAGAGCGTGATTCATGCATCTTCTGTTGATATAAGGGGTATTCTGTTAGAGACGAAGGTTAATTTACCCAATTTCACAGTAAACCTTTGGGTCGCATCGTTCATGGTTTATGCTTTTCACCCGACAACGTTTCTTCAATTTGGTGTGTAATTCGGATGAGCGAGAATTTTAAGTAATTGGGAGTTCTAGTTATTAATAGAGATTCTTCTGTTAACCATGAGTGCCAAAAATCAAAATTCAAGAGAAATCCCAAATTTCATTATGTAAAATATTGAAAAATAAATGGTACCATGAAAAAGTACTGCTGAAGAGGTTTAATTTGAATAGCCACACAATAGGATTTAAAAAGTTAAAACCAAATTGGCATGACTTCATAATTGACGGAAGGAGTCGTTGCTTTCGAAAGTTTACTGTAATCCAAAATTTCCTGAGTTTTCTTTCTAGTTACTTGGTTGAAAATATAGATAATAAGCTTCGCGCTCTTTTTTTTAAGACATTTCAAGTTAGAAACAAGGAAAACTGTTTATATGCCTCCTTGGCTCAATCCGGCGAGAGTGAAGAGCGAACCTGCAGCGAAAGACTGGGGATGAGCCAACCTCGTCTCAGGGCCTTCTTTGTGTTCAAAATGGCGTGCGTAGAAACCAGCTAAAATACTGAGAAAAATTCTGGCTTATTTTGTTGTGTAAACCCATGATGGACCATGATGGACCATGATGGACCATGATGGACCCTGATGGACAATGATGGAAGGTCTTCGTTTTGTTTGAACAAAGGTTTCAGATTGTTATAAAGAAAAAACACTACGGCAAATCAATGGAAATAACCTCCGAAAACGCCACGTCATTGTGTCACGTGACAAAATACTCCACAATTGTTGGAGTGTTTTGGCGCCTTGTCCAAGGGTTTCTCCATGCAGTCATTTTGAACAAAGAGAAGGACCTGGGAAAGAGGTTGCCATATAAGGATCGGGACATAAGGAAGTATTGCGTTATCCTGCGTAGCTCTTGGGATAGACAAATTCGGCTAACGCATTGTTGTACCCAATTCAAACCTTCAGTGGGAATAAGATTCTTAGTTCACAATAATTCCATATTATTTCCATGTCAGTGCTTCATTGATATGGAAATCTGACGAACAAAGAGTTCTAATCTCAAAAGGTTTGAATATGGGTACAACAATGCGTTTGCTGAATTTGTCTATTGTTAGCGCGAGAGGCAAAAGTTTTCGCATCAGAGCCATGAATACGAGCGACGAAGCTCAGACGCCGCGGAGAGATAAATGCCCGGGGACACACGGTATAACTTTTCTTGCCATGTTGCCCACAACGACATTTTTTGGGGGGTGTCACACGATGCAATTTGTGGCGCGCAACGTCGCAAAAGTTGAAAAGACAAACACTCGATTCTACTTCTGCAACTGTTGCGCGCACTGGCGTTTCAAGAAAAGTTGCACCGTGTGTCCGGGCCGATGTCGCGGGGGACATCGGCCATGAATAAATTCATAAGGCAAAATTTTGGCAAGGATGTCACTTTTAAAAGCTTATATCTTGGTCCTTTAGAAGTCGATTTCGCTAAAACTTGACAGATATATATTGGGGGACGATGGGAGTTCGCCAGTACTCTTTTCTATTCAATGAATCGCACTTTACGGTAATGCTGTAATGTAAGTAAGTTAAAATTTGTAAAACGTGATTTTGTGTCCAAGTTTGCTCCTCAAAAAGAACACAAAGCAAGTTGATTTCACCATTCACTGATCCGTCAAAACCTCTACTGGGTGTCATATCTGAATCCCATTTTTTGATTTCAACTTTAATTACAAGTTATTAACTTTTAAAGGAGTAAAATTGTCCATGTTAGAATTTGAAGCCCGTACTCCCTTTGAAAGCCTATTTAAACATTTTGCGTCAGATATGACAATCTATAATACACCGAGTTTACCCCCCCCCCCCCCCCTCCCTGCCGTGTCATCTCATGAAATTCTCTATCCGCGCTGAATTCTTGGACACAAAATTGCTTGTTTTACGCCTCCGAAGGCTTATTGTCAACACTTCATGCAGAAAGAACAATGCGTTGCAAAAACGTGTATTTTACCAGTCGGCGCTTTGTACGTGCACTTATTGATGAAGAAACATTAAGCAGCCTGTTCGTGAATATTTCGCGCATTTTCGGTATCAGCCGTCGCACTTCGTGCATACTCTTTTCATAAATGCATACTTTAAGGAGGTCTCTCGTCGAGGCGTTATGGCGGCTTTACTTCGTGCGAACGATCCCGATTTTCTTCCTTCACAACTGAAACAATAAACGAAAGTATTACTGGTACAGATCTGGGCACTAATTATCTTGTTACATACGGTGCATGCGAGTCTTGTGTTCAAGTATAAATAAATCGCAATCAAATAATTATATTTAATTATTTAAAAACAAATTATCGAAATATGGATTAACTATGTCGGCTGTCGCCGGTTTTGTAAATTAAATACCTCTTCATTCACTTTCCCACCCCCCCCCCCCCCCCCCCCCCCTTCAAACATGCTTGTAATAAATAATCCCCAGGGTTTTAATAGAGGATGTACAGCATCCAAGTTAACGATAATTTTTTCCGGTGAAACTTAACAAATCTGTTGTATCATTGTCCTTGTTTTGACCGAAAAAATACGTTATATTGACATTAGTACGTGGCAAAATCAATTATATAGGCTTTGATGGGAGAATAATGACTGGCCATTTTACACGGACCCGTTTTATCTTTATCTAGCCGAGCCGGCCCCTTCCCACTCCCCCAGTAAGTGCTGAGCTCGCTCCGCTAACCCAATACCCTCATAAAAACAGCTCCTGTTCACAAGTTAATATTTATCCCGAATTGAATCTTCGCGTTATGTTGTTATATTGAGGTTCCATGGCAGAACATACGAAGGCAAATAATGATAATTTTTCCTTAAAATCTGAAATCTTTTAAACTAAAGTTTTACATAAATTATATGATGGTTAATGATCCTGTCTCTTGATCTCTTGGTTGGGTAACTTGATCAATTTTGCAATACCGGCCTATCATGATATCGATCGTAATGCACTAATCACTTCTGAACAACAATGTGGCCTTTGGGGGTTGTAGCTTTGACTGATTTCAACGGTTGTGCCTAAAGAATACCGTTTAGAGGGACGTCGGACACCTTATTAAGACTTATATAACGTAATGTCGACACTTAGAATTTTATTTTCAATAAATTTTTAAGTGTAAAAAAGAAAATATAAAATCCCCAACCCAGGATTGAACCTGTGACCTCAGCTAGGTTTAGGCTTAGATAGCCTACCGTACCACTGTACCACTGTACCACCTAGCTTCTCGGGTTGTGCATGCCTAAATTTAACTATATAAACTGCTACCCATAACATCAACTGAAAGCTAACCAGTTACTCCGTTATATAAGTTTCAATAAGGTGTCCGACGTCCTTCTGAACGATATTCTTTCGGCTTAACCGATTTCAACTCCGTATTTTGTCCCGACCTCGAGTAGGAATGAGACTAGGTACTAGTTTTCACATGTGGGTTTCAAGATGACGGAAGACACGAGGAAGATAAGTGCCTGTGAAAGCAAAGACTGTCCAATAGCCGAGTGGCTTCATTTCCAACGTGTTGGGCTTTCAGCAGCACCAAGTGGATGGTGGTTCTGTGTGCAGTGCAAGACGGGTTTAGCCATTAGGAATCCTCTCGAGTAATGCGAATCATCAGTGAGATTAACAAAACTCTTAAAAAGTTTTATTTGCTTCAAATAAAATGCTGCTCAGTTGTTCAAATTTGTGAATTTTTAAAGTTTCATTGGCCCATCTTTAACAAATTCAGTTCCATCATGAGCAACAAAATTAATGAAAGCTAGAAAGATTGTCTCCTCTGCAGTAGAGTCGTACAGTAGGTGAGATTAACGCTAACGCAAACCTTAATCCGCAAAGAGCGTTACTTGTATACTTGTTTCATATGCATTTTAAATCCAAATTTTCAGTAGTTTTGACTTCAATTCAGTATTCAGTTGTCATAAACAAATATATTGATTATATACAAGGAAATTTGCTTTAATTTCATGATTGCACATTCAAACAAGTCTGAAGTTGAAAAGCGTTGTATCCTACAAAGACACTAAAGGCTATACCCAATCATTGAAACTGGGAGCAATAACGTTTGGTCCCGGTTTTTAAAATGTCTTTCAGCTTTGTTCCTCGAGCAATAGGGGTGCTTCATCTGAGTTCCAGCCCCAACGGATAGGGACATCGATGGCCTTTAACCAGGGTCTGTGTCAAATCCCCTACCCCGGCCCCGCGACCGGAGGGTGGGGGTTTCCATTGACTAGTAATAAAACTCGGAGGATAAAACCAGAAAACTTTAGTTGCTTCTTCTAGACCGGGTAAATGGTTTAAATTAAAAGTCTGCTTCACTACTAGACGTAATGATACAAATTGTCTCCTAATAGCCTTGATATCCTTTAATATCCTGCCAGACCATGTTTAAAATTATTGTAAATTGAAGTTTTCATCATAATCAGAAACCTCGAAAATTAAAAATCTTTAATTGACCGTGCATGTAATTAAAAAGCAATATTCCTTGTTTATTCCATTATGGGATACAATAAAGAGATGATCACTAGGTGGAGTATTCAATGAATTTTTGGAAGAATAGTCTTTTACAATGAAACAATAATAATAATAATGAATCGCGTAGCGCAGACAAATGCAATTGGCCCGGCGTTTGGTTTGTCAAATAGTCCTTTCCGCTCTCATTAAAAATTGTTCACAATTATTTTTTATCTCCGGGACGAGAAATGAAGACTTCTTACGATAATCACTTTTTCAGAAATGAAGTTTGTGAGACAAGTTTTGAATAATCATGCATGTTATTATATTGTCTACTGTAGTCTCGCTAACCCTCCTTCGAAAAAAGATGGTAATTTGAGCTAAAGATAACTCAGTCGAAATATTGACTTAGATGAAGAAAAAAACGACAACAAATTTTAGATCCGAGTTGTTACTTTTACGATTTTTTGCTTTGGTGAAAGTTTAAAAAATGTTCTGTCTCTTATAGTCCATATAATTATGTGTATAACTAGAAAATCCGCACTTGCTTGCAAAGGGTGCGAGCTCATCGCTCGTAAAGTTCTGAAGGCAACCACTGACGACTGCATGGTAAGGTTTTCAAAGCTTGACAAGGTTTTAATTTCTCGCGTTGAAACTAAAAACGCTCATATTCAGTGACATACACAAGGAAGTCAAGATCAAAATATGATGCAAATCTCGACAATTTACAGATATCATGTACATATTTTATTTATTACAATTTCACTCCACTAACTAAAAATTCAGTTTAGAACCATCACTGAAATCTGAATTTTATAGTTTGAATCCTCGAGAGAATCGGGGGTCCAATGCAACCACCTTTTCAATGCACTTTTCAACCGTCCCCTGTATGCCACAAAAATAGTTTTTTGATAACAAGAGAATGGATGTAGTTAACTTATTTGCCAGGTCGTAACAGGGAGGGTAAATGAGGGGCTGCAGCTGTACGTATTTTTATGTTTTACTGACGCATCCCATTCAACTACAATTCGGCTCCTAGCTTTATCAGTAATGTGGACCGAGGGCGGGACGTTTTGGACGTTTTCACTGTTTAATTAGCTGCCCACTCAAGACTTTGCTTGTCAAGTCTACCTCCATTTTAAAAACAGAATATCATTAACTTTAAAATTTTCAGTTAGCTGCGAGAAAATTGTGTCGCCTCCAATTCAAAATCCACTGTTATAATAGTAACCTTGCGTTTTCATTAGCTAAAGAGCAAATTAGAGTTTTTCTGTGAATTAGTAAATTACTTGGCAACGTGGCTAGAATAAGAATAAATACCAAAAAGAAAGGGAAGAGAGGCGGCTTTTCTTCCAACTGATCATGAATTAAGGGAACAAAACGCTGCTGCAGACACTCAGGGATTACTGGCTAAGTGGCCAGGTGTAGTATTGAATAAAAGCTGATAAACCTAACAGAACCATGAATAAGTACTCTGTATCTACTCTTATATTGTATTATAAACTGGTATAAACACAGTAGGATTTCATCCACAGACTGAGGTTATAAAATCAGATCCGCTTTGTTCATTGACATGATAAACAGCACTGCAGAAAAGTACTGCTCAATAACTTTAATCTGACTTGAGTTGTTTCTTTTTTTAAGGCTTAGTCCTATTGAGATGAAGAGAAAGGCTTTCGTGTCTATTCATGGTTAAAAGCAACAAATTACTGACACTGTGGAAGGTCTGAACAGGGGTGTTTTATTCCAAGTGTTGAGAGTTCAGTTTTTGTTTCAGCTTTCTGTTGATCACAGATGGCCTCTTTTATTTCTGTTTACGTGTGGTTTTGATCATAGGACTCCTATCCTAACAGTGCTAAATTCTGAAAACAAAACTGTTCGCAAATTCGGTTTGCAAAGCTAAGTAATACTGATAAAACTGCTTAGAGCAGTTTTCAATTGAGTGTGGTAAAACCAAAACCAAAGTAATTACTCTGACCAATCACAGCAGTCGTAAACAATCCAATGAACCAATCAGAGCTCGAAGTAATTACATGTCGGCGGCGTCAAGCGCGGGAAAACGCGTGTGAGCAAGTCGCGATTGGTTTTGGTTTTACTTGTGATTGGTCGAGAAATTTTAGCCAATCACAAAGCGTAGCAATGAAAAACCAAAGCAATTGTGTAATTTCTTTTCACACTCAATTGAAAACTGCTCTATCTACAGCTTTTAATTGAACAGTCACACCAGTTTATGATTTCATCCACAGAAACAAGTTACAACCACCCGCCTTGTACCATAATAAACAGTACCACAGGAAAGTAGTACTCCAGCATGTAGCTTTAGGAATTCATCCACAGACTCAAAAAGGAAGAACCATGCAATTGAGTACAACATAATAAACAGCATCACGGGAAAGAACTCAGTATATGCTGCATGAATCGGTTCACAAGCTTTGCCTGGGTTTTCCGTTAAAAGATTAAAAAATATAGAACAGTTGCTATCTTAAAAGACTCAAGGCCGTTTCAGAGGTGAAAGGGTAAACTAGTTATATTGTTGCGCCTTAGGAAGATTTCCTTTCTTGATTTATTTATTTAATTCTAAATATATTCAAACTTCCTTTAAACGATAAGTGGCAAGTTACAACTGAGTGACATTGTACTGTATATTATGCTTTATTTTAATTTCTTTGTTCCCACCAGGTGATCAGCGGATTGAAGGAGTTTGCGAAATTATATTAATTTGCCATTCTTTTTGCGGCGTGAGCAGATCTCCGCGACCTTATTTGGAAACACATCTCGGAAAAACGAAAACAAACTTTCATCAATTTGCATTTTTTTAATTTTATTCTAATTTTTCATGGGAAAAAGAGTATGCATTTCGTGTCATTTAGTGTGTGCTTGTCCTTATTTTAATTTGTTAGTGAACTTTTCATTTCCTCCTGATACTTAAAAGAGTAGGAAGGCATTGTTATTGTTGTTTTCAAACTATAAAAGAAGACTAAATTACCTGAGCTACTGATCTAGTCGAGGTCACTCAAGCGAAATCATTTTGGTAAAATAGCTGTTTAAAAGCTTTGTTTGCCTCAGGTATTCTCTGCTTTAGCAGTTCCCAAAAATAATCTTGTTTTTTGGGGGGTTTTTTTGCTGACTGTCACTAAGAGGTTTTGAAATTAAAGATTAAAGCTTTGGTTTTCAAAATTCTATGTTTAGGTACGAGAGATAAATAAACGTCTATCCAAGACCATCCAAAGGTTTTCTAAACGACAAAGCTCCCGAAATTTTGTTGGAAGCCCACCCTGACTTGCTATGGCTAATACGAGGAAAAGATCCGTTTCCTCCGTTTTTCCGAAAGTCCAAATTGTGTTAGGGTAATACTGAATTCCTCCCATGTATAATATAAATAATAACAATAAAGACCGTAAAACCTGATACGGATTACTCAAAAACGTCTTTTTAAGGTTTCATCTAAATTGTCCAGATCGATGGATGTCTCTAATTTCACGGTCCGCAACCAGGTAAAAATATCTTCAGTTGGAAGTTTTACGTTCAGTTCATGTTCCTTCGTTTATGAATTTGTCCTAAACGTAAAGAAAAGTAATATGATTGATTTACAAATTTTCTACGGACATTCGTTAGCTTTATAGTCAAGTTTTAAAATGCTCTTATGTCATCATCAGTAACGATTTGTGACAAGTTTGTAATTACTAAAAAGGTTGCATGCTGTTTAAAAAAATGGTACAATCTTTATGAAAACTTCCTTGGAGTTAAGGAAACCCGAGAAGTCAAAAATATCAATGTAAACTTTAACTGAATATTCAGCTCCATTGTGAAATAAAGTTTGACGTCCTCTAATGGTTTAGTGACCCCCCCCCCTTGCTGTATCCTTTTAGTCAGTATAGGTTATTCTCTCGGTTAAGTTGTAATTTCAATATAGAGAAATGACCGTGGAACTTGCAGCACTTTCGCTCGCAGCCATGAAACGCCGACATCGGCAAGTTATAAACCTCTTAATATAGACCCTAAAGTACGTGCTGTAAAAACTGTAAATAAACGGGTTCGATGCCGCGGAAGCGATAGTCAAAAGCTGACTGAGTTTCCAAATTATTTCGCCTTCGTACCAAGCATAATAACGAAGAGTACGAGTCAAAATAAATGGGGACCAGAACGCGAAAAAAACAAGTGTGACCACACCAAGCATTCGACTGGCTTTCTTTTGGCGCACTCGCGTCAACGCCGCGATTTGTTGGTTTGGTGCCACTTGCGAGTTGAAGACGCTTTTGATCTTTAGCTGTGTCCACACCATAATCACCAAAGGAAAGATGAACAGTATTACCGCGGTTAAACTGTAGTAAATCCGCCTTCCAATGTCCAACCAAGCCGTATTGTTACATTCACTAAAGCCGCTTTCTGTGTTTTTTACCACGCCGTAAGCGTACAAAAGAGGCGAACAAAGTAAAACTGCCACAACCCATACAATGATCGAGTAAAGTTTCCTCTCCTTGATTCGCTGGATTCGTGATTTCATTTCCAAATCAGAGATAGATTTGCGTCTTTCGCGGCTTATCGCGATAAGAGTCAGAATAGCCGCGGAATAACACAACTCAACAAAAAATCCCTGAAGCTTGCACATCACCGCACCCACGACCCAATTATGAAGAGCCGCATAAACGACATCGAAAACTGTTAACTGTGTAAAAAGAAGATCTGCAATGGCAAGATTTGCGATAAAACGGTTGAAAAATCCCGTTCGTGTTGGCTGAAAGGCCTTAAAACGACCACTTCTGTTACAAATGTAAAGCACAACAGAGTTCCCCATCGTCGATGTCAAATACACTATGATGTAGAAACACATGAAAAATATTCCCATGAACGAGTAAAGGCTGATGCTGTTTGGGACAAAAGCGTTTTCACTAGGAGCTGTTGAATTTAACTCGATGCTAATATTTGGGTTCGACTCCATTCTAAACAGTTATATATCGTCGTGTTTCACAATCATCAAATAGGTAGGCTTGGCCGCGCGAAACTGAAGAATGAAAGGCAAAACTCGACAACCAATGCCGCGTGTTTAGTTTTACTTCTTTTGCGTTGCTCTCGAATCCGTCCCGTGGTGAAGGCTATTCAAGTGCTATTAAATTTTGACATGGTAAAATATTCTGTCTCTAAATGAAACAATCGACAAACAAATGAACCTACTGTTAAAAGACAGCTGCCTGTCGCGCGAAGATGAGAGGTGTTGGAAATTACAGTGAATACAAATTTCAAAATGCTTTTGAAATTGATTTTGAAACTGTGAAATTTAAAAGTTTGTTTGTTTACAACACAATGATCATTAACATAGCTATTTGTCCGCCAAGTAAATATAAAAATGACGGAAATTGGAAGTAAAATATGGGTCAATAACGAATCAGTTCTGAAAACCGTGACATTTTTTGTTCAATTATTTTTCTTCCTTTTCATTCACAAAACACGTCTTACAAAACTTTACAGGGATTCCTTCAACATTCAGAAGTAAAAATAAAAATGCTAAGCAGTACACTTTAACTTAACCATGAAAGATGCAATATCAAAGTAATTCTACATCCATGCATTGGAGTAAACAAAAAAAACAGGTGATTTTCAACGAGTAATATTTCTTTGTAAAAAGCTTTGTTAGTCGAATAATGACACTTCTAAACCCTAACACTATCATCTTATAATCTATCCTATTTATAATTTTGACAAAAACATTGATTTTTTTTCAGTCTTCTGCATTAATTTCGGAACACCTTGAAAAAAATTTAGTGATTTCTACATGTGCTGTTGTAAAATGTTTTCTCACGCAAAACTTGCGCAAATGCCAATTTTTCTTCCGTACATTGTAAACAAAACGATTCGCGAACAAATAGGTGTCCTTAAATTCGAAGGGAGCTGTACTTTGTTTTGATTATTTCTCCCCTATTTTGCATAGGCTAGCGAATTGAAACCCCTTTGAAAAAACTTTCTGTGTACCAGTCTACCGGTCTAAAGTTTCTGTATCGGCTGATTTTCGCATTTATCATTGCGTGTATAACGTAGGAAACAAACTAGGCAATTTGAAGCCAATTTTTGAAGACATCAATCATCCTTTCTTTCCCGGAGTTAATCCCAAGTGCTTCCACAACAAACTTCTGCAATGTAATTGGTTAGTCAGCGCAAGTGTTTGACAATGTTTGAGTGTTCTTTACTTCATGAATCACAGAATCAGCTTTGAACTTATTTTTAATTTGTGTTTAGATCCGCTTCTCCCTTTTTTCTTCTTTTTCATTTCATGTTTCCGAAATGTAGGAACATACTACAATTTGTTCTGTTCTGATTTCACTTTTTTGAGTGTGATGAAAAAAGGATCCGGCAAAGCCCGAAATTGCCGAGGCGGTGGGGAACTGGTAAGGAAACGCATCAAGCTCGTCCCCAAAGCTCCATTTGAGTTCAAAATGGTGGCGACGAGACACCTCTGCTGACAAGACTGCCAAAATATTCCAAAAATCGCGGAGTATTTTTCACGTCAGAAACACAATGAAATTTTATCATGCCACTTGAAACAGGGGTTCCATATTGCAGGAAAAAAATATGGTTGCCAATGCTGGAAAAAAACCTCCGAAGACTATTTATAATTATGCGATCACATGAAAAAATTTCCCAGTGTAATAAGAAAGATTACCGCTTCAGGAGTACGGTATAAACTTTCTTTATTCTCAACACAACTAACACTTCGCACACTACGACTCTCTCTCAGAACTGTCCCGCGAACACACCGCCGTTCGCACGAGGTCAAGCTGTCAATCAAGCGTTGTTACGCAACGTCACTCATCACATCACCCCCCTTTTTAAAAAACAGTTCAAGAGTTCTAAGTACAAAATCTAACGAGGCCTAGAAATAGAGCAGGTGATTAGATCCAATGTAAATAATGGTGGGGAGACAGTCCAATGTTAAATTCAAACTTTCTTTTTCAGCTCTTCTCTCAGGATGCGGGCTTTCTTCAATAGTTTAGGTTTCAGCTTATTGGTCCTCTCTCTATTCGCACTATGGGATATCTCCAGATCGTCGACACGACGCAACAAATCTAAGAACAAATTGTCCGAATTGACACTGTTCACTACCCAATCTCCGTAACGATCTTGTGGTTTTCGCCGGTGGGATGGGCGCAGTGTTCGGCTCAGAAATGAACCAGAAGCCTCCATGCAGGACGAGGGACTAGAGGCATCACTGGGTTGGTCAGTGAGCTGCAGCTCGTCAGAAGGGACGGGTATAAAACTAAACTTTCCACTCTCTCTCCGATGCTGTCTCCGGGCAGGGAAGATCACCACTGTGACTGTCGAAAGACGTCAACCCAGTGACTGTGTTCCAGCACCTGTAACAGTGTCTCAACTGCCAAACCAACCAAAAAATAATAATTCCCCACCAAGACCTTCGTTAATGATCAAAGAAGAGGTCATTTCAACCTGCGTGGTTTGGGCGATTCAAGTGGTTACACTACGACCAGGGTCAGTGCTATGATGGTGCAGCAACAATGGTAGGTAAGAAAACTGGTGTCGGTTACGCAAATCAAAACTATCAACGGTAAATGCTTGTACACACATTGTTATGGGCATGCCTTAAACCTCGCTGTCGCTGACGCCATCAAATCAGTGAAATGTATCAGTGATTCACTTGACACGGTCCGAGGAATTAGAAAACTGGTTAAAAAGTCACCACAACGAAACACAAAGTTAGACAAAATCACAGCCGAAACAAAGAACGAATCACGAAGTGTGCATGCATATTGCCCAACAAGATGGACTATACGTGGGGAAGCTTTAGCCTCGGTGATTGATAATCATTCCGAACTCATGGAACTTTGGGACTGGTCGCTAACTGTATCAAAAGATACGGAAATGAAAGCGAGAATTCGAGGTGTTCAAAGTATGATGACAACTTTTAGTTTTTACTTTGGCTGTTCTTTAGGGGAGCGACTTTTGAAACAGTCGCGCTTTGCAGGATTCATCCACTTCAGCAGCTCAAGGGAACAGGAACTTGCCCAGGATGTGATGAAAACTTTATCAAAAGATAGAAGTGACACTTCATTTGATCTGTTTTGGGCTCGAATTTTGCAGGGCTTAGAAGAACTTGACCTGAGCTTTATTTAATTGTCTTGACTAGACGCCTATAGCTATCAGAGCAGAAAGCCCATTAATACGTAGATAATCACGTAATGGTAATTGCTCCTACAACAACAACAACAACAACAACAATACTTTATTTACTCATTATTTTTTTACAACTATATTTTAAAATATCTACACACATTTTGAACTAAGTACTAATAATTTAAATAGTTAATATAATTTTGAGTCTGGGAGCTAAATTAACCGGTAAGTTTTCTAGTTAGCCCCCAGCCACAGTTTGTTAAACATTTACAGCAGGTGAAAGAATTAAAAGAAGTGAAAATATTTACAGTGAAATAATTTAACAATATGATGTGAGAAAAACATAACAGAGGAGACAAATTATTTGTGTTGTTCTGACAATAGATAACGTTTTAAATTTCTCGAGAAGAGGAATACATTTAGATCCTTTAGGTCAGATGGGAGATCTTTCCAGAGGTCAACTGCCTACTAAAAGAAAGGTGCTACTCACGAAATACGGATAAGCTAAAGTTTCTATGAAATATTATGTACTTATTGACGAAGTGGGAGGGCCGGATGGAAAAATATTTGGCTCGAGGTCATGGCGTACGGACCGAGCGCAATGAGGTCCGTGCGCCATGACCGAGAGCCAAATACTTTCCCATTCGGCCCGACCTAACTTAGTCTATAAGTATTTTATCATATGACCAAATTGGAGACAAAATTACTTGAAATCTTAACGCGCAAGGCCGTCCGCGTTTGTAGTAGGGCCGTACGGCTTTTTCCGGCCCCGCTCGTGCAAATGCGTACGGCCCTCATACGGGACTTTCATCAATGGTTTTGCAAAGAAAAGCGGTTCGCAAGGCCGTACGGGTCATATGATAAAAACTGGTATGATCTCGGAAAAGGCAATGAAGGCTTTACGCCATAAAAAAATGAGCAAGAATTGCATTTTTCCAGTAAGGATATCACGAATTGTCAACCTGAAGTAGGGGTCAAATCATAACCCAATTGAACTTGAGGTGAATAGCATCATTGCAAAACAGAAAGACCCGATTTAAGATTGTTTATTCAGGGAATTAATTTGTTTTGAAGTACCGAGTGATAATTATCGCAAAGCTCTTGCTCTGTACCAAAATCACTACCAGAAAAAGCATCATGATCACTACGAAGAATCACTTACAAGAGAAGTTAAGAGCGAGTCAACAACATTTGTAAGTGCTCCAAGATTATATAATTCTTATTGCATATATTTTTAACACCAAAAACAAGTCTCTCTTAATTCCAAAACATAGCATAAATAAACAAATGTGACGTTTCATTGCTTGTATTTTTATTGTTTTACAGCACTCAAAATTTGCATATTTTAATCGTTTACGGTACACTAGCATTGAAATGCTGACAGCTGGAGTAAAATAAACTTTATGCTCATTCCAACTTCATTTTAGTAGTAAGGATAAATAGTAGTATTGGTGGTAATAATATAATAACCGAGATCGAGTGGAACGGTTTCACGGAGACGGCCTCTTAATCGGCAAACATACGATCCGTACCTCATACGCAAGCTTATCAACAATTTCTAGGTCGCTCCAGTCCATTCTACGTGCATTCTGCTTCATTTCAGAACCTACTTGGCTGTAGTGACGTTCTAGTATTTGAAGACAACCGTTTACATAAGCGCCAGAACATTGTGGTGGTATAACTGGCATGTCCAATCTAACAATGTCATGGACAAAAAGGACTAAATTATTCCTCAATGACGCCGAATAATTAGAGCATTTCGCCCATACATTTCCCGCTGCCTCGTAGGAAAGGCAATAGCTACTTTGCACGTATGGACTCATATTCGGCATTTGTGGGGCATGGAAAGCTGTTTGCGGCATGGGTAAAGTATCTACCAGATGTTCCAGTCCGACGGTATGGGTACTGGGGAGGCGCTTATTATATTGGGTTAGATTAGTGCAGATCTGTAGATTCCAGGCATAGCGGTCCCTCTCAAAGTACCAGGCATAAGTTAAGATTATGATGACTGGCGATATGTACTGACCTCTGGTATAAAACTGTTTGAACGCTTTTTCAAAGTTAGTTGTGTTAAATCTTTTCAATATGTACTCCCGGCAGTGCGTGAAAGTGTCGCGGTAGATGTAGGAAGGAAAATACGTCATGAAATCAGCAACATAGGGTAATCCTAGCGCCACCTCGGTGGAATGCATCCACAACGCAACCCAGCCACGTTTATGCACTGAGCATTCGGTACCTAATACACGTACTTTTGTGCCATAAAATATGGTTGACTTTGTTACTGGTGCGCCGAACCATGCGTCGGTGTCCATCCACGCTATGATGGAGTCATTTGAGAACAGATCAATAAAGAAGCTACTCCAAAGCTGTCTGTTGTAACCGGCCGGCTTAGGCATACCAGCAAAATCCAATGTGTTTTTATGTTTTGGAAGGGATTCGTACAATACTTCAAGCTTATAATCAGGAAAGTATTCTTTGGTTTGATTTGTTACCTTTTCGGCAAACACATGATCCTGTTCTGATTCTTCATCAAGCACCAAGACCATCTTGCCAAATGAAGGAGGCCAAAAGAGAACAGCAGTCCTGAATAGGTCGCAGTAAAAACGTTTCCTGTATTCTGGCAGTTTGCCAGGCATTCTCACAAACAGTGTTATTGGGGTGTCAGTGTGAGATCCTGTGCTGCTTGGGGAACCTGTGTTCCTTGGGAATCCTGTGTTGCTTTGGCTGCTTATGAACTGAGAACCTTTGTTGACCAGTATTTGGAAAGTGCTCTTTCTCCAATTGATATTCACGTTGTATATCAAGATAATGGTTAAAATTAAGAAGGTAAGTGGACACATTTTAAATTTGATGAAACTTGTAAGCAAAGCCATGTTTTCCAGTTGCTTTGTCAGTTGTGACTTTCTTCTTATGGACAGCTATAAAAAAGAACAAATGACAAGGCCAAGAGTTATGACATCTTGGAAAAGACAAGAACGAAGAAAAGACATGTTGATTGAAGCTACCAATTTTTCTCTCCTCGCTTTGAATATTTAATTTATTGATTCCCGATCAAATCCACACTAGTCTAATACTTCCCAAGCCGTGAATTATTTGTTACATTTGAAAAGGCTACTTTTAAAAGCAATGATGCCTCGCATTCCGCAGTCCATAATTGACAGAAGTCCAGTCCCCAAGTCTAAATTTCTTTTAATCTGATGAGTATAAACGACGTCACCTTTCTGTGTGTTTCTGTTGTTCGTTTGTTAAAAAAGTCTTGAACTTACTCACTACAGGCAGCAAGGACTGCTACTACTGTACTATTATAAAGAATCAGCAATAAAGTGCGGAATAAATTGACAATATGCTTACAAGCGTGAGAAAATGATGTTTTGCTATTTAGCCTCGGAAGAGCTCTGATTAAAAATAGCTTTTATTTCTACAGAAATTGTAGGTTGTATGCTGTGTATAAAAGCAACGTTCACCTCGATGGGAGAAATACAAGATTGACTTATACACTAATAAGACCAAATTACTTAAAATGTACGTCATGCGCATGCGTAAGAAACATTTGTCATATGTTTTAATGCAACATAAAATAATCAGCAATTTTTGTAAAGCAACAAGACGACAAGAACAAGAACCCGCATGCTCCCAAGATTTATCCCGTGCACTTAATATTAGTATTATTGTTCTTAATTTCTACTATAAATAATTTGTATGGATAAACTTTAGATACACAGCTTCATTGTAAATATAAGTAAATATAAGCTGTATGAATTCTGTGCCTATTAAAGTATCTATCTATCTGAACAAAGATCGACTATTCTCAGGAGAGTTAAATGAGACTGTGTAGCTGAGTTTGAGAACAATGTTTTATTATTATTTGATTGACACTAATGAGTATAGGATTTCAAGACACGCATAGTTTAGGAAAACCGAAAAGGATACTTTTTCAGTTGTTGCACTGGCTAACCTGAGAGTTTGAGAGTGTAATAGGATTCGTGCAAGCAATTAATGTCTGATTCAGTACATCTACATAAATTTAAAGTCTTACAAAGGGGGATACCCATCACTGCAATACATTAAAAAAACTAATGAATATAAATATTCACGTAGTATTGAAATAAATGACAATAAAATAACTAACTAAATAATTAATTAAATGAATTAGCGAATTAAAATTGAATTGAAACCAAACATTGAAGCTTACAGAAAGGTATGACAATTAGTGCCACCAAGGCGTATATATATATATATATATATATATATATATATATATATATATATATATATATATATATATATATATATATATATATATATACTGGATATATATATATATATATATATATATATATATACTGGATTGGGTGGAGAGCCTCGTAAGAGGTGTTCACTATTAGCATATTGCTTCGCTCACTGCTTGCAGTTTGAGCACTCTCGTGACTCCACAATGCAATCCAACAATGTGTAACCGTACATCCTGTGCCCCGGGCCTGTGCCCAAGTTCAGGAGTTGCCATAAAGCCATTATGGTAATAACGGGGAGGGCACATTGTTTTCATAATTGTATATATATATTATATATATATACACCGTTTTGCAAAAATATTGACACCTCAAAATATATATAAATATATATTCGTCCTTTGTGTTTATATCGCATACGTGACGACAGGCGGCAAATAATTTTTAATTTGGGTACAGTAGCATTTTACAAACTCTATTGTACCCATCTCGAGAACTGTTTGCCGCCTATCGTCAAGTATGCGATATAAACACAAAGGACGAATATATATTTATATATATATATATTGAGGTGTCAATATTTTTGCAAAAGGGTGTATATATATATATATATATATATATATATATATATATATATATATACAATTATGTATACAATGTGCCCTCCCGGTTGTTACCATAATGGCTTTATGGCAACTCCTGAACTTGGGCACAGGCCCGGGGCACAGGATGTACGGTTACACATTGTTGGATTGCATTGTGGAGTCACGAGAGTGCTCAAACTGCGAGCAGTGAGTGAAGCAATATGCCAATAGTGAACACCTCTTACGAGGCTCTCCACCCAATCCAGAGAGTGCTCAAACTGTATGAACAGTGAGCGTAACATACAATTATGTATAGAATGTGCCCTCCCGGTTGTTACCATAATGGCTTTATGAATATATATAGGCTGAATAAAAAGGTTTACACAAACGGTGAACTCTTCAGCAGAAGGATTCAAGGATACGACGCCACCACGTGAATTTTGTAGATAAGTATAATAAAAAACGATGGGGGTGAACTTCTTACTGGTCCTGACTGGTTTTATAACGTTTCGGCCTTTCGGCCTTCTTCAGAAATTACTAAGAATTAAAAACTAAAAACTATGTACAATGATTAAGTTATACAAGTTGTGACTTATATACGTTAAGCTACAAAAACAGAGGAAAACGAGGTTACGTTACATAACAAAAGAACTAAATAACAAGGAAAAATTTAACGCTAAAAATAACATACATGATGTGATAAAAACCTTAATTAATGATTGAAACAAAGAAAACTCCCTATCGAGTTCTGTCGGAATGACAGGACCAGCACGTCTTACCAAGTGCCCCCGACAGAACGTTCAAACACAAAACAACTACACTAACAACAAGGAAAAGACAATCCTATTATTGCAAGATACGTGCGTTAATTATTGTAGTTAATGCGGTGTTTTGATCTAAATTCACGTCTCTTGTTAAGGCCATGCGGATTGAGCGTAAACAATTGGGTTGTCCAATAAGCCTCCCTAGTGAGCAACTTGCAAAAATTAGCCAATTTGTTCAAGTTCTGAGCTGTGAGTTTTGGAAATATCGCTTAAATCTGGTTATCACCTGGCTTCAATTTCTCTTCAAGGAATCAGTTGTTATTTTATTTTCAATGCTCTAAGAGCATTCGTGTAAGACCAAAGGCACAAGGCAATCGTTTAGTACTAACTGGAGCAAAAAAGACCAAAATCGCCGTGACCGTACCCCTTTAAGTACAATAGAAAAAAAACTGACTAACGGAGTTCAATGCATTCACTACTTGCCCTATTTGAAGAATTACTAAAAGGGAACGCCGTAGACAGTCTACTTCAGCCTATAGCCAAACTACAAACCTCGTATCTTAAAGATACAAAAGACCTTATCAACTTCCTAGAGAAGACGAAAGTCCAACAAAACACCATCCTTGTATCAATGGATGTGACTAGTCTGTATACAAACATACCGCAGGAGGAAGGCATTACCACCGTATGCAAAGCATGCAAAAATTTCCATAGAAACAGACCTCCTTTTCCGACCTATTTCCTCAAAGAAATGCTAAGATTTATGCTACAGGAGAATTCGTTTCAGTTTAATGGAGAGAATTATCCAAACACATGGAACCGCTATGGGAACGAAAACGGCAGTGGCTTTTGCCAACATTTTCATGGCAGCGGTTGAGACCGAAATCTTAAGTCAAAATGAAACAAAACCACTCGTGTGGAAAAGATATATCGATGAAGTGTTCTCTTTGTGGAACACCAGCATAGAGGAAATAAATGGGTTCATTGAACAGGCTAATAGATATCACTAACGGCTGAAATCTCAGAGAAAGAAACTATTTTCTTGGATACATCTGTCTACAAAGGTGATAGATTTAAAGAAACGTCTATCCTCGACGTACGCCCCCATTACAAACCAACAGAAACATTTCAGTACACAGATTTCTCTTTCAACCACCCACCAGGGGTCAGTAAAGGCTTCATAAAAGGCGAGGCGCGTAGGCTGCTTCGAACTAACTCAACTCTTCAAAAATAACGTTTGAAGAGAATATAAGAAAATTCAAATTACGCCTACATTTGAGAGGGTATCCAGATACTCTGGTACATAAAGTCCCCTCAGAAATGCAATTCGAGAAGAGAAAGTCGGCCCTTCAACAGAAGGAAAAGGGGTACAAGAAAATTCTACCTTTTGTCACACAATGTCACCCGAAGCTTGTTTTCGTCCTAATATATACATAGCCCAAGCCTAACAGCGTCGCACTTTTGAACAAGCTTAACTAAGGTGAAACTTAATTAAGGTGAAAGGTTGGAAGCACAAGAATTAAGATTGACGAATGGGCTATTTTCAATTTTAACAATTCTCAAAAACAGTATTACGCGACCGTCTGCACAGTACATTTTTATAGACCGTACAAAAGTTCACAAAAACAACTTTTCTCTGTCTAGAATAACTAGTACCACTAGTTTCCGAATAAAATACAGTTTATGTTTGTCAAAAATTGCCCGAGAAACTGATTTGAAAATCAAAAATTGCAAAAATACACAAACATATTTGCATAAGGCGATGCGAGTGAAGATAGAACTGTACTATAAAATCAAAGTCTTGTTTTGTTTACATAAAATCGCTTTTCAATCTATCTAATGAATGAACAAACACATAAAAATGGACAACACAATCTTCTTTCGAAAAAATTTATTCAAATCTCCATTAGTTTAAGTTTAAAAGCAAAACGCGTACCATTTAAGCTTAATTATAGCTCATCGAGTTTAAGCTTTCTTCGATGAAATTCAAGAGATCGATACAACTGAATTTAAGCACGTTTTAAAATCAATTCTCCAAAACTAACAATAATACTAATAAAAAAGTCACTCACAGATTGATATCAATATAAATTCTCATCGAAAACTGTAATCTGTTTTACCTTTAAGTTCCTCGCTTGCTTGGAAATTCAAATCTCCGTTTCTGGTTCTGAAATCCGTAGAAAACAAAGATCTCCCGCATTGATAAAAACGTAATACATGAAGTTCCTCGAAGCAAGATTTTATCCCTGAAAGCTCGTCTTTTTCCACTAAAGCGGCTTCTGAGTATTCCTTAATTAGTATCCCTGTCTTGAGTAGCAAACCGCGAAAAAATGCAGGAAAATAACGACTTTAATTCTCCGCTAGACACAACAAAACAACTAAAGTGTTTATCGAGCTCACGGCTGTGTGGCCGCGCGAAAAACAAAGCCTTGCTTTCAAGATCCCGGATGTTGTTCCAACACGGCGGGGACACGGCGGGCGGACGGACACGCGCCCGCGAAACATTCCGCTAGCCATGACCATGAAAAACAAGAGGCTACTATTGTAGCCTACACTCATGCGCTTGCGTAAGCAAGTTTTATGGTTTGTTTTGAACGGGTCACGCACCCCTTCCCCCCTCAACGAATTTTGCGTGACACACTAAAGAACACGCTAAAACACGTTTTTAAGTCGTGAATACGACTTATTGCGATTACTGGAGAAAAGTCACTCGCTCATCGTAAACTTTAGGAACACTGTTTGACATGCGCCGGTTCTCGTCTGATCACCGAAGTTAAGCCCTGTCGGGCGAGGTTAGTACTTGGATGGGTGACCGCTTGGGAATACCTCGTGTCGTAGGCTTATCATTTTTCTTTCCTTCACTCCCTTTCATTTTTCATTTTTTTTGGTTCCGTCAAGGAGCCACTTGTCCTGAGGAGGGCAAACTGAAGCCAAACGGTCATGAAAACATAGCATACCTTCGACGATATTCCAACGACAACGAATGGGCGACGAAGTTTGTCTGTAATTTTCATTTTCGCTAGTAAACACATTCCTTCGTGTTAGCATGTTTTATAATTATTTCCTCAAAACTAACCAGAACACAGAGAAAAGTGAATCCCAAATTGATATCAACATAAATTCTCACCAAAAAATTGTAATTTCTTTTACGGTAAAGTCCCTCATCTGTAAGAAATCTGCTTCTTCGGTTTTGATCGCCCCGCACTGATAGCAGCGTATGAATTTCCTTGAAGCAAGATTCAGTTGCTGAAAGCTCTCCTTTTTCTCCACTATAGCGGCTTTGGGTATTCTTTAAAGCTTTCTCTTTCCATTTTGAATATTTTAAATGTGAGTTATTAATGCGATGACACGAAACTACGGTTTTGAAAACCAAGCACATGCCGAGCGCGGCAGCCATTTTTGTAGAATATGTTGGTGACCCGGTCACTAAAATATGCGTGCATAAATTTGCATGCAAAATCGTGACACAAAAAATAATAAAAATAATAACAAGAAAAACGGAGCCGAAACCTTACCTCATGCCGCTACGCGCATGAGTAATGACGGCGATAGGTTCTATGAGTATGGAGCTGCGCAGCCAGGCCCTCGGCCTGGCAAGTGCTCCGCTATAAAGTCAGAAAATTACTGTTTTCATTCACAACTCTGGCAGAAGTCTTGAACTCGTGGATTTCTTGATATCTTTTAGCATAATGTCGGTTATATCGAGGATTTTCTTGAAAATGTTCGTCTTAAGGCGGGGGTCTACCTGAATGCCATTTTTCCGCCACTTAACATGGCTTTAATGGAAATATCTCGTTCACGTTTCAAGCAATCCGAAAACCCTTAGCTCATTTCATGAATCTATGTTGTGGGATGTTTTGTAAATTTTTGGGTGATTTTTGGGTATTTTGGGGAGGAAATAGTTTTTCTCAAAGGTTTGGTAAAATTTAGAGAAATGAGAAATATTGAAGATTGTGAAGTTTTAAAATTAGAATTTGTAGTTAATAATTAATAGACGAATACCAAGTTATTCCACTAGCAACCTGGAGTGCTCCTGCGTGGGTATCGACTGTCTGTTGGTGTTCCAAAAATCATTTTCTTTCTTCTATCCCTTCTTAAAACCTCTTAAAATCTCCTATAAATTCATGTAGAATCCCCCCTTAAGGCAAAATGTTGTTTCCAAGAAGGTGTAAATCGTAATAGCATTTATTTCAAAGGGTCGACTATTTTAAGATTATTTTTTGACGAGCGAAACTTTAAAGTTTTCAGCGACGGGTAATGTCACCTAGTGGGGCGAAAGTAACTTGATCTCGCCGCTTGTTCAAAACTTATAATCTCTGGTTCCAGAAGATGTTCTTTCGATGAAAATCAGTCCAACTTGCTGTGGTATTTATTTGGACGCGCCAACTATTTTAAGATTATTTTTCGGCGAGCGTACAGTAAGAGCTTAAACGTACGGGAACAGTGGCTCAGTATTGTGTTAATGGACTCAGTAAGCTTATACTTTTCCTTTGCCTCCACAAAGGAAAAAAACTCAGAACCAGTATTTTACCTCAACAGGGAAGGAAAATTTTGACATGGCGGTCGAATATTTCGCATCAACGAAAGTCTGCTATCTACCCCTTATGCACTTTCATTTCTCGTGAGGTTATAGCCCCCCCGGGGGGGGGGTACTCTCTATAATGGACTATACAGGGATGCTCCGCCCGAAAGGGGTACCTTTTTGAGGCTGGAGGTATACGAAAGGGTCGGGATTTCACGAGTTGAAGTATATGAAAGGGTAGGGATTTCACGAAGAATAGGAAAGGGTAGCGAAAACACGAGTTGAAGTATAAAAAACGTAGGGAAAACTGTGATTTAAGTATTATAAAAAGTGCCTTTCAAAATATATCGCACAGACGCACGTAAAGGCTATATGAAAGAGGTACCATTTTCAATGAAAAGTATATGAAGTCTATGAAAGGGGTACCTTTTCTGTCAAAACGGTATATGAAAGAGTAAGGGTTTGGAATAAAAAATATCAGCAAGACCACAGCGACAAACCGTTGAATGGTGCCGGATCTCCCAGTTGTAGACCTGGATCAGTACAATAATTACTTGTATAAAATCAGAAAACGGCAAACTGATCCTTAGGCAAGGCGATGAAGGAGTAAATAAAAGAATAAAACAAAATTTATATATATATATATTAAAACGAATCTGCCCAATATTTCGGTTTGAAAACAAACCTTCTTCAGGGGCTAACAGAAAAATGAAAAATGCACCAATAATAATCTATTGTTTTTATTTTCATAATTTCAAACTCTTATTTGTAACGAACTTTTAGTTTTAACTTCATTTTTCATTTTTCTGTTAGCCCCTGAAGAAGGTTTGTTTTCAAACCGAAATATTGGGCAGATTCGTTTTAATATATATATATATATATATAAATTTTGTTTTATTCTTTTATTTACTCCTTCATCGCCTTGCCGTAAGGATCAGTTTGGCGTTTTCTGATTTTAAGGGTTTGGACCTCGGGGCGGAGAATCCCCGTACAAAATGTTGTTGAGTACCCCCCCCCCCCCCCCCCGGGTCATAGCCCATATAATTTCATTTTATATGTTATTTATCTTCTTATCAATAATTTGTTCCAGTTCCAACGCCAGCACTCACTTTCACATTGAAACTCCGAGTATAAGAGAGATGAGAGCGCGAGAAAAGTCTCTGGTACCTCCCCCCCCCCCCCCAAACGGGCTGGCACGCTGTTGTTAAGTTTGCTTATCGCCAGAGTGGTTGCTGAAAATTGCAGCATTTTCACTGCACTGGCCTGCGCTCCGACAAGGATTTAATGGCTTCAATCACCCTAAAATCGCACAAAAGGTAAATAAAAGGGAACTGAAGAGCGTGGAAGAGAAAACTGCGAAGGAGCGTGAAGCCATGGGGCGCTCGTTCGCTTCTCGCGCTTGAAAAGCCCCTGGGCCGGGAAATTCACTTGACCTCACTTATGCCGTGAACCGACTGATGCAGGCTAATAACTGATGGATACGTTTTGTGGTTGGTGCATTGTTAATAACGTGATTAAAACCATTGCACAAACCCCTTGCGTAAAATCAAAGCCCATCATAATTATGTAATACGATATAATGAAAAAAAAAAATTACCTTTTTACGTAGTCAGATCAGCCTTGCAGTTCCCGGAATTACAACGCATTGTTTTTTTCCTGCAATATGACAATAGCTTGTGGATTGGACCGGCTAATCGCTAAAATTAATAAATCTGACAGCTTTAACGTGTTCATTCGTGTTTTTTACGGGACGCCTTCGCTAACGTAAAAAAAAACAGTAAAAACCGGCAATTCTGTTTCCATACAGCGCGGATATAGAACGTCGTGAGCTGACACTGTAGAAAAAGTAAACTAGGTCAGGGATCGATGTAAAGACATATAGTGTGTCATGACAGACGCGGAATTTGTAAAACGCCTTTTTAAGAGAAGATTCAGGATTTAAAATATAACATGAACGATTTTATTACTTTCAATGAAACTTTAAATCACAAGATTCGCTTCTGTCATGTCACAATAGTTGTTTTAACTGATCATTTGTTCGTAAAATCGAGTAGTGTTGAGTTTTCTTTCGAGGGGAAAACTTGTACACAAAATCGCGTTTTTCTAATTTTACACTTTTGCGCCTTATTTTGTATACTAGCAATGCTGTAAATCGCGATCCATGCATCGAATAAAAAACAATTCTGGTGGACTTCTATCATCCCCTAATATCTATGTTACATTAACTTTTAGCGGAATCGGCTGACAACTGCCAAGATATAAAGCATTTTTTAAAAGGTATAAAGACCAGGAGCCTGATAAGGCCCACAAGCAAAATTTCGCCTTATAAAGTTATTCATGATCAGGTGTCACCCGCGACAGTTTATTCTGTTGGAAATACCCCGGTCCATGTGGAAAATTATTGGCAAAAAAATCTGACTCTAAAATTTAAGAAGAGCAGCAAATATACGGACATCCGAAAAACAACAAAAACACAAATACTGAACTTCAATACTGCATTTTCTAGCGAGTGTTCGAACACTGTAGACAAGCTAATATCGGCCTTGAAAGTTCCGTCCAAACATATATCGCACTTGAACGCCCCGAGGCACGAAAAGATAACTACAACTAAACTCATACTGTCCATTCTTGTTTCCAAGTCGCCTTTGATCTTACAGGCATTTCCTGTTGTGCAGTGCTGTACCAATTGAGTGTGACTATTAAATTGAACTAAGTTCAGTTTAATTCTCATGCCATCATCTTGTGGTGCCCGTATCTTAATTGCAAAACTGAACAAACTGGGCTTTGTCAATTTTGAACTTGCTCGTTTAATATAGGGCAGCGCAACATAGATTGCATGGAAAAGCACCTATTGATCATCTTTTTAAAAGATAACTTCAACTAAACTCATACTGTCCATTCTTGTTTCCAAGTCGACTTTGATTTTACAGGCATTTCCTGTTGTGCAGTGTTGTACCAATTGAGTGTGACTATTCAATTGAACTAAATTCAGTTTAATTCTCATGCCATTATCTTGTGGTACCCGTATCTTGCAAAAACAAACTGGGCTTTGTCAATTTTGAACTTGCTCGTTTAATGTAGGGCAACGCAACATAGATTGCATGAAAAAGCACCCATTGATCATCTTTTTTTAAAGTACTAAAAAAATGCAGAAGCAAGTTCGATTGCCTAATTTATGAAATGTTGTTTACAAAGGACATGAAGTCTTCTCTTAACACCCAAACTGACTCGATTCGCGCAAAATAGACTACGAGCAGTCGGTCTTGTTTCCCAGCTTAGTCCGTAGAGCGAGAAACGAAAAAAACATTCGCGAAAATTGTTTTTTCGTTTCCCGCTCGACGGACTTAGCTGGGAGAGAGAGACTGTTTATTTGACACCCTTTTTACTTTTAAATTAGAATCTTTTACCTTTATAATTATACCCATAGGACCACCAAATATTTCTGTATTGTTTTACCTCTTATATTAATTCATGTTTCAATTTTACCTTTGTTTTTGACTCGATAATGACGTGAAGTAGCGTCGAAACGTCGTCAGTTTTTAAAAGTTTTAAAATGTTTTGTAAAAATCTTATAGCGTTTAATTTTATGATAAATTTTATGATAAAATCGTTTTCCAAATCTCTCCTTTTGCATACGTAAAATATACTTATAAGGAAATTACAACCCAGAGTTCTACGGACGCGACAGCGCTATTGAGTTTGGCCCTGTTCGGATGTGACGTAAGCAAGCGACCGTGTCGGACAGTAATTAACATTGCACATTCTTTTGCGTGGAAGTTAAAACAAGATCTATGAAAACATATTTACTTTTTGAGAAAACTGTACTGCTCTTGCGCTACACAGCTACAAGAGTGTACAGCTACAAGAGGGCACAGCTACAAGAGGGCACGCCTAGCCCACGCTTGGGCGTAATATGATAACACATTTCTACTTCTGAGACGCATTTTAGCGAGTTGTATTTAATTTGGCACGTTAACTCGCGAATTAATCCAACACTACAAAGACCAACACTGACGATGCATGGCTTCGAAGTAAACGCTACCAATGGCAGCTAAAAGATGAACTCGACTCCTCCAACCCCTGAAATGGAGGATGAGTATTCTATAGGGTTAATCGTGGGGTATGCCATCCTCTACGTCGTGTTTTTTACGGTGGCGTTCTTTGGTAACATCATGGCACTTCTAACTTGCTACAAGAAATATCACTCTTCCCAATCTATCATCCTCTGCTACATATCGAGTTTGGCTGCTCTTGCGCTACACAGCTACAATACATACATGCATATAACTTTATTTAAACTCGGTAAAATCATTCAGCATATAAAAAGTGACAATTATATCATTAAATATATATATATATACACTTCACTTACTGTTTTACAAGGTTGCCGAGTGGGAAACCGATGATCGATCGAAGTAGTCGGTTTATTTCCCTTTTATATTGCCCTATTGACTTGAGTGTATTAGGCTTGTTAGGGTCACGCGAAGTAGTCGGTTTATTTCCCTTTTATATTGCCCTATTGACTTGAGTGTATTAGGCTTGTTAGGGTCACGCCTATAATATGACGACAGATGATAAGAGATTTCCACTTGTGAGACGCATTTTAGCGAGTTGTATTTAATTTGGCACGTAAACTCGCGAATTAATCCAACACTACAAAGACCAACACTGACGATGCATGGCTTCGAAGTAAACGCTACCAATGGCAGCTAAAAGATGAACTCGACTCCTCCAACCCCTGAAATGACGGATGAGTATTCTATAGAGTTAATCGTGGGGTATGTCATCCTTTACGTCGTGTTTTTTACGGTGGCGTTCTTTGGTAACATCATGGCTCTTCTAACTTGCTACAAGAAATATCACTCTTCCCAATCTATCCTCCTCTGCTACATATCGAGTTTGGCTGCCGCCGATTTGTTATTCGCTATCCTCTCAACATTCGATCTAGCCTACTTATTTCTGGGCGACTCGCCAGGAGTCATTGCAATGTGCAAGTTTCTTACCGTGACTGCTAAAATTATTGACCCTAGTGGCAATCAGTCATGAACGATATCGTTCTGTCACATCAACCACGCTAGCGAGAAATTCAAAAATAAAAAAGTCTTACCTGTAAGTTGAAGTTCAATGATAATTCTGCCGAATCATAAATAGGGCAGAACGGTTAACATGAGATGCGAACGCACCGTCGCAGGTCAGTTTTGAAAGGCATTTTAATTTATGATCACTTCAGCGCGGCCTGGCTGGCACACGAAATCTACGCCGAAGTGACAGAAAAAGGAATGGACCATTATTTTTCTGGAGGGGGGGGGGGGATGAGAAATTTTCCTCTGCAAACAATTTTTTTTTTTTAATTTATGCGCCTCTGCAATCATTTTTTTTCCAAAGGCACTTTCCTGCAAACATTTTTTTTTCGGTGTTATCTCTATGGTGCTAAAAATATTTGAGCTAATAAGCTGTTTTTTCCTTGAACCTCTACTGAAAGTTAATGAATAACGTTTTTATGTGGAAATTATCACTCACTTACATTTTATTAATAATAACAATTAACAGCAACCCAATAAATACAAGAAAAATACCCCTAAAATGTCCGTGGTGTACTTTAAAGGAGTTGCAGTACACTTGAGTTTCTCTTAAGTTTCCTTGTAGGAAAGGCGTACCAGACGCTTTTACTGTAACAGTATGGATTTCAAGGCGAAAAAAACTCTGTGTATTTGACATGTATTTGTAGTATATAAATATTTGCATTTATGTGCGACTCCCGCCCTGGTAGCTACAATTTAATGAGCTGTTAAATAAGGCTTGTCATGATTCGCAAATGGTTTGATCGTAATCCAATTTGCTGACCGCTATATACAGGCAAAAAATAATGAAATTGTGCATTTGGGAAGTCTGAAGTGTGACCGCGTCCGTTATATGCAGGTTACCGCTATATACAGGTAAACTTTACAGTAAATATAAGGCACGATTTTCGGAAAGTTGTTCGGTGACCGTTATATACAGGGTGACCGCTATATACAGGGTGACCGCTATATACAGGGCCGTTATATACAGGTTTGACTGTATTTCAGCTTTGGAACTAATATTTTTTAATAGTTTATCTGACTTCTCCGCAAACATTTTTTTTTTTTACACATATCGTGTTTGCAAACAATTTATTTTGTCTTTTCAGGCCCTGCAAACAATTTTTTTCAATATTTCTCATCCCCCCCCCCCCCCCCCCCCTCCAGAAAAATAATGGTCCGTCCCTAAAGTCATGATAGGGTGGGTTCAACCTCGTACCCTGGGTCTCTCTTCTTACGGCAGAAAAACAGAAGCAGAAGCAGAAACAAATAAAATAAAATAAAAGTGGAATATAATAGTGCCCAATATTTCGCTTTGCAAAACAAAGCTTCTTTAGGGGCTAGCACTATAAATGGTAATCATTTATAGTCAGTTATTCAACAGCACAAAAGCAACAGTACATTTGGATTGAAACACAACATCACGCAAGTCCATTTGTAACTTTATTCTATGAAGATCATTTTAAATAAACGCGTGGGTTCCCTATGGATTGGACCGGCTAATCGCCATAATTAATATAATAGATCTGACAGCTTTGACGAGTTCATTCGTGTTTTTTTCGGCACGCCTTCACCAGCGTAAAACTCAGTAAAAACCGGCAATTTTGTGTCCATACAGCGCGGATATAGAACGTCGTGAGCTGACACTGTAGAAAGTAAACTAGGTCAGGGACCGATGTAAAGACATATAGTGTGTCATGACAGACGCGGAATTTGTAAAATGCCTTTCTAAGAGAAGATAAACTGAAAGGATTTAAAATCTAACATGGACGATTTTACTACTTTCAAAGAAACTTTAAATCACAAAATCCGCTTTTGACATGTCACAATAGATGTTTTGACTGATCATTTGTCCGTAAAATCGAGTAGTGTTGTGTTTTCTTTTGAGGGGAAAACTTGGACACAAAATCGCGTTTTTCTAATTTTACGTCTTATTTTGTATACTAGCAATGCTGTAAGTCGCGATCCATCGAATAAAAAAAACAATTCTGGTGGACTTCCATCATTCCCTCATATCTCTGTTACATTGACTTTTAGCGGAATCGGCTGACAATTGCCAAGATATAAAGCATTTTTTAAAAGGTATAAAGACCAGGAGCCTGATAAGGCCCACTGGCCAAATTTCGTACTAAGAAGTTATTCATGATCAGGTGTCATCCGCGGCAGTTAATTCAGTTGAAAATACCCCGGTCCATGTGAAAAATTATTGGCAAAAAAATCTGACTAAGAAGAGTAGCAAATATACGGACATCCGAAAAACAACAAAAACATGAATAATGATCTTCACTGAATACTCAGTGCATTTTCTAGCGAGTGTTCGAACACTGTAGACAAGCTAGTGTCGGCCTTGAACGTTCCGCCAAACATATATCGCACTTGAACGCCCCGAGGCACGAAAAGATAACTACAACTAAAACTCATACTGTCTATTCTTGTTTCCAAGTCGCCTAAGTAAGATGATCTTACATTTTCTGTTGTGCAGTGTTCTACCAATTGAGTGTAACTATTCAATTGAACTAAGTTCAGTTTAATTCCCATGCCATCATCTTGTGGTGCCCGTATCTTGTAAAAACAAACTGAGCTTTGTCAATTTTGAACTTGTTCGTTTAATATAGGGCAACGCTTGCAGAAGCAAGTTCGATTGCCTAATTTATGAAATGTTGTTTGTAAAGGACGTCAAGCCTTCTCTTAACACCCAAACTGACTCGATTCGCGCAAAACAGACTACAAACAGTCGACCTTCTTTCCCAGCTTAGTCCATCGAGAGAGAAACGAAAAAAAAAACATTCGCGAAAACTGTTTTTTGGTTTCTCGCTCGAAGGACTAAGCTGGGAAAGAGAGGCTGCTCGTAGTCTACGCGCAAAATTGTTTATTTGGCACTTTTTTTACTTTTTAATTAGAATTGTATAAGTAATTTTATCTTTTACCTCTGTAATTACACCCATAGGACCACCAATATTTCTGTATTGTTTTACCTCATATATATTCGTCATATTCTTGTTTCAATTTTACCTTTTTTGACTTTTGAAATGTTTTGTAAAAATCTTTTAGCGTTTAATTTTATGATAAAATCGTTTTCCAAATCTTTCCTTTTGCGTTCGTAAAATTTCCTTATAAGGAAATTACAACCCAGAGTTCCGTTTGTACGGACGCGACAGCGCTATTGAGTTTGGCCCTGTTCGGATGTGGCGCTGTGCGGGCATGCATGAAGTTGATGAGTCTACCAATGACAGTGCAATGAGCAAGCGACCGTGTCGGACAGTAATTAACATTGCACATTCTTTTGCGTGGAAGTCAAAACAAGATCCATGAAAACATATTTACTTTTTGAGAAAACTGTGCTGCTCTTGAGCTACACAGCAACAAGAGTGTATCAGGCTTGTTAGGGGCACGCCTAGCCCACGCTTGGGCGTAATGTGATAACTTCCACTTCCGAGACGCATTTTAGCGAGTTGTATTTGATTTACCACGTAAACTCACGAATTAATCCAACACTACAAACACGATGCGTGGCTTCGAAGTAAACGCTACAAATGGCAGCTCAAAGATGAACTCGACTCCTCCAACCCCTGAAATGGCGGATGAGTATTCTATAGGGTTAATTGTGGGGTATGCCATCCTCTACGTCGTGTTCTTTACGGTGGCGTTCTTTGGTAACATCATGGCTCTTCTAACTTGCTACAAGAAATATCACTCGTCGCAATCGATTCTCATCTGCTACATATCGAGTTTGGCTGCCGCCGATTTGTTATTCACTATCCTCTCAACATTCGATCTAGCCTACTTCTTTCTGGGCGACTGGCCAGGAGGCAATGCAATGTGCAAGATCCAGGGAACTTGTATCGAGATTTCTTACACCGCTTCAATATTGACACTAGTTGCAATCAGTCATGAACGATCTCGTTCTGTCACATCAACCACTCTAGCGAGAAAGCGAAGTTCTGCGCACCGAACGATAGTGATCAAAATTCTATGGTTTGTGTCTGTTGTGTTGTGCGTGCCCTTATTCTACGGGTACGCGACCGAAGAGCAAAACGGCAAGCAACGTTGCCTAAATACGAACTGGGGAGACACCGGGAGACAAACATACTACATCCTCCATGCCATACTGATATTTATTTGCCCTTTGATTTTCATGATCTGGGCGCACACGATGATCCTACGCGTTTTACACGCGCATATCAGAAACACGACCGGCATAGGAACGGTTGAGTCAAAACAACACAAAGTAACCAAAATGTTAGCTGTGGTAACACTGGTGTTCTTTTGCTGTTGGTCTCCATTTATTTTCGTGCGGGCATTGCGTTATTTCTACATTTACGAAGGGAACGTAATATGGAAATTAACCCAGCTGATTATTTTTGGAAATTCCGCCGCGAACCCGATTTTGTATTGCTTCTATAGTGGTCAGTTTCGCAGGTCGTTCAAAGAGATCATACGATGTAACTTCTCTTTAAAAGCGCCGCGACGAAAGCGTCGCGCCGGAAGTCATTCGACATTTGCTTTACAGACTTTGCAGAACGTAAATAGCATCAGAAGGCCGGTTGCAGAAATAGACGTGGCGAATGACTCCGCAGCGCTAAACAGTTCTATAACAGCGTTTCAATAGGAACAGACGAGTCCGTAAAACAACGCGAACTCTTCTCTGTTTCATAAACATTCTCTTGACGCATTTTTGACGTGTACATATTAAACTTAAACGGTGCAAACGAAGTGGAGTGTGACCACAACTTTGTTTCTTTGTAATTTCACTCAGCTGAATCGGTGAACATTCGAGAAGTACACAATGTAGTAATGGTGCGTTGAGTATTTACAAACAGAACAACGGGGCTGTTAACCTTGAAAGCAAAAGCCAAATTAACTGGCTTTTTATCAGAGTTATAAATCTTTAATCAAAACATTTTTTGACTATGGGCCGGGTCGCATTACAGACTAATTTTAATTTTGGCTCGAAAAAATCGGCTGAAAATCAAATTGCATCAGACCGGAAATGAAAATTAATTTGAGTTTACAAAGGTCGCATTTAAATGAGGTTAAAATGGAAACGTCAATCATATAAGTGAAAATTTTCTCAGTCACGAAACTTTATCATGCGGCCGAGCAGGGCATTTTGCATATTACGACTGTACTTCTGTTGTTGCTTGCTATTCAGCGTCAGCGAGCCCAGTTGCTGGCTTTTGTTTTACTGACCGAAAGATGGTTAAATGAACGCAACAGATTACTTGCAGCTACTCTGTTGCGAGCACGAAATCGTCGGCTTCGACGACTGCGACGAGCGCCATATGCATGGTCACTTCCACGTGTGAATGGATCGTGGTTTTTCAACTGTTGGCAGTTGACGGCAGTTGACGGCCGTAGAATCCAGGTAAATTTCCGTATGAGAAGAAAAAACTCTCGCCTGTCCATAGCGTCGCTACTGTACGCAATGAAAACGTAAGCGTGAATGATGAAATTTCGTGCTCTTTTTCATCTCGTGACTGAAATTTCGCGCCCATTTTCATTTCGTGGCCCCGGCGACATACATCGGAAGCTCAACATTGACAACCGTTGACAGCTTTGACGGCGGGTTCCTTTGTTTTTCCGAAATTTGGAAAAATCGGTCAGCCCCACCCAAGCACACCGGCGTCTTTGATGTTTTTCTCCGATTTTGAAATTTTTGAAAAAGCACAAATGAGGGGTCGCATTAGAAAAGAGATGTGTTGACAGATTTTAGTCCCTAGAGTAAACAATTCTCTGCAAAATCGGCTGTAATGCGACCCGGCCCTATTTAACTACCGGATATTGTGAAAACTTGGAAAGAAATTTCCGGTAAATATGTCATCATGGCTGTGAAACTTGGTGCTTGTCATCCAATTTCTTTCACGGCTGGAGATGTGGTTTCAGTTGCACGTCGGCCGTGTTGGAGGTCCTCTATTTTTATGCAAACGTTTTTTTTTTTTTACCACCAACATTACTGCCATGCAATGAAAATTTCGTTTTGCATTTTTCTTCCTAACTCCACTTTAAATGAACAAGGAGTTCTTTTCAGTAACTTTTTAGCAGGATTTGTAGTCAGTCTAGTTTTTGACTAAAAAATGCAGGTTACGTCGATCTGAAAGCAGTCTGTTTTACTAAAATATTCTTGTAAACTCAAAAAAAAACAATTTTGTTTCACTGTCTGAACGGGTCTGAAGAATGATAAATAAAATAGTTTCGTTAGCGCTATTAAAACATGCAGTGGGGTGTCGTTGTTGGTCACAGGCGGCCCAAGCTCACTGGTTGTATCGAAAACTAAGACCCACGAAAACAAAGACTTAAGGCCTAAGACCAAAATCTAAGACCTAAAACTAAGACCTAAAACACCCAAACACCCAAATAACGATAACTCGCCGAAATCACGTTAAATCGCCCCGAGGAGCAGGCAAACAACAAAGAATACAACACAGCAACAGGGTAAGTCAATTTTATTCATATACCATTTCGATGCAAAACCGTTGCGTTCCCATACAAACCTTTATAAATCGAATCTTTGTAACACAATACCTCTCATAAAGCAAGGGTCACGTCCCGGTTATCTGATAGTGAGCTTGGGCCGCCTGTGTGTTGGTCTGTTGTTGTTGGCAGTTCTGTTGTTATTCGTCTGTGCGTTGCTTTCTTCATTGTGTCCTCGCTCTACTTCTTACAGAAAACCATCCCTCTTAGACCTCGACTCGAACTTAGGCTCTAGAAGCTATGTCATGACGATTTTGATGTTTATTGGTCCCCAAATTAAAACTAAATAACTTTGTCATACATGAAGTGCATATAGAGCACTAAGAGGAAGATGTCAAGTGAATTACACCTAATTCAATAAAGGTTGCTTTGGCAGTTGGTCATTGGTAATTGGGATTTGGCATTTGGCATACGCAACACAATGCAATGCTTCGCTTGAGTGACCGCCAAACAATAGCTTCCCAAATTATGCCCAATTACCAATGACCAAAGCAACCTTTATTGAATTAGGTGTATACACCATAATCAGAGTCCATTCTGCGGCCCGGCAGTGTTCGAAAGCCGGTTAACGCTAACCCAAGATTAAAACTTAACCGAGGATTTCATTTCTCTTGTTAGAAGTGTTTTTAAAAGTTGATCATTAGTTACATGCGAAGACAAGTCAGAGACGAAACTAAAGGGCAAAAATACTTTGGAAAAATATCCATTGATTAATTATTTCCGGGACTATTTAACTGGAATCAAAATTGATACTAAGCCTGGGTTAGCTTAACCGAGCTTTGAACAACCCGGTCCTGCAGTCCAAGACACTTATTTTCACTCTTAGAGCACTAGAAGAAGAATATTAAACAAACCTGGACCAGAATATGTCAGGTCTTGGCTTTTTAAAGCAACACTAAGAATGCTGACATATATATGGCCTACTGCATTATTTCATCTATCAAATATGAGATTAATTTATTTCCTTCTCATGTGAGAAGAATGGAGCCGTAGAAGAAACAAATATGTAAAGAAAACAAGCAATGAAACGACTGGCTCAGAAACAACAATAAGAATCGTAATTCGAAGACAAAAAATTATTTAGTTTCAAAGTTTTAGCCAATTAAATGAGTTTATATTGGCGTTAGTCTTTAGCACTGAGGCAAGCTAATATGAGCGGGTTCTAATATTTGCGGCAAATATATGCGAAGCAAATTAGCCTAACATAACACGAAATAATAATAACATTTCGGAAGAAAAACAAAACTGAGATATAGAGTTAACCTTACAAATGTCTCTTTTAGCTTTCCGTAATAGAAGCCTTTGGTGACGTCTTTTTCGCCTAATTCCTTTACTTTCGAGGGGATAAGATTTCGCGAGAATCGCCCAAAAATTGCCGGGTAAATTTTCGCGGGTATAATTTTCGAGATATTAAATTAGTGAAGTACAAAAAGAAGTTAACGTAAATTGATTAAAGAAGGAGGAATCCAATTTTGCAAGCCGGTAACAACAGAATCTCTCCCGTTGAAATGAGGACACTCTGTGATGCCTATCATGGAGTAGTGTGCGTACAATAGATATTACTCCTGTTTAAAGGTCTTCCAGCCTGCTGCTGAGTAAGTCCGCTTGTTCTACTTGTTTTTTGAGCCACTCCTCTACTTGCTTGCCATGATCTGCCATCCAGTTAATGCATCCTTGAATGTACTCTAACGCTTTTTTAGTGGCGCGCAGTGGGCCTAAAACTTCTTTGTGTTGGGCGATGAAATCATTAAGCTGCCGGACAAAAGAGGCCAATTAGTTTTATGTATTTTAACAAAAACCGTGCCATAGGCGAGTAATGAGACAACAAAGCGTTTGTAGTGTTAATCACTCGCCATTTTTTTTAACAATCGAAAATCCAATCAAAACTGAATTACGCATACCAAGTGTGTCACTATAAGAAATATGCGAACATGGACTCTTAAGTTGGAATTAAATTTATATATTCGTCATACCTCTTTTAGGTGAAACTCGGTGTTAAATCCTCGTGTTCCAATGCTGATCAAATAACTGATCTCCATGGCGTCCTTTCCCACCCTAGAAAACAAGTTATTCAGTTAAATAAACTTCCATACGTTTTTTTTTTTTATCTGCGGTTATGTCTGTGAATCCAGACTGCCAGCAGTCCCTCTCTAGATAGTGGAGCAGTGACAGATCATACTATCGACGATCGACCGAGCGAGACGGCGAGCACAATCAACCCGCCTCTCCGCTAGTCTGCGAGCAAGCTCTCGTTCTCGTGGGGAGATTAGAAGGGGAGATTGGAAGGAGCCCTTCTTAGTCCTCCTTAGCCTTCCTTAGTTATGCTAATATCCCCCTCCCCTTCCCTATCCCCCCCCCCCCCCCCAACCCACTCCCCGAGCCCGCGGAGAGCTTTCTCGCTGGCTCCCTCTCCGCCAGTTTCCCCTCGGCTCGTACGCTCGATCCAGTCTCGCCGAGCTTGCTTTCGTGATAAGTTCGCCCACTCGACTGACTGAAAAGGGAGAGCTATCGTTTTAATGTGAAAATCAAAATAATTGCCACGAGGACTACTAGAGGGTACCTTGAAGATAGCATGGTCAAGACTAATATATTTATAAGGAAAAAAAAACAAACCAGCATAGATTCCTGACAAACACAAGAGAGGTCAGAACAAAGAATGAAAAATGTAAAGAAGCTTTAAAAAAGAGATGACGCTCAAAGTAAAACACAAACAGCGGTAATAAACATGGCAAACCAACGCATTTTCATAATAAACTTGACGTTTCGTGTGTTAAGCGACATACATTTTCAAAAGTAACCGTTATAACGTTTGTAAACTGTTTATATAGTTCAAAACAGGGTCCTGGAACCAAGATTAAGAAAAAACAATCTTGTCAGTCCTAAGAAGCTGTTTATCACCGCTGTTTGTGTTTTATTTTAATCAAGTTACGATGGCCTAAGAACAAGAATTAATATAACGCTCAAAGTTCTCATGGCCGGTCGCCCCGCCACTTTAAAATCGGAATAGGCCCTGGGTGCGAGGTTGCAAAGTCTACAACCTCGTTCCCAGGGTATATTCTCTGCGCCGCCATTTTAAAATCAATGAAGACTGAAGGGCATGGAGACGAGGTTGGCAAAACTCTCGTCAGTGTTTATTTATCAAGTTAACTTACTTTTTAACAATCGTGTCGAAGTTCTTTCTTATGAAATCCCAGGTAAGAAGACGGCCATACATTTGGGATCCCGCCCCTGATATGGCGTGAAGCATATCCTGTGTCCTGATTTTAGAATCATCAAGTGAATATTCCAACAGCCTGAAAACATCAACAAGGAATAAGAAATTGTTCATGAAAGACTTATTCAACACCTAACACTGCGTCGTTTGGTATAAACTGTGTACTCCAAACACACATAATTGTCGTCCACGGTTGCCGACTTGAACATTTAAAAATGTCTTCCTCAATAGAGAGACGTTGCGCTAAATTTGAGCAGAAACTCGAGGATATATATTTTTTTTGGGGGGTGGGGAAGGAGGGACGTTAATTACATGGGATAACTTTTGATTTTAACAATTACCGTATTTATTCGATTAAGCGACCAACCTTGAATAGCGCCCACCTCGAATATGCGCCCACCCTGTAGGTAGGAAAAGTTAATAAGCGCCCAGCCTCGACTGAAGCGCCTACCTCGAATAGGCGCTTAATCGAATAAATACGGCAGATTATGAGCTTGAGGCTTCTTTGGCGGAAGGCGAGGCCCCGTGCCAGGCTATCAAATTCGATAGAAACTGAGAACCTCTCATTGTTTTATCCTAAGTGCTACTCTCCCGGGGGGGAGGGGAGTGGGGGGATACTAAGTAAAGTTAGACAAGAATTGTAAAGAAACCTGCTCAAAAGCCAAGGTTCCTTGGAGCCGGAGAGAGCGTACAGCATCCTGGACTTTTCTGTGGCGTCGATAGTCGTCTGGTATTTATTCCATAGGAATTCCCATTCTTCCACTCCGCCAAACTTGATGGCAGTGCGGTACACAATATCCCGGATATGAGGAGAGATTGACAGGCTGTGGATAAAACAGTGAGCATAAAGACACAGATACTTTGTTATTTATTTAAACGAAACAAAATTTCCAGAAATTGTCACTGTCATTCGGCATCATTCCCCGGGCAAATCTCTAGGCATTTTTCCGAAAATTTTAATCAAATTCCCCTATGTGGACAGATTGAACGGCCAAATGCCCCACAGATGGAGGCTACATAAGCGATGAGTTAAGCATATCCGACGGTGTGGGGCCCATTTCAATCAAAAAGCACAACATTTTTGAAACATTTGATTATTTTCCATTTAGTGATAAAACCGGTATTCATGGTAAGAGCCTAGGTCACAATGGAAACTGGCAGGCCAGGAGTATCTTCTTGACGGGGCAGAAAACGTTTTACGAACAATCGTGCACCCTGGAATTCGAAGTTCGCGAAGCGCGTAATAGGACTTCAATTTTTTTTTAAACTTCTGGATTCCAGGAAAAAGCACAAAAGATAAAAATATGGAAGGTGATATCATGTATATGTTTCAACAACCTCTGATTTTTCATCCACACCCTGAATCCAGTCAAGCTGTAATTTACTGCGTGCGCATCTCCATGGCTGGCTAGAGTTGAAAGCACGTTGTTTCGAAGATACCTGAAATAAAAAAAAAATCATTTAATTTATTGAAAACTTATCTGAAACTGACCTTTACTGAACGCACAAAACACACAGAACAAACAAATTAACTTACATTTTTAAGATGTCTCCTTCGCTTTCCCAACCAACATACTTTTCAAGAGGCTTCACTTTCTTCACGATGTATTTCTGTCAATAATCAAAATTCATGTTAATTGCGCTTATTGTTTTAAGTATTATTGTTATGCAGCTGGAGTTTTTTTTCTAACAAACAAACTGTTTCCCGCCAATTGTCCTAAGAGGGCAACATTTGCGATTGCGGGCAACAATTTTGACGTCAGAGGGTAACATTACACTGTTGCCCGCTCGCGCACGTGTTCAGACCGTGACAAAAGGTTGTTTTTGGTCACATGACATCTAACAAACAAACTGCCAATTGCCCTAAGAGGGCAACATTTGAGAAAGCGGGCAACAATTTTGACGTCCGAGGGTAACATTACGCTGTTGCCCGCTAGCGCCATGGTCAGACCGGGAAACATCGAGATTCTCAGGAAACAAAGTTCAGTGTTTCCCTCGGGACCAGTCATTAAGACGCAATATAGATGAGCCCTTTTACTCCCAGAATCGAGCCAACTCCTATTTTTGAAGTATAAAGCAAGGCTGATACTTCGCAGAACATTTAACGCAACAACGACATGATAGAGCCCAAACTGAAAGTCAAAATACAACCGTGGACAGCTGTTTCGACCTGGTTGGGTCTCGTCAGCACGGTGTAGCAGCAAAAAGATAGAAGAACTAGCGCGAACGCCAATTCTCTACCAGATCGTACGTGGTGACATAGCCTGTGAACAGGCTTCTTTTTAGGGAATTGGGTTCGCGCTCGGCTCGCTTCGCTCGCCGATTTTAACCTAACCCAATTCCCCAAAAAGAAGCCTGTTCACAGGCTAGTGGTGACACTGTGGTGATGACCACAGATGAGCTCAAATTCAAAAGTTTGCCAATTGACTCACGTCACAGCGGCGCGTGGCCATGAGTAATAAGCAAAGAATTTGAAATATCACGTCGTTGTCGCGATAAAGAAAGTGAGGATAGACAGAACCATCCCTCAGCGAGTACATGGCAAATACCATGTAAAAACTTTAAGCAGCATATCGGATCTGAAAAGATCTACGGTCCCAAAATATAACAAGTAAATAATTAGCATAGGACCGTGAACGAAAATGCTGCTAGCCTGCGTTGCAGGCGCATGAAAATAATGGGCGCAAGAAAGAACGGGGCGCGCGAGGGAGACACGCGAGGAGGAAACGAGCTACTTTCTTCCTCGCGTGTCTCCCTCGCGCGGTTTTCATGCGCCTGCTACGTAGGCTAAAATGCTGCTGGTGTACGTACACCAGCAGAATTTTCGTTCGCGGTCCTTTGCTTCTTATTTACCAATTTTTGAGTCTGTGGATAAGACCATTGAAATGAATCTACTGAAATGTTCTTTCCTGTGGTACCTTTTACTATGCTGTACAAGGTGGTTCTATCTTTTGAGTTTGTGAATGAAATCCTAAAGTGTGACCGCCATTCAAATAAAAGCATTTCAGCGGTACTTTTCTGTAGTGCTGTTTATTATGCTGTACAAAATGGTTCTAACTCTTGAGACTGTGGATAAGACCCCAAAGCAAAAAAAAAAAAACATTGAAATGAAGCTATTGAGCAGTACTTTTCTATGGTACTGTTTGTTATGCTGTACAAGATGGTTCTTACTTTTGAGTCTGTGGATGAAATCCTAAAGTGTGACCATTCAAATGAAAGCTATTGAGCAGTACTTTTCTGTGGTATGGTTTGTTATGCTGTACAAGGTGGTTCTAACTTTTGAGTCTGTGGATGAAATCCTAAAGTGTGACCATTCAAATGAAAGCTATTGAGCAGTACTTTTCTGTGGTATAGTTTGTTATGCTGTACAAGGTGGTTCTTACTTTTGAGTTTGAGTATAAGGCTCCAAAGCATGACCCTTCAAACGAAAGATATTGAGCGGTACCATAATTCATATGGTACTGTGTTTGTTTCTCGAGATTATGCAAAATGACATTTTGTTCAATCTTGACAACTTTTACGAGTGAGAGGGTTAACCATATTACATTAAATTGTATTTTTGTCGAGCGTCTCTGCAACATCACTAGACATAGAAACTCCGACTTACCTGGTAATCTCCATAAGAAGGGCGCATGCTCAGCATAGAGCCAATGAATCCTAAGTGACCGAGCGCAGTGGACCATGGGATGTATTCTCTCTCCTTTTCCAAGTAAGCAGTCAGACCCAGCGCAGTGGCCATATCTAGTTGACCAGCCCTATTAACAAACACAATAAACTTGTCAGTGTGGTTTTATGTTTGCTGATCGATTGATGGTAAAACAAAAAAAAAACAGGCATCGTCAACTCTAGCCGACTGTCACCAATGTGTGTGACTTGACTTTTCCCGCTCTTTTTATCAGTCTCCAGTATCTAGACATTCCACTCCCACTCATTCAATTTTTGGCGGGAATTCACAGCATCGTCAAATCTGATCCCAGGCCTTAAGCTGCGGTCAAACAAAGCATTTTTACTTGCAGAGGCGACGCGAATTATCGCATTGCCGTCGTGCAATGCGATAATCTTCCAAACAGAAGTCGCGTCGCCTGTTAAAGCAAAAATCGCACGTTCAAATGCGAATAAACTCGATAAACTTCTCCGCAGTGATATTAATTTGCTGTGACGTTTTAGCTGTCGCATCTACTATGGAAGAGTGGCTTAACGTGAAACGTTTCCCGCACAATGACGATGCGACATTTTCAAAAAACCGCATCGCCCTTGCTAGCAAAAAGTCGCTCGCGTAGCCGCGTCCTTTTCTTAAAGCCCCGAGAGAAGGAGAGCACCTAAAGACTACTGATTGGTCAATAGTCTTGGATTTCAGTTATGAATTAATCTTTTTTAAAGTCATTGCTATCACAAAAAAAGGAAATGTGAGACTTCTGCGCGCAGGTTACCTGTGTTTGACCCCAATCCTGTGGTCAAGAATTAACTGAGTCGCACCTGACAGTGTTTTAATAACAGGTGAGGGCTACAAAAGCGTTCTTTTATCTCTTTTACCTCGCGCTGATCTTACCTTGCTAAGTTGAAGGCATCGTCAATCAATCCACCTCTATCAACGCTTGCAAAAATCTAAAAATTATACATCATTGTTAAAATTTCTTACTGAAACTGGGGTGATGATGATAGAAAATACGATATGCTATTCTACAATAAAATAATGAAAAAGTCATTCTCGTCCCCAATACCACATGTTCCTTTAGGCCGGTGGAGCCTGAGCACTAGCTCGCATGCTCAGGCCCATACCTGCTAAAAGGAATGTGTGGTTCTGGAAACGTGAAAAAGAAGTGAGAATACAAAGTGTCTTAGGGACGGACCATTATTTTTTTGACGGGGGGGGGGGGGTGGAAAATTTTCGCATGCAAACATTTTTTTTTATATGCGGCACCTGCTGCAAACAATTTATTTTGTGCCTCCGTCTAACTGCTATACTTCCAGCAAACAAATTTTTTCTTTATGTTTTGTTTGCATACAATTTTTTTCAGTGTTTATAGCCTCTGCAAACAATTTATTTCAAAATTTTCCAAACCCCCCCCCCCCCCCCCCCCGTCAAAAAATAATGGTCCGTCCCTTACCTTGTGGTTGGTATTGAGTTGCTTGACAAGCCTTTTCCAGTTTGTTTTGTCGTAGTTTACACGATAAAATCCCGTCTGGCCGACGTTTGCTTTGATCCAGCTGTATTTAGTTTTACTGATGGGAACTGCCTCTGTTAAAAATGCGTAGATGACATTTTCGAATTGCCGTTAGTCTCTTTATCAAAACGAGGCATGGTGCACAGCAACAGCTCTGACTTTCATAACGAGGCTTAAGATAGCTCGAAAATGACCCGAGACCCAACGCACCCACTCACTCGCCATTTTCCCCCATTTCTTTCGTTACTTAATTAAAATAAATCAAACCACTACTGTTACCTCCAGTCATGGACTCTCATCTCTCTCGACCTAGAAATAAATTCTAGTCTTTCGACCTCTTTTCCAGGTCTCTCATTTTTACGCCCTCCAAGGGGAGAAAAGAATCCCTGTAAAAGAGACTACCCCTCTTTCCCAGTCAGGAAAGAAAAATGTGCTTAATTTCCAAAAAAAATGGTACAAACACTTCTTGGGACTCGGATCATAGGTTCCTGGATGTGGCTATTTCTTACACTCCTGAACTTTTAGGGTTTTCATCCTCCTTTAATGAGCCTGTGCGTGCCACGCAGTACCCCAATCTCTGCCCCGCCCTCCCACTTCCTCGTACGACATTTCTTACCGTGTGTATTTTTCATCCACAGTGTATGCTTCTTGTGAGGATTGCGTGACGTCACATATGTCAGCGGTATCTGCCACTTATAACTACGAAAACGTTAAAATATAGATTAAATAGGAAGGCACAAGTAGGCTTTTACCGATTGTGTTCGTAAAAGTAGAATTTATGCTCCTGGCAGTGTTCGTTTTTTTTCTCATTATTATACTACAATTTTGAACTTATGATCGACCAATTATATTTCTTATTTAACTCTTTCACTAGTAAATTATGGAGACATGCAGTGTAGTTCTAACTTTTGAGTCTGTGGACGAAATCCTACGGCGTAGCCATTGAAATGAAACCTCTTCAGCAGTACTTTTGCATGGTACCATTTCTTCTAACTTTTGAGTCTGTGGACGAAATCCTATGGTGTGACCATTCAAATGAAACCTCTTCAGCAGTACTTTTGCATGGTACCATTTGTTTTTCAATTTTCTACAAAATGAAATTTAGGATATTTCTTGAATTTTGATATTTGGCACTCTTGGGAGGTAAAGGGTATAATAGATAGAATGTCAGATAGAATAAGAGGAAGAGACATAAAATATCGGAGTTATACCTACCCCTTGGCCTCGTCACTAAATTTTTGGGTTCCCTGTTTAATGTCTCTCAAAAACCGCTTCTGACTGGCGATCATTCTGTTTGAGCCATCTCTGACCTGAGTGTTGCTGTCGTCAATATAGACCACAGGGTACCCCTTCTGTTTGATCCATGTATCCATGATGGCCTTCACGTCCAGATCCTTGCATACCTGGGTGAGGAGAAAAATGTATCAGAATGATACATGGTAGAATACGAGTAGACCCTTTCTTCTTTCAGGGGTGGTCGAACGTGAAATCACGCGAGAGAGCGCGAAAATGGCGGCCGCGAGGAGCTCCCAGCGGCGCCCTTTTCGCGCGCGCTCGCGTGATTGCCCGTTCGACGATCCCTGAGAGAAAAAAGGGGCCACTCGTAGTCTAGATATATGGGTCCATGAAGACAAAATCTATCATCGAGTGCTCAACTTGATGTCTCACGAGTTAGTACACCCGAGTAAGACTTAAGTGATTTTCCAAAGATTCCAAGAGATTTTTGTTCGACCTTTTCCAAAAATATCCGATGATAGACACAGATTGACGAATATTTTTCAAGACGATCGGGAAAGATGTCGATTATACTGCAACAAATTTTAATTTGCAATTTGCTCAGCATGCAGTTAGCATTCAATTGGAGTGAAAAACAAAGAAACAACCAATAGCCAGAAAACCGAGCTAATTAAGCTGACGAAATGCACAGCTATTGAAATAACAAATTTTCGCTTATATTTTATTTCCATGTTATATCGCCAAATGCCACCAAATATACAACTTAATTTGATAAAAAGATTCTATAAAGCAAAACAGAAGCAGTAGTTTGGAGATAAAGTGCAGGATTACAAGGATGGAAGTGGATTACAGTTCATTAAATTTGATTTCTTGACAGGCGGTCAAGAAATCAACATTGCTATTCTGAGGGAATTTTGAGGGTTTTAGCCGCTAATTAATCTCTTTAGGTCTTTTTTGTTTCTGTTCATCGCTTTGGCGATTTTATCTTTCTACTTCACGGTAATAAAGCAAGATTAAAGCAAACTCCTGGCCATAATCATGTGAATACTTTAGAAATACCTGTATCGCAGAACCTTGCGAAGCTCGGGGGAGGATGCATCGCAAAATTTTAGCGATGTGAGAGGGAGAGATGGAATTTCTGATTTTCACCGAGAGTAATCATTTTTTTCACAGACGATGAGTAAGTACACGGTCATAAAGCAAGCTTAAAGCAAACTCCTGGCCATAATCACTGGAGATGAATACAATATTTCAAAGAGCATTGAACTGTTGCAACTTACACTGCTCAAAGCTTTCCATAAGTCATCAGCCTCCGCATTTCCGTATTTGTGACTATTTAGATATAGCTGTAAATCAGACAGAAGTAACATAAAGTGAGAATTGAGGAAATCTAGATATATATAATAGAGATTTAAAACAAACAGTCAGATACCTCCAATCCTTTCTGGAACTTTTTGTCTCCAATGAAACTACGAAGCATACGGATAACAGAAGAACCCTGTGAGAAGAAAAAAAAATAGGAGTAGAGAAAGCAATTATTACAAAATTGCCATGAAACGCGTGAATCAGTCCGTGAATTCGTGTCACAAGGAACGTTTCTTAAGGGGTAACTGTCAAAATAATGAGGATACATGTAGTTGCCCCTACTACTACATCTATACATTGTAGTTCAAACTACGAATCTGTAAGTAAATACATAATGCAGCTTTTTCTTGAAACGTTTCAAGTAATGCAAACATCAGAAATACAAGAAAGCTCGTATGATATGGAGACGATACATACTGGCGATGCGCAACATTAAAAAATTGAAGCGGAAATGTGCTCTATTCTGAACACACAACTTCGTATTTACTGGTATAGCGGTTTCCAATTGAGTTGGGAAGTTGTTCGTTGACTTGCCCGCACGAATTTTCCGGCCAAATCTATTGCTTCGAGTCCAGTTCTTATTAGATCAATAGAGAAGTTTTCAATTGAGTGTGGTAAAACCAAAACCAAAGTAATTACTCTGACCAATCACAACAGTCGTAAACAATCCAATGAACCAATCAGAGCTCGAAGCAATTACATGTCGGCGGCGTCAAGCGCGGGAAAACAAGTGCGAGCAAGACACGATTGGTTTTGGTTTTACTTCTGATTGATCGAGAAAGTGGCGCGAGATTTTTTAGCCAATCACAAAGCGTCGGTTGCGATTGGTGTCATTGGTGATACCGTAGAGTTCCGAAAGTAGCGGCCCCCGGTAACTTTGGTTTTGATTTTACGACACCCAGTTCAAATTTAAACCGTTTTAACGCTTTCACTTGTCAACTTTAATCAAGAGAGTAATATAGTGTAGCAAGTGTTTAAATGGTCTTGTTCCTGAAAACCTGTCTTCTAAATTTGTTAAACGAAATGAAACGCGCTACTCTCTGAGGGACTCTGATAACAAACTAGTCGTCCCGTTCCCACGAACTAATTACATGAAAAACAGCTTTAGTTATAGCGGAGCAGTTCTCTGGAACAGCCTACCCTGTGATATGAGAGAAATTAAATCTTCAAGTCAATTTAAATGATCAGCTTATCTGAATTTTTAATTTAAACTACACACGGCATTCATGAAAAACAGGTTTACTTAGATTAGTTGTAGTTAGCTTTGTAATTTGTTTAGGCTTGTTAGGTTAGTTAGGTTAGGTTCCTGATGATTTTACCGTGTTTAAATAAAGATTTACAGTTACAGTTACAATAGTACGTCAATATTATATTCCCTTACTCTACCTTATCATAAGAGATGCTGTCGAAAATCTCGGTGATCTGGGAGGGGTTGTGGACCGGCACTGATATCGGGTGAGTGTTAGCCATGCTGTCAGAAGACAGCGCCCTCTGTAATGTGCTCCCTACGAACTGCTCAAGCTGCAAAGTAAGAAAGAAAGATATTAACATTTAAAATCGGTGTATAAATGGGGCATCATTTTCAAGTTAGTATAAATGCGAAAATTAAAAGAAAACGTTGAGATGGAACACCAGATGACTGAGCGATTGACTGAGCGATTGTTGTTGCTGCCTGTAGAAAGAAATTGAGTTCGAGTTTTCAGAGATCTATAATTGGTACGAGAAACATCTCTAATGTTTTCGGTGTTTTCCGACCAATCAGAGTAATTAACACATTTCTACCCCAGTTAAATGCAAAACTACAACCAATCGTCACGTAAAACCGTCTTCCCGCGCTTGACTTGGCACTTGGCACCGGTTGTATGTTTTCGCGCGCTTGACACCGATTGCCTATTTTCCCGCGCTTGACACCGATTGCACGATGTTGCGCAGTTGGCGCTGGTTGCATGTTTTCGTGCGCTCGGTACATACTAAAGTTTGCAGCTTGCAATATACTAATTGGTTTATTAAGTTATTCCTTTTAAAATCAAATAAATGGGTCATTTGAAACTATGTTGTGATTGACCGGGTTTGATCAATTTAATTTTGGTTTGCATAAAGGAATAAAATAAGACTATAAAGGAATAATATAATTTCAAACAAACAACTTACCACTCTCCAGTCTTTTCGGAAATGATCCGTGCCGATGTACTCCACGTAATTAGCAAAACCTTCGTTTAGCCACAAGTCATTCCACCACTTCATCGTCACCAGATTACCAAACCACTGATGCGCAAGCTCGTGAGCCACCACGATAGCTACATCCTGCTTGTCAGCGGCACTAGACACGGCCGGGTCACTCAGCAAGTATGTCTCTCTAAACGTGAGTATTCCCCAATTTTCCATGGCTCCCGAGGCAAAATCAGGTACGGCGACCAAGTCTATGAGATTAAAACAAATTATTTTGAAACTTCATATACTCGTTTACCGCCAGCTATCAACATATTCGAGCGATCCAGCTCTTGTACTCTGCTCGTGGTTAAATATGCTCAAATTAAATGTCATGAGAATCAACAAGAGCTTAAACTCTTGCTGTCGTTTGTCTATCAAATCTTATGCGTTTTTATCCATTTTTGTGTTTTCGTTGTCCGCTTGTGCTCAAGTTTGATCCCAGTGTTTATTTTGATTCCAAAAGCGACGCCATATAATATAGATTTTTTACACCAAACTCCTATTTTCATAAGACGCCCAGTCCAGCATTGGAACCTTGGACAAACCTTCAGTCGCGTTATGACTGCATTCGCAACACTGAAATGTGTAACTTTTCCGTGAGTATTAGTATTGAATAAAAAGATCCACAGCTTACCAATCTTGGGCAGCGGGTATGGTATATTAAAGAATTTCTCATAATAATTCAGAACATTTTCTGCCACGCTCAGAGCCAGATCGGTGCTGTTAATAGCGTCTTTTCTTGACCATACTCGAATCTGGAAAAAACGGTGAATTTAAAATTAGTAATCTTGTTCTCCGAGCCCGCACACGTTTTATGTCAGCGAGGAACAAATACTCTTCCTTTCTTTCATGCGCAACAAAAGAAATGCAGCAAATGGGAACGAGGGTGGACGACTAAGAACAACTTAAAGGCTGGCTAACGCGCGAAATCTATAACATGCGCGGTGTCATCTGTTTCGCTATTTGTCAGTTTATGTAATGTAAAAGAATAAGGAGAGAGAAAGAGAAATGCAACACTTTCATATTTTTATTTCTTTCGTTTTTGTTTTTAATGGTTGATGGTACTAGAATGATAAATAGTGAAATATGAGATTTCACTGTAAGTCCAGTCCCGGCACTTCTTTTTGGAGTCAGTATGGCAAACAGATATCTTGGCAAGTCTGTTTTTACTTCAAGCTCACAGACTGCGTTTCGTGCCTAAACAAAACAAAAAACGAAAGATTAAAAAAAACGCACGTTCTTTTTCATTTGCGCTTTAACTTTAGTGATTTTTGCCGATGCCTGCGCGTTTTACACTTCTGCGACAGTTAGAACGCAGAGGGTAAAACTATGTTATTGTCTACAACTTTTCGCTTGGCTTTTCTCGAAAGAAAAGATTGAATGCTTGTAGCGCTGCTCTGAAATCGCGCTGTGGCTTGTCCGAGCGAATAAAGATAGAGTTTTGAACATACCCTGTTTCCTCTTTTGGTGTGAGACTCTTTGTAAGCAAAATCACACACAATGAAAGCCAGTAGGTAAGTGCTCATCTTGACGGTTTCTTTAAAGTGGCTCTCCATGAACCCGTCATCACGTGTTACAACCTTAGCAACAGGCATGTTGGAGAGAGCTTTGTAATCCTTGTCGTGCACCAAGGTCACAATAAACTGAGATTTAAACTCAGGTTCGTCAAAACAGGGGAAAGCAGCCCGGGCGTCAGTGGCTTCGAACTGCGTTGTAGCCATATGCCTAAGGGAAACAAAAAAAGAAGACAAATGAAAACATTTTGGTTTGTCTGTGACTAGGAATATCATTTGATACGGCCTTTTGAATGGAATGTCAATTACCTACACCCAAACGGCGGACAAATAAAAATGGTATTAACTGGTAGTAATCCTTGTCCATATTACATAGAGTTTGTATTACAGGGTATTTTTTAAAAGAAAATATATGAGGATTTTGTCGAGTCCAAATGAAGTGCCCGTAATAGAAAGGTGTCCGTATTAGAGAGGTGTCCGTATTAGAGAGATGTCCGTAAGGAGAGGTTCGACTGTAATTGCAAGGCAATGGAAACCGAAACTGGCCATGGCATCACCATATTTCATTTGACCGCAACAAATCTTTACTTGAGTGTATAAATAGGTACCAACATTAGGGAGTAACATATATGACACATACACATTGGGCGGGGCTAGGTAGGTTTTCTTCTTGTTTTATGTAATGTGATTATACGGATCAAATGAAAGCTACTATAAACACTATCTATATCAGAACATTTTGTACTTTTGGTATTTGATACATACTATTGACATTGAAGATGAAATTATAAATCGAATTAAATAGTGCATTGTTCACTTGTCACAGTAATGTGGTTCGACCATGCAATGTGAATTGATCCCTAAAGCATAACCTTTAATTTTCTCCTGTGATTTTGTTCTTTATTTAAGATTTTGCAAAACAAATTTTTTTTAAATGAACTACGACACTTGTAGAAGTTAAAGAGTGAGGCTCAAAAGTGAGATTATTTTTGCTTACCTCATTTTTCCGCTTTTGGTCTTGTAAGAACTCTTGTAAAATCCTGCCATTGTTTTGGACAGTTGACCATTAAAATCCAACTTAACTGTGTACGTTTCACCTTTCGTTAGCTCATCCTTCATCTCAACTAAGTACTGTTCTAGCTTCTTACTCTGCGCCACACGCAACACAGAAAGATGGTTCCCGCTCGCATCCTGAACACCATAACTTGTGATGTTTAGATGCTTCATATGTAAAAGAATGTTTCTGGTCGGGCTCTTGCAGGTTATGTCAATTTTCACTCCTCCGTGGAAATCGAAGGTTGTTAAATTTGGATGAAGGTAAACTTGGTACCTCTCGGGTTTTAAATCCTTGGGAAGAAGAATTTCCTTGTGAGGAAAATTTTTCTCGTCGTTGATTGTCGAGCGGGTGAAGCGATCTCCGGTGATGTAGTTCATCGCGCGTCGGTAGAATTCAATTTCATTGTCGGATGCGTGGAAAAACGCAGAGAAAACGAAGAGGACTATAGCTCCGAATGCAATTGATAGCGTTAAAACGATCGCGCACAGTTTCCCGCTGCACATTCTGTTGCCTTGATAGCTGACGCGTGATTTCGAGTGAGAAGACGAACGCTCGCTGTCATCTTCGATCGGAGCAGCTCTGTAGCCACGATCGCGCATTGTGATTTATCTTTTAACCGTCTATTGATCTTAGATTCTCACTTTTATCCGCCTACTTCTCGCGTTTCTTCTCGACAGGTTTCTTCGACCAGTCCAGTCCTTTGTCGCAAAGAGAGAAAAATTATGTAAAATAGTCTCTGTACTAATAAGATCATGCAGTTATTTTGGAAGCGGATTTGAAATATTAACAACGATTCTCAAACATCTCTCGTGACGCAAGCAACGTGCCAACCAATGAGAACATCGGATACAAAGTAAGAGATCACAAGTCAATCAAACATTGTCAGAGCACGAGTTAGCTCACCTTTTTAAGAAATAAAGGCAATTAAATCCAAAGCTACTTAATTTAATTTGTTGTTTTGGTCTCTTTGCTCTTTGTGCGATGGTAAAAACAGTATTATTAATTTTCCAAGTTATGTGGATAAATAACAGGTAACCGCGGGTGGCGTTTTGACTTGCTCGTCTCGCTTCGCTTCACAAAGCCGGAGGGGACCGCGCGTTAAAACCGTTAAACTTTTGCCCATGCGCATGAAACAACAACGGTGAGCTTGTCAACAGAGCCCCTCATTCCCGTTTTACGCAGCAAAAGCCAAAAACGCGCAGACCCTGGGAAAGAAAACACTTGAAACAAATCAAATTCTCGTCTTCGCAGACACGTCCGCCATTTTGAATAATCTCCGAGCCTGCACAGAACGACCAGAACTCCTAGATTCTAGGACTTCTGCACCTACGTCGCCACAGCCAACTCCTGAGCACGAGGACGAAGTGGTCCGGTGGTCAAGAGAATCACACCACTCGGGGACAAGAATGTCGTTTCAGAACCTTCGTTCGTTTTGATCAGCAGTGACGTGAAGCTCTACGGACGAGAATGAATAAAATCGCTGGCTGAAAGTCAATCAAGTTTCAATCCTGAGCCTTTGATGCCATGGGTCAGCGAGTTCTTCCCTTTGTTTGTAGCTAACCAGTTGTGACGAAAAAATAAATAACGATCGTCAAATTCCTTTATTAGCAGTTTTCCTCAAATACAAAATATAGAAAACTTTCGTTTGAATGACCGACTTACCATGCATTCAGCGGTAAACACTGAAATATATTAACATACGATTTCCTTTTCATTCTGTTATAAAATGACCTGTCAATTTACACCTGTTGCATTGAGCTCTCTGGCAAACCGCTGACAAAATTCAAAATAACCAATAGACGGATTAATCGGATTAATCATGTCATGGCGGTTTCACGTCTATGTCCTTTGGCCTTGGCCTTTAGCGTCGCCTTAATCATCGCTGTTTCTACTGTTTATACATTTATCAATGGATATAGCGAGGACCTGGTTTATCAATTCAAACGAAGCGGAGGATCTCCAAAGAAAGACACAATTCTTGAACAGAAAGCTACATTCCCGTATCAAAATATCCGGCTTCCGAAGAACATCCGTCCGCTATCTTACGACATTTATATCCATCCAAATTTAACAACTTTTAAGTTTTCTGGAAAAGTTAAAATTATGTTACGGTGTAATCAACAAACGAGGAATATAATATTACACTTGCGCGATCTTCGTGTCGGGGATGTAAAAGTTATGGATTCAAAACCGAAATGTTTGACAATTGCACGACGAATGCAACACAAGGAAAACCAGCAGTATTTGATAACTATGGAGGAGGAGCTCAGAGAAATGACAACTTATGCACTTTACTTGAAATTTAATGGCGCGTTATCTGATAACATGGAAGGTTTTTACAAAAGCAGCTACAAAACTGGGAGTGGGCAAATAAGGTTAGGATTGGAATGAATTTTGATTCTTTGACTCCCACAGTCGGTTTACTGAAGCTACCCATCATTAGCCTACAAGCAAGTTCTCGGGCTCGGGTCTGGGGTGGGAGGAGGTGGAGGGTGAGGAGGTGGGCTGGAGGGGAGGGGGAGGGAGGAAGAAGGCCGGAATTAGAGGAGGGAGGTGGAGGTGGAGGGGGAAGGGAGGGAAGGGGAGGGGAGGACTTTGAAGGGGGGCAGCTTGCTTCCAGGCTAACACATCATGCATGATATTCAGTAACAAATAGTAGGGGACGTTAAAGTACCCACTCACTGTCCGTAAAGAGTAAGGAACATTAACACTTTCCCTCTCAGATCCGGCTCCTGCTCAGAGTCAATAATGGCGACATGTAATGTACTTCTAACTTTTGAGTCTGTGGACGAAATCCTATGGTGTGACCATTCAAATGAAACCTCTTCAGCAGTACTTTTGCATGGCACCATTTGTTCTAACTTTTGAGTCTGTGGATGAAATCCTATGGTGTAACCATTCAAATGAAACCTCTTCGGTAGTACGTTTGCATGGTACCATTTGTTCTAACTTTTGAGTCTGTGGACGAAATCCTATGGTGTGACCATTCAAATGAAACCTCTTCGGTAGTACTTTTGCATAGTACAATTTCTTCTCAATATTTTACAAACCGAACTTTAGGATTTTTTTTAATTTTGGTGTTTGGCACTCTTGGGAATTAAAGTGTTAAAGTACCCAGTCACTGTCCGTAAAGAGTAGGGCGTAGTCCCCGGTGAGTCCACTTGGCTTAGGGGGAGGAGAATTCAGTTACAGGCCTACAGTAATCGGTCGCAGAGATCACAATTATATATAAAATAAATGCCTTTTTTGGATCGATTTTTCCTGTAAAAGATAGCTTGAAACAGGCAACTGCTTGATGGCCGTCAATCAATGTTTTTCAACTTAATCGACTTATGACATGCCTACTTCATTCAGATTATTTAACTGAATACTTGTTCGGATGTGTTTTCAGGTACCTCGCCACAACTCAATTTGAGGCGACAAATGCGCGCTCCGCCTTTCCATGTTTTGACGAACCTGCATTCAAAGCTGTCTTTCGAATTACAGTAGTACATGATGACAGTTATAGAGTGCTGTCAAACATGCCTCTGGAGTCGCGTGACAGAAGGTATGACGGGCTTTTGGAAAGCCAGTTCAGTGAAAGTGTTCCCATGCCAACGTATCTGGTGGCGTTTATTGTGTGTGACTTCAAGTACAAGGAAGCGAGCACCAAGAGTGGAAAGAAGGTATGTTGTTTCAGCTAAGTTAAAAGCTCTGAGGAACATTTTCACTCAGCCCCCTCCCGCACCACCCTTATTCACTCTGCGTGGACGTCGCGAAGGTCCAAAGTTCGATCTGTGCGTTGGAGGCTCCTTGCATAAACTTCGCCATGTTTCTTACATTAAAGGTGAATAATTGGATAACGGCGAACTTTTAGTGAAACCAAACAGCTTCTCATCTTCATGTCATAGAAACTGCGACGGTAGCAGTAATGACACTGGCTAACTAGAAGTTTTGAAAGTCGTATTAGCATAGACGATTAAATATTCATCCATTTGAAAAATTGTTCAGCGAAAGTGAAAACAACATTTATAGGAAGTAACAATTTCAAGTACCAGTATATCTTTGTAACTCACAGATAAGAGTGTGGTCCAAACCAGATGCTATCAACAATGCAGAATTTGCTCTCGATACTGCCAAGCATGCTCTGGAGTATTACGAGGAATTTTTCAATGTTTCCTATCCACTACCTAAGATGGGTAAGTACACGACTTTCTCTATCTAACGGCATCACAACCCCGACTCGTTCCCAGTCATCTCTCTTGGCAAGACGCGGGAGACGCTCGTGGGCAGAACGAGAGAAGCGTAACCGAAGGGGGATCACCCCTCGCGCTCCCCTCGGCCGCGCTTCTCTCGTTAATATTAATAGGAGAAAGAGAGACGACTGGGTACGAGTCAGATAACAACCTGCTTCCTAGGAGGTACGAGTGACTTCGCCAATCTTTTCCTCGAAACAAATACTGTGATCAACCGGCATCAGTGGAAGATATCAATAAGAAAAGGTCAAAGTATATAAGCTGCACGAAACAGAAGCACTTCCCGGGCAATATCCACCAAAGACTTTTGTCTGCCAGACTAATTCGAATGACTGATTCGCCCTGACGAAGGGCTAGCGCTCGATACGTCAGCATCTTTAATCTCTTTACGGTGGCCAGTTTACCATTCAACTCAGTTGAAACCACATTTTCATGCTTTACTATCCCACCAACGCAGCACCACGGTTTCTTTAGAAACTAACTACTTTATTCATTTAATGCCAGCACCATTCTCGACCCCAGAGCTCTTCTCTTTTGCGCATGACCGAGGGAGAGAAGAGCTCCTCTTCGGTCGCGCGGCCCACAAAAAAAACAAAGACCCAGAGCTCTGGGGTCGAGAATGTGCCAGCACAATTTTCGTCCGACATGTATCAAGCATCAAACGTATTTACGCATGCGCATTCCTCCCAGTGGGATGGAAGACAGTGGTTTAGAGTGGTTTTAAATCCTTGTTATTCTCTGAAGTTGATGTAAGAAGTGTACATACACACCATTTTCACTTTTTTGCAGATCTTATCGCAATCCCAGACATGGGTGGCGCTATGGAAAACTGGGGATTAGTTACATTTCGTGAGTCCGCTATGCTATTCGACCCTGCCACAGGAAGTGCTGCTGACCAGAAGTTGGTGGTGATGATTGTGAATCATGAGTTTGCGCACCAGGTAGAATCTCAGTCATTTATTCCAGTGACCATTACTAAGGTCTATCCAGCTTGGGAGTTAATGTAGAGCAAATATGGGGCCAGGGAATGATGTCATCGGATCTAGGGAAACTGGAGAGTCTCTATTTTCGTTAAAAAGAATAAAGGCCCGGAAACGCGGTGCAACAATTCTTGCAACGTTGAGAACAACAGTTGCAGAAATAGAATCGAGTTCTATTTTTGCGACGTTGCGCGCAACAAATTGCATCGTGTGACGTCACCTCCAAAACATCTTGTTGCGCGCAACGTTGCAAGAAAAGTTCCACTGTGTGACCAGGCCTTAAGGCTATAGAAAACTATGTTTTTCAAATTGTGGAACATTTTTATGGCAATCTTTTTTTTTACTACGGGTCTCTTGCATTTGAGGAAGTCTGGATCTGCCATATTGGCATCTTGGATTTTTTTTAGCTATAACCTTTTGTTTGAGGTCCCCATCAGTGCTTGTGTTAGAGTTTTCTTTCCTTTCTTTTAGTGGTTTGGCAACTTAGTAACCATGGAGTGGTGGAACGATTTGTGGCTGAACGAAGGATTTGCTGTTTACATGGAATATCTTGCCACTGATGATTTCGACCATAAATGGAAGCGGGTGAGACCATCGATCAGCGTTAACCGGCACCATGAATGGTTTTTTATCCATACAACATGAAAGAAGCTTTATTTCTTGATTGCTGAGACGTACCTTGTACGGCGTTTTACTGGCACTATATTTATGACTACATTTAGTATCAGTTCCCAGTTTGCCTTGCCAAAGCTTTCAAGATCGAGATATACAAAAAAGCACCAAATAAGAATACTATGCAATAGCTTTCATTTGAATGTTCACACTTCGGACAGTTTCATGCATGCACGAACATAAACACACTAATTGAGATTAAATGAGCCGAGGCTTGACTCTAGAAGTCGATGAGTTAATACTTTACATCTACCCTTGGTTGTTCATCTGAAGTGTTCCTTTAAACCCAGATTACATGTTTACATTTTCTAGGCGGATCAGTTTATGCTGGACACCATGAGAGAAGCTCTTGATGTGGACAGTTCGTTACACACCCACCCGGTGTCAGTAGAGGTTCAGAATCCTGCCCAAATAAACGAGATAGTGGACAAGATAACATATCATAAGGTAAGGCAAGACTTAACAATGTTTCAGTAAGTATCGAGGTTACAATAAGGTTACAGTTAGTATCGAGGTTGGTTACCGTTATTATCTATCATTATTATACATTGGTGTCACTAGCTCGATTTGGATTGGCTATAAGCACGCAGCTAATTATTGCTTGCTGTTTCTGTTACGTCATACCTACAGACAATAGTTTTATGCATGCAGAAGTAACGTCATACCTACAGACAATAGTTTTATGCATGCAGAAGTGACGTAAGTTGTTTACTTACAAGTTGACTGCTGTGCATTGATCATTTTTTTGTGCGCGCTCTTGTCTTTACAAGTGCAGCTCAGGAATATGCATAATAAAACAATTATTGGATTCGGTTTTCGCACGATAGCGATAATTATCAAGGCCTCAGTTTTGTGTGATCCGCCTCAGCCTTCGGCTTCGGCAGATAACACAAACTTTGGCCTTGATAATTATCGCTCAACCTCATCCAATAATTGTTAATTTAAAACCCACACAGAGTTCCGCAGTGATACGAATGATGCAAAGCTTTCTGGGAGTGGAAACGTTTAGAAAAGGGATCCAGGTAAGTTTCTATAAATGTGATTGTTTTTGGCCTCGGCTTGACTTTCAACCAGTTATAAGGAAACAATGTTTCTTTCCTTTATATGCTTCAGATTTACTTACGAAAACATCGATTTTCAAATGCCAAAGCCTCGGACCTGTGGAAAGCGATGAGCGTGGTATGTGAGCAATATTCACAATCAAAACTCTTTTGGATGATAGAGCGATTTTAGTATGATCTTGTGATGATTACGCCTAAACATAACCAAAACAAAAACAAACTGGAATAAAGCAATTTGATTGGTTTGGCGAACGGAGGCAAACGCGCGCGGCTTTTAGTTGAACACGCAAAGCAAGGCGAACGGCCTTGCGAGCTAAAACGTAGCTATTCTCTTTGACGTCACTTACTTTTCAGCGTTCTCATAGGTCAATTGAGCAAGCCTCCATCCACATTAGGGATATTTTTAGCGAGAAAACGAGCAAAGCTTGTTTCCATCCTTTTAACTACTGGAAACAAATCGCAAACACTCAGGAACCCGTTTTTCAAGGTCATACAAAATCGCTCTACCCCAATAAAGTAGTTCGTTTTGGAAAAATACATACAAAACTACAATATCTTGATATTGACTTAAAATGACCAGGCTTCAGGAAATCTCGTGGATGTTAAAACAATCATGGACTCTTGGGTGACTCAGAAGGGATTTCCTGTCATAACAATCTCAAGTAATAATCTTCAGAAGAAAGATGGGCAACTGTCGTACACTGCAAGTCAGCAGAGATTCTTAAGAGATTTGACTTCATCAAAGCTGGAAAACGACCACTTAAATGAGTAAGTCTCCGTTTTACTTGTTTCTACAGGAATCTCACTACAGCTTACGTGGTTCCCCTGTGATATCAACAGTGTATAAAGGCCTGTCTCGTCCGGAGACTTAGCTAAGTAAACTTCTGCCTTGGATCGAAATGTATTGCATGGAAGCCAGCAGTTCTCGATGAAACATAGAGCTGAACAATTTTTCTCTCGTAAAACGGAACGGATGGAAGTTATATAAATAGTAAAAAAATTATTATTAAGAAATAGAAATCGGCAATTGCACTTGCATATATGTGGCAAAGAAGAGATAGAATTTGAAATATTTCATCGTTTGAGTAATTCAATTATTTTAGCAAAGAAAGGAAAATAAACTGTACAGTTTTTTCAAATATATTTTATATATAACGAAACTGAGGGAAGTTGATAATTAATGAGACTTTTTCATGTTCAGATAACAAAAAAATGAATGATTATGGAAAAAAAAATTATTATTAAAATTATTATCATGTTCAGATAACAAAAAAATGAATGATTATGGAAGTTACGCTACTTACTTTTTATGTGTTTCACCAGATCTGGTTGGTATGTTCCGCTGACATACATTAATGAGGGCTCATTGAACGATTTCAAAACCATTTGGATGAACAAGACTTCATCAGGTATGAACTTTAAAAAAATCAAAACACGTGACGATCAACAGTTAAGCCAATCAGAAGGCTTAACATTCAATAGACCATAGTTTGAAATAACCACCTTAGCAAGTTTTGATAGTTAAGTATGAAGTTAAGGGGGCTATGTCGCGAGGATGGCGGGTGAGTACTGGGTACTAACAACTTGAAAAACGTCCGGTGGCTTTTTATCAAGTTGGCGGCCATTACTGTCGAATTCGTTGCAATCCGTTCCATCCCGTCGTAATGCGTGGAAGGATAGATCTTAAGTTTACAAATTAGTTAGAGTATTTACTTGGCTAGATTTACCTTCGAAAACTTCGATGTCTTCCAGTAGTGGTGGAAATTGGGGAGGAATTTAAAAGCGAAATCGACCGTGTGATTGTTTACCTCACGTGGTTCGACACGAGTGCAAGCGCGATTAAACTTGCCGCGATCCGGGAGGGAACAATAGAAATTTGACATGTGTGATGTCAGCTGACGTCACATGACAGGAACTCATTGCGCAGACTCACCTTGCGACGTAGCCCCTTTAAATACAGCACGCAATTTTAACACAAAGAAAATCGTAAGTTACATTCCAGCTTCCTAACATTCCGTCTGGGTGGATTAAAGCCAATGTTGGACAAACTTCTTTCTATCGAGTCAACTATGACAAGGAGAACTGGAAACGACTAAGCCAGCAACTATTCCATAATCACACGGTAAGTGATAGTTAATTGTATCAACTAGCTATAGTAGTAGTAGTAGTAGTAGTAGTAGTAGTAGTAGTAGTAGTAGTAGTAGTAGTAGTAGTAGTAGTAGTAGTAGCAGTAGTAGTAATAGTAGTAGTAGTAGTAGTAGTAGTAGTAGTAGTAGTAGTAGTAGTAGTAGTAGTAGTAGTAGTAGTAGTAGTAGCAGTAGTAGTAATAGTAGTAGTAGTAGTAGTAGTAGTAGTAGTAGTAGTGGTAGTAGTAGTAGTAGTAGTAGTAGTAGTAGTAGTAGTAGTAGTAGTAGTAGTAGTAGTAGTAGTAGTAGTTCGCTCTCAGTTCACTGTTGTCCATCTATCTTTCTTAACAGTTTCTCAGCCGATAGGGCCTGAGCACGAGGGCCAGCTGCAAAGGTCTTTGTGCAGCTAAGAGAGAATTGGCAGGTCCTCGTTCAAAGTTCCACGAAGAGGTTTTTCTTTCATATGTTATTTAAAGTAATGCCTTTTTCTATTGTTACTACAGGTGCTGAGTGTATCAGATAGAAGTGGTCTTATGGACGATGCATTAAGTCTGGCGAGGTAACTTTGGTTAAAAATGATGTTTAAGGTGATTCCTCAGAAATAAAAGTTGTCGAACGATTTTTTTTTAATTTTCCCTAACAGCTCCCTACCATAAGTTGTTTCGAAAAATTCAATAAAAAAGATAGGTCACCATGCTCGGTAAAGAGATATGATGGACCAATGTTGCCCCATTTATGCCTATAGCAATACCGATCACGCACGTCATTATTTGATCAGTTCATGTTTCTTTTCTCGGTAACCCGTGAAAGCAAAGTTTACAATTCTTAAAAAAAACTTGATAGATTAAAGTCTCCACCATATGGGAACACTTTAAAATAAAATTTCTGAAAAAGTCACACAACTTTAAATGACACGGACTCAAAACGTTCCTCGCGTCCATGTTTTCAAGGTCAACAATTTGCTCCCACGAGTAACTGATTTGAGAACGTTTTTAGCGATATCTTTTTTTCCTGTCGAGGAATATTTTTTTAACTTTGTTAACTTAAAAAGCATTAATTTAACATCAAAATGATGCAATAAAAAAATATAGGTCACCATGCTCGTTAGAGAGAAAAAGACAGTAGTATTTTCTAACGAGCTTGCGGGCCTTTGATAAAAAACATTCCATCCTCCGAAATGTGCGCGCGCTCATTTTGCTCAACCGCGCTCGCTCATTGCTTATAAATTATGGTAATTCTCCTTTTGAAAAATACTCGTAAGAAAATTAAATTTCCAGCTGCTTGTTTTAAAAACCGTTCACTAAAAAGAGTGTTGTTATCAACTGGCTGCCATGAAAGGACTATTACGTGTGTTATGCGCAGTACAGGATGCGCAGTGCAATACTGAGGAATCACCTTAAATGGCGGTTTCTCCAAATAAATACCAGTTACGTGGGAAATGATGAGCAGGATACTTTAATGAACAAGCATATATGCATTTCACCTTTTTCTTTCACAAAGCGCTGGCAGCCGGAGTCACAAGACCCACAAGACTCATGAAACTCTTACCTTAATGTGTTCCACTTCTTTTTCAGGGCGGGAGTTCTTGATTATCCGGTCGCCTTGGAAATGACAGAATACATTGAACGTGAGCGTGAGTATGTTCCATGGGCGGTTACGCTGCGTTCTCTATCTTACATTGGTGCAATGCTGAGCTTGAGAAGTTCCTACAAGCTTTATCAGGTACCGTAGAAGCCGATTCTGATCTGATAACTTCGCTTACAATATGCTGTTTACCATCAAGCACCGGATATGTTTTCCCGCCCTTGGCGCGGTTACTTATTTTCCCGCACTTCTACTGGTTGCGTGTTTTCCCACGCTAGGCACCGGATACGTTTTCCGCGCTTAACACCGGTTACTTGCTCACCCGCGCTTGTTCTGGTTGCATGTTTTCCCGCGCTTGGCACCGGATACTTGTTTTCCTACGCTAGGCACCGGATACGTTTTCCTGCGCTTAACACCGGTTACTTGTTCACCCGCGCTTGTACTGGTTGCATGTTTTCCCGCGCTTGTACAGTGCATGTTTCCCGTACTTTGCACTATAGTTGTATTTTTTTTTCCGAATTTTGATTATTTCTAATAACAAAACTGTATCAGCGCTGACGGCTTTCCTATTACCTCCTTACCTCAACAAGCAATTTATCGTGGAAAAAGTGAAGCCAGTGGAAGCAATATTGGGATGGGAAGATACAGGAGAAATGATTGAAAAGTAAGAAATCACACAGTCACACTATTAAATTTTTTCAACTGTATCAGTCCCACACTTTACCTCTTATTAGCCGAGTTCGAGGTCCGTACTTCAAGTTACGGAACCTCGTTTTCCCTCCATTTATAGCCCGCAAATACTGCTAATCGAGCTGATTAAAAGACAGTTGTCCTTTCTATACACAGACTTTTAGCAAAGCCATACCCAACGTGATAACAACAATCACAACAACAACAACAATCTTTATTTTCTTAATTTTTACCTTGTAACAGTTGGACTGGCCCGCAGGTAGCTGGTGCTAGTCTTGGCGGGCTTGTATAAATTAAGATAGATAGTATTAAAATAAAGAAAGATAATACTGAAATCCAACATGTTATGAAATTGCAGTGTGTTAGAATGATCGTACGATCAAGTAAACAGCATGTAAGAATTATGTTGCAAAAACAGTTGCTACAATTCATTATTCATGATATAACTTTTGCACCTTTTTTTAGGTTTCTCCGAGAATTGACACTTTCTACGCTCTGTCTTTACGGTGATAAGGAAACTGTAAACAATTCCCTAGTGTTATTTAGCGACTGGATGAGAACAAATGGGTAAGGAAAAGAAAGTTCAAGAAAGAGCCGATAAAATATCCATACTTACTTGCAACATATCAGTTTAGGGTGGAACCGTCCCTTCCTGAGATAGATACCCTGGAGACCACCGATGGAGTGTCCGCTAAGATGATATAGTGCAAAATGTATCTGATGTATTGATTGTTTGTCAGTGGTTAGGACTGTAACACATTTATGGCTATTTTGTCTTGTTTCAAATAAACACGCCAAAAACCTGAGGAATCGAGAGCTCAGATTTTTGAACTTACGATTTAAGACATACTGAATCGAACCTCTCTAAACGGTCACCTTCAGGCAGAGCTTTCTGAGGTTGCTGTTTTTGGGACGTTATCAATTAGAGGATTTAAAGTAAGCGAATGAATAAGAGGAAAGGAGAAAAGAAAACATGGCCGTTGAAGAGAGGTGGCCATTTATATGAAGAGGTACTTCTGTATATGCACTACGTGTTAGGAATTAGAGGCAATAGCATTTTTCTTAAAACTGGACACGGACGCTGCAAATCAATCGGGTATTTTATTTACCTTTAATATTTATGACATTTTTTAGCTCTAACCGTCATGGTGCTCTCCCTAACCACTTGCGTTTGCTTTTAGGAGCTATTCTATATCACCGCACCTTCGAAAGACTGTTTACTTTACCGCTTTAAAATACGGAGGGAACAAGGAGTGGAAATTTTTGTGGAGAAAATACAAGCAGTGTAAAGATGCCGCGGAGAGAGAGAAAATGATTTCCGCTCTGGGGGCTTCGAAAAATAAACACGTGTTACACAGGTATGAGTTTTCCGACATACAAAAAGTATTGAAGTGAAGTCAATATTTCGATCGTTAGATCGTTGGTTCGGGCCTCAAATCTCTACCGTCGTGTTATTTCCTTGCAATAAAAAAAACTTCATGGCTCACAACTGCCGGAGCTTAACCCTGTTTCTGTAGCCTGAAGCGACTGAGAGTACCGGTATTACTACTTTCTCCTGGATGGGATGCTAGTCCATCGCAAGATTACCCTCCCTGGGTGGAGAGAGACAATGTGGAGCAAAGTTTCTTGTCTACAGACCACCGCGTCTCCGGCCACACAATAAACTATACTCCAAATTAAAGAGAGACAAAGTATAGCAATCATGGGTGACCCAGGTATAAAACAAAAAAAAAATTAAAAAAAGTAAGTGGGTACTCGCAAACCGACGTTGACGTTAGGCATTTTTAGCACTCTGCAAGTTAAACGTTTAACCATGCATTTAAATCCCACCTTATACCTCAGGTTGTTGAAGAATACTCTGGATGCCAAAAGGGTTCGTTCACAAGACATGATTCAAGTTATCGCTACCGTTGCAAGAAATCCCGAGGGGCGCCAGTTGACGTGGAAATTTTTTACAAGGAATTACAACAAGATCACTAAAAGGTAAAGAAAACATGGGTGACTTTCCATCTCAACTCCAATTGTCACTTGCGAATCTAATGCGGCCATGGAGGGAAATTCTCGTTACATGGTAGCCTGCATAGAAGCCGCTTACTTTGGGAGAGCGCGGAGGCGCGTGGAAATGGGCGCTAAAAGGAGCAAAAGAAATGGGGGGGGGGGGGGGGGTGAACATGATTTTTTTTTTCTCCTTTTCGTGCCCCATGCCTTCACGCGCCTCCAGTATAAGACATCTGAAAAACAACTATTTACCGAAGTGGAGGTGGGTAGTGGTGAACACTAGCCTCCACTAGTGGCTAGTGTCCTCACTGTTTTAGTATATACTAATATAGCACGAAAATGATGATTTTTAACTCATTTATTCCTTTCAACGATTGCAATTTTCGCGCCGCAAATTGCTTGGAGGTGAATAGCACCTGTTATCCCGAGTTTCAGAATCCAATCAGAGCATTGGAATATACTAAAAAGTTCTATTTCATGCCTCAAGGAGGAGATGGGGTTATTAGAGAGGAGCCTTACTAGAGGGTAGGGTGTAATAGAGCTACCATGGTTCCTTGATGTTTGTTCGTTTGTCTCTCGATTCAGAACTGTTTCTTCATTTTACAGGCTTGGCAAAGAGTCAAGAGCTGTCATGTTTTTGATGGAGAGAATAACAGAAAATCTGAATACACCAAAACATTTCCAAGAGGTAAAACAAACTGATATGAGTTTAGTTCCTTGAATATTTTGACCACCCAGCCAATAGACAAATTCGGCTAACGCATTGTTGTACCCAATTCAAACCTTCTGGGAATAACATCTTTTTATCATAGTATTTCCATATAATTTCCATGTCAATGCTTCATTGATATGGAAATATGACGAACAAAGAGTTCTAATCCCAAAAGGTTCGAATTGGGTACAACAATGCGTTAGCCGAATTTGTCTGTAATGTGCTCCATCGCATAACATAACATCCAGCGTTTTTAACGTGTACGGTAAGGTGACACAAGTAAATCCCTTCGAAATTAATTGCAGGTCAAGGATTTCATCCAAAACAATCACGCCATGTTCTTGCTTCAATCCACCAAGAAAACACTGGAGACAATTCAGACTAATATACATTGGATGGCCACACAAGTCAAGCACGTGGAAAAGTGGTTGAAGAGTCGATATTGAGGACCAAAAAAACACGAATAATTTTGTTCCCGCAATATCAAAGGGGGCATCTCCTGTCAGGGGACACGGAGACATGTTCAGTTAGAGAACAACTGCGATGAAATGCAATTAATCAGGGTCTGTGAGGGGTTTTAGCGCTCCAGAACTCAGTTCTAATAATCGCTGGGCTACAGGACTCCTGCATAGATCAAACCCCGGGTGGGTCTGGCCTGGGGGTAGGGGGGGGAGATAGGGGGGGGGGGGGAGAGAGGGGGAGAGAGAGGGGGGAGAGAGGGGGGTAGGGGGATCTCCTACATAAAAGTGACGGGGATGATTGTCGTACTTTTTAGGGGTTAAAATTCGTGGTTTAGTACCACTGAGGGTGTTTGAATCGAAAATGACCACTGTGACTAAGAGTTGTGTAGATACCTTAAAAAGCCAGAAAATATGCAGGAAAAAAAAAAGTTGGGTTGCCTGATTAATAATGGTAAGAGTTCCTATTAAATCGGAATTCCGACCAAAACAGAGGTCGCTTTGTTTTCCGGTTTTTATTTTCCCCTTGTTGTTAAGACACTGTTAAGATTGCAACTGAGAGAAATTGTCAAATGTTAAAGAGCGATTTCGGGTGTTTCGTAACAACGGGGATGAAAGGAGAACCTTGTAACGTACTCTACAATTTCCAACCGAAATTTCCGGAAAATGAACCGTTACATTTTCTAACAAACCGAAATCACCGGGAGTTTTGATTATATGGTAAGCACCCCTGTTTTTCATCCTCTTCCCAACAAAGAGTGCGGGCACACAAAACAGCTGTTATTCAAGCCTGGAATAACAAGAGCTGACCATTATTATTTTTCCTTGCTACAGGAAATTTTAATAAACCTCTTACAGTTTACAGAATAAACCTCTTACTATTTACAGAATGATATGTGTATATAGATTTTTGTTATCTACATGACTTATGAAATCAAATACACTGTACTTTATATGTCAATAATGTTCAAACATTTCTGACACCTACCATAAGTGAACAAATTGAATGGTCCTCGTCATTTCTTTATAAAAGACTACGAGCAGAAGAACAACCCTAAGCATGTATGCCTTTCATACGCAGATGAGGACAGCTTTTATTAGGTCTGCTATGGTAGGTTCGCACAAACATTATTTTAATGACATTTGAAGAACTGAAGGGATTGGTGGAAAAATAAATTGCGACATTTCATTTATTTCTGTTTGAATTTTGCTCTGAATAATATTGTTAGTACCTTAAATGCTTGGTTTTCTCACAACACAGAGAACTCTAATATTTATTTTGAAGAATTTGCCCACAGTTACAACTGCTAAAAGAACCAAGCATTTTTTTTTTCACTTTCGTTGAGGTAAATTAATGGCTTTAACTATGGGCAAATTCTTTGAACTTAATTCAAGAGAAAACAGAAACAAGACACAGCATTGTTAGGAAATATGTGTCCCTACACCAAAACTGATGTGATTCAAAGAAAAAGGTAAAAATATCCACAAAAATGTCACTTGGATCCTTTTACCACCAAACCCTTTTAATAACTACTGTAATCATTCTTCAATAATGTTTTGAGCTGATAAATGATCTTTCATCAATATACAGTGAATAACTAATACTGTACAGTACAAACAGTGTAGTTAATAGTTGTAGATTAAACCTCTGCTAACAAACAACTTCTTTGAGTGGACAACATTCCAAGTGGTATCAAGCTCAAAGACCAGTGATAATATAATGGCACACAAATGCACACCATATATTTTCATTGTAAACTAACAGTGTAATGACTCACAGGGCTCGAAATTGCGCCCGTATCGGGCGCATTTGTGACTAAAGATTTCACTTTTGCGACTAAAATTTGTCTATTAGTCGCGATTTTGTGACTGTTTTATGGCCTAGCTAAAAAAGGAATTATATTCAACAGTTTTGTGTCTTACTTGTAACTGGTAGTTGTAATTTTATCTGAAAAAAATCTACATGACTTAATCATCGATTTCATACTCCATTAACGCGGTTTCCAACTAGTGTATCACAGGCGCACTTTTCTTGTTTCTCATTTCCGGTTCTGGTGTAGTATTTTTTTTTTGCAGCTAAAATTTTCGAACTTGCGACTAAATTTTAGGAATTCCTCGCACATTGTGATGGAGAATTTTTTTAATTTCGAGCCCTGGACTAAGAGATGGGCCTTTTTGACCAGGTCCATGTATAAACAACCTTGTTAAATTAAAATGTCACAAATACATGACATAAAATAGAGACAAATAAGATTCATTTCTAAATTGACAGCAACCCCTTTTGCGGTCTTAATCATCAACATCATTATTGAATTTTAGACGAATAGCATGAATGGATATATACATATTTTTAAAAAGTTGTTGGGATATTTCCTGGTTAGTTTCAAACCAGTCCTCCTGTCAACACATATATTAATGCAGTCAACAGCTTAAGATAAGATAACAGAATAAGATAAGGTTAGTTAAGACAAACATGTACTGTATTTCTTTGAATAAGTATTTTGGGGTAGTTATTTTGATTTCCATATACATGTTAGTGGCTGCAGGCAAGGGTGGTTCCCGCTTCCAGGGTTGCCATGGAAACCTCCTTTGCTGGGTCTGTTCTGCATCAGACACCCCACTAACCTGTAAGGCACCAGTTCCCAAGCTCATCTATTTGCGATGAGTTTAAAGGCCCAATAAACTACCAGTAGCTTGATTTTTGGATAAGTAATTCTACCTTCTCTCTGTCACTCCATGTAGTGCCTTTGAAGGCGGGGGAGGGTTTGGAGTTTATTCCAGATTTCATGACAACTAGGGGATGCTAAGTCAAAGGTAGGCACTCAGGGATGTAGATAATAGCCGGGAACCGGGGAAATTACCTGGCTGTCAACTTAATTTTTCCGGCTATAAAAGCTAAGTGCAGCTACATAAGAACTACATTTTTCTCGTTTTTAACCGGCTGTCAGTCCTATATTTCCAGCTGTTAAAAACTAAATCTACATCCCTGCGGCACTAAATCAAGGAGCACACTTTATCACCCACGCACTGTATCTCCGAATCTAAATAACTGTTATAATTTGCAAGTTAGATACATTTGTTTTCTGTACACGTTACAAAGAAAGATCATAATATACTCCGAAGGTGTCTTTTCATATCTTCAGTCAAAACAAAAAAAAAAACACCCTTAGACATACAAGGAAAAACTGTATACAGGTGTAAGAGGACAATGCTCCCATGACTTCATCAAAGTTAATGAAAAAACTGTTTGACCTTTGGTCTAATAATGAAATCAAAGCAACAGTGATTTTGCCAATATTTTGTGGTAAATTAATTAAAAGTGTGTTTCTCAATGAAAGCCACATCTTTTGTAACAAAAATACTTTGTTCAATAATAACACCAGAAAATTCTTTACAAGATTTTCTTCTTTAGCTATTTTAAACACTGGTAGTGATGGCTTAAAGAACATCTAATGTTCAATGAGAACTAAAAAATTACCCGAACACAAACAAACAAATTATATTTGACACAAAAAGGAAACTTGCATTGTTAGCGAAAAAGACACAAATTAATTCATGTGAAATGTTAATGTTTACAGTAACATTTCATTCAACGAAATCATCAAATGAAAATTCTTGGAGTAATTTGTATAAATGTTTTTGCGTAGACATTTTTTAATTAGTAAATCTTCGTTACTGTCATCAAACAATCCAAAAAGAAGAAACTTTCATGCTGAACTAAGTTAAATGATATGAGAAAAAAAAAGCCATACGTGTATTATGCACGGCAGGGGAGCACATGACTTGAAAACAACTATGTGAAGCCAGGAAGGGAAAGACTTCCTGACTTTTACCAACACTGGATTATATCTCTTTGGTTTTAATAATTTACCATGGCTGACCTTTTGATGCCATTTATGTCTTGGATGTACATGTATCAAGGTAATTATACTGTAGGCTGATTATCTCTATGTTACCGTCTTCTCTTGGCTGATGATGGCGGGTGAGGTGATGAAGGCTGCGAGGAGCTTGCACTATTAACTTGTCGCGTTCTCTTCCTCTTTGGGGATGAGTCTGGGGTGGACACACTTGCTGGAGAGTTGCTGGCTAACCCTTGAAGTTTGAGTTTAAGAAGAGCTACAATCAAGATCATAACTTCCCATTAGGGGAAAAAACAAAAAACAAGACAGTCCAAGCTCCACTAATTCCTGTCTCTCCATAATGGCTGTCTCTCCACAGCAGCCTTTTTTTACATGTACCGTATTCTCTCGATTAAACGCCGGGCCCCGAATAAACGCCGGGTTCAAATAAACGCCGGGTCTACGAGGCCGAGTTTTAAATAAATGCCGGGGGCGTTTATTCGAGGTCCCGGCGTTTATTCGAGGCCGGCGTTTATTTGAGCTCGGTATAGGTCAACTGCTTTTTATTGTACAATTAATTAGATGCATAAACCGCCAGTTAATACTCTCGAGTTCTTTCAAATGTCCTTTGCTAACATATGGCAGCTATAAATCAAGAAACAGAAACATAACGATACGATTGCAACTACGAATTGTCACTATCACAAATGTTCTTGCTAAGTTTTGCCTTTGTAACTCGTGGAACTTAATATATTTTCCATTAAAAGACATTACTCGAAAAAGGTGAAAATATACCCCTGTTTAATAAACGCCGGGCCCCGAATAAACGCCGGCTTCGAATAAACGCCGGATCTACAAGGCTGAGTTTTAAATAAACGCCGGGGGCGTTTATTCGAGAAAATACGGTATGTAGAGATAAACACTTTCGAAAAGAGCAAACTGTGGAATGGTCTGACTTTACTCGTCACTGCCCCACCCACGTTTATTGAAAAATACCAATAGATTCCTGAGGAATCATGTGAAAATATGTTTTTCCAAATTTTTGCACCGTGTCATATTACAGCCTATCATTGCTAGCAATCAAAGAAAACCTTCCAAGAAAAGAATCAAGGGCTCTTATGAGCCAACTTGTAAATAAGAAACGTTCTGATAATACTCTCTCATAGACATTTTGCTTCACCGACCCCCACAACCTGCGTCCAACTCCCCACCCTTCGCGGTAATGATTTACTAGTGTTCTCGCATGAATTATTAATGAGTTTTAGAAGATTATGGCCAGGAGTTTGCTTTAAACTTGTTTCATTATCTTGAAATAGGAAGGAAAAATTACCAAGTGAAGTGATGAAAGTAAAGGAATATTAACTAAAGTTCTTGATGGCCTGTCATGAAATAAAATTTGATGAACTGTAATCCACTTCCATCCTTGCAATCCTGCACTTTATCTCCAAACTACTGCTTCTGTTTTGCTCTACACAATCCTTTTATCGAATTAAGTTGTATATTTGGTGGCATTTAGCAAAATAACATGGAAATAAAGTAAGCAAAAGTTTGTTATTCCAGCGGGACAGTGTCCGTTTCCCTTGAGGGAGGTTCAAATATGAATATGATTCATACCTTCATCAGCTACAGTAGATGACTCAGACGTGGAGGAATGAGGCTTGGTACTAGACTCAAATATTTCATCTGGTAAATTAAATTCTGTTTCATCATTTGGGAAAGGTAGACTCTCAAGATCATCCTGGTGGACAGAACAAAATAAATTTAAGTTATCGCTGCAGGAATCATTTCTTTTGTTTATTTCTTTTCTGCAGTTCATATATGATTTCATTTAAATCAGGGGTTTCAATAAAATTAAGAGTAAGTGGCAATATTTATAAAATAGATGGCATTGGCAACAAGGGGGCCATAAGAACCCTTTCCTCTAGGAAATCTAGGAACTTGGAAATGGCATTTCCAGCATTCTGGGCATCAACTTCATTGAAATTAATCGAAAAGTAGGTGGTGATAATTTAGGAAGTAGCCAGCGGAATTCGCCGGTTGCCCGCTTCTAATGAAACCTCTGTAAATATATTCAATATCAACTTATATTTGTTATAAATCTATTCATTTCTTATTTTCTCAGTTTCTTTCTTTGTTCGTTTGGATCATTGTTGTAGTAGTTGTTTTTGTTGTCTATGATCCACAATTTAAGCAAAGCCTGTTACATTTTTACCACACGGTTTATTTAGAAGAATAATGATATTTATCCAGGGTGCCCACATCACCAAGGTGTTTTTCAGTGGGACCCTGCAAAAAGTTAAAATACTTTAAAAATTTAGCTAAAAGCAAGGTCCCTTACATTTTGTTTAAAAATTAAAAGTGAGTTTGTTTTCCTCGCAGACTCTTCTAAAATGTTCCATTCAGCAAGTCCTTGATAAAAATGTGACACTTAAATAAAGTCATTGATTGATTGATTGATTGATTGATTGCCATAGTTTCTTTGAACTCTAGGAAGATTAAAATTGTTCTTATTTCATGTATTATGTGAATGGATGTAAACATTTCTTGAAATATCAAAATTAAAATTGATCAGCCCATTAAAATTAATTTGTTTGTTTGATTTTTGGTACTTTTAGGCAGAATATTCTCACATGAAAGAAAATTGATGAAGAAGATACAATACTTTAGAAAAAAGGGAGACACTCAGGAAGAAAATCGCAATGAAAATGAAAAAATAAAGAAACAGGGATTTATTGAAAAAATTATCAAATAATTTTTAGATAAACTATTCAACCACATGCTAATACTTCACACTTTAAACATTTCACAATAATTAAACAAACTAAAACTAAGGAAAAACAAAACAAAAAGACAAAAATACATTCCATATTTCTTTTCCAAGAGTCCCCAGTCTCGAGCTTCTCCCATTCCCACATTTCAATATTTGTTTGTAGTTCCTAGGTCCCACTCGGTTAAGAAACAAAACATTTGTTGAGCACGTAAATCGGAGCGGATCCGTTCGAGGGAGCGCCCAAAACATTTTTAGGCCAAATAAATTGAAAAATAAATAATAAAACGTCAGGAAAACACTTCTGTGGTGAAGAAAATGTTAACATATACTTCTTCTATGCCAAAAGAACGGATTTGGGTAAAAATGCGAAAAATTTCAATAAGTTGACGAATGGCGTGATTTGAGTGTTGGGAAAATTCTCTCGTGACCCACAAAAAACAAAAGAACTACTGACGCTTTTGACACCTAATCACTCACCAATGCTTGGAGATTGTAGAGTTCCTGCAAATGCTCCCAAATTTGCTTCGAGGAAATATTTCTTTTCCCAGTTGACGTTGCGAATTTGTCGTGAATACACGCCATATGAAAATGTCGATTTATACCTGAAAAACGAAGGGAAAAACTCGAAAAAAAATTCATATTCAGTAAATATGGACTGAATTTAGTATACTGACGTACCGACTGGCTTGTGACCCTTCATAGAATGAAATAAACTGACTTCAAGTTCTGGGGTCCAAACCAAGACTTCTTCTGTAGACGCCATCTTGATTTGGTGTTGCAACTGCGCATGAGCTTTTCGCACGCCTGCTGAACGAGATCTGTTTAATCGCAGGCTCATGTACTTGCTCTTCCTTTCCCGCGGGCACGTCCACGCACACTTCGCGGAAGTTTTACTTCGCCGGGTTTTACTACACTCACTACAAGCGGGAGAAATGACACGGAAAGCTGTCAGGTCCATTCAAGAACTAGGAGAGGTCTTTCAAGGTGGCGATACAGTGGATTCTGCGTTCAACAGCAGCGTCTGGGGCCCTTTTAATCGAATTTTCAGAGTTTCAATGAAATCAAGTCAAATGACGATTCCGAAATCGTTCGAGGCGAAACTCACGAGGTGGTTTTCTTTGCCAGGCGATGAACACGACGAACAGGCTATCAAGAGAGCAGAATTTCAAACTGTTGGTTGGTACTGACGTGTCTTGTTTTGTCTCTGTTGCTGTGGTGGTCTTGTTGCTGGGGGTAACTAACTAGGCCGGGCTCTTGGTGTTTGCAAAAGTTGATTTGGAAATTAAAATTTATAAGGACTTAATCTTTAAAGGTTAATAACTTAAACTTCATACCAATCACAAGGCAAATATAGGTAAACCCTCCCCCAGGAATAAAAAATCGGATGCGTGCGTTTTAAGGGTTCTTCATGACACTCGTCACGCTTACATAAGACTTAACTCTAATACAAAGGTCAGAGCAAGTTAGCACAACCGTGGAAAAGCCCTAAGCTGTCTTGAGCCCTAGGGCTATTGATTACTTCTTTACTCCTTATAAACAGGGCTACGTTCAAACTGAAAGATGCTGAAGTCTCACTATTAGAGGTTTGCACGGCAGCCATGTTGGAGGTCAGAAACTATAGAAAATAGAGTTTTTTTCCCCAAAGGATGGTAATTTCATTGTTGAGATGTGCAAAAACAAATAACATACTCGGTCAGTAAAGGCAGCAAAATCCCAACCATGATTTAACAAGATTGAAAATTGCATAAGTTTATTAATACCAGCATTCTAGTGATAATTGCATCATAAAAAGCAATTTAATGATTGACTTTTTAACACTGATGTTTTGCATTATAGTTAGAGTATTTGATCGCTGGACTTGCAACCAAACTTGTTTCAATGCCGCTAGAGCCCTCAAACCACTCAACAATGGCGAAGCAAAACCTGTTCATTGTGTTGAATTTCCACCAGGCACCAAAGTTCAAGGATGTGACTTCTGCAGTCCAATGGACTACACTGCCGCAGGTGAACAGATGTGCTTTTATATTCGATATGATTTACCTGGGGTGCTTACCATTTACAGGATCCATCTGGCTGGAAATTTCATGCATAAACATTAAACAACTTAACTTGACCTTGTGGAAGAAGGGAAAAGTAAAAATACAACTCACATCAGCTGGAAAGATTAAAATGTATGGAAAAAATGTATCACCAGAACCAGCAACCCATAATTTCTCAAACTTTCCAAATGGAATGATGCGTACCATTTGATTTCCAACCAAAACTTCTGGTTTTTCCATGTAAATGGTAAGCACCCCAGCTGTTCTTACCTTGTATCCAGTGTAAAATTACTGATCCTAACTGCACTCACTTAGTAAAATGTTGACAACTTTCTATTTTTTTAGATCTGTGGGGTCGGTTGGAAAATGAAAGTGGTTTGACGGCATCTAATGTTGCTAAATATGATGCACTGCACAGCATGGTCGTCTTCAAGGAACATCCACCTAGTCACTGGAACAAGGTATATAAACATTTGCCTTTAGCAAGGTCCTCACGAAGAGGCATAGTCGCCCAGGGAGAGGGGGGGGGGGTGCCTCTGAGACCATTAACCTATACTAGACCATTTTAGCTGCATTTTAGTACCCTTTCCTGGACTAAACACCGAAAAACCCTGCTAGACTAAATTTTTGAACGCTTTCTTTGTTATTAGTTACCAGGGGTCAGTAAAAATGCCGTACTGCCCTCCGTATCAATTTTTAAATGCCATTTGCCAGTAAACCTTGTCTTGACAAAATTCTTCATGCAAGTGATCAGTTTCGCGGAAAATGGTACCCTATTCTAGACCAAAAATCTCTGATTTCTATACCCTATCCCAGACTTAACTACCTGAAAACAATACCCTTCACAGCGGCACATACCTATTCTGTCTGCCCAAGCCCTGTACAGATTTTTTAAAACACAGTTTTTGCTACAGTGGGGCACTGTTGTGGAATAATCTTCCACAGAAGGTCAGATCCATTAGATTAAAATAGAGTCTGGTTCTATAACATCTATGATTGTAATTTTTATGTGTTTATAGAGGATATTATGATGTAAGATAGTGTTTTTTATTATTAATAATCTTATTAGTATTATTTAAACCAGTATAGTGTAACAGTTTTGCCACTATGTATATATTATATATTTTTGTTATCATTTACATTAGATTATATTTAAGTGCACAGCATGTCTGAAAACCAGTTTTACTGAGCCGTTTTACCGTGTTTAAATAAAGTTAATTGATTGATTGATTGATTGCATGAAAAGTTTAATAACAAAATCAATCGCCTTATGTCCACCTCATACTCCCACACGGCAAACATGAAAACCAGTTTTTATCTTTGATTAGTTTTACTGTGTTTAAATAAAGTTATGTATGTATGTATGTGTGTATGTATGTATGTATGTATGTATGTATGTATGTATGTATGTATGTATGTATGTATAGTGCATATATGGGAGTACTGTCTCCCCCCTCCCCCCCCCCCCCCCCCGCTCCCAGGCATAGTAGTTAGGGTGTTGAACTTCAGAGCTGAAAGTCAGTGTTTGGCTGTGCTTTGAGGCCTGTTCTCTGTGGCCGTGTTGTTTCCTAAGAAAACTAAGAAACTTAACTCCACATTGTATCTCTCCACCCAAGCATTAAAAATTAATGGGTGCCAGCAACAAAATGCTGAGGGGTTACCCTGTGATGGATAGTTAGCATCCCATCCAGTGGGGGAGGGGGGAGGGGGTAGCAATACTCCTAATTTCTGCATGCTACAGAAACCAGCTTAAGCTATGGTATCCCCATATTTCTTTTTCAGAGAAAGCTATTTGATATGCTGGACATATGTACTGAGTGGTTTGAAATTACTCATAAGAACCATCCACAGGCAATCTACCCAATCATGAACTGGAATTGCCGTGCTCGAGCAGGAGCATCCCAACACCATGGACATTCTCACATGCTTTTGGCAGAGCATTTTCATTATGGGCAGTGGGAGCGCTTACGACAAGCTGCCAAGATTTATTCCCTGGAATATCCTGGATGTAACTATTTTGATGACTTAGTAGCTGCTCATAAAAACCTAGGACTTGCAAAATCCTTTGGTGATGCTAGTGTTTTCGCCCATTTGGCACCATACTGTGGCTACGAGTTCAAGGTAATCTCCTGGAACCTTGATGATGATTTTAAACTAGCAATCAATGAGGCAGTTGAAGCACTCATTCACAAGTTTGGCTCCGAGTGCTTTAACTTGTGCATTCACTTTCCTCCATTTCAAAATGGAAAACTTCGACAAATCGGATTAGCAGAGGAAGTAAAAAATAGTTGTCTAGAAAAAGGGGATGTTGCCATGCCATTTATGGCTCATCTTGTTGATCGGGGAGGAGTGAAAAGTTCATCGTCTGATGTCTGTGGCATGAGAATTTATGGAAGTGCAATAGTGAATGAAGATCCTTTCTCTATTGCTCAACAGTTAGGTTGGCTAGTTTGACCTGATGACTTGACAGTTTAAATCTCTTTATTTATTTTTACTTACCAAGGGACAATGATTTTATCTTAAAATAATTTTTTAATGATTTTATTCATGACATTTATGTTGTGGTTCAAATTTTTGTTTGGTTTGAAAATTTTTGAACCAGTTTAGTTTTAGTTCTAGTTCACCTTTGTCTCAGATTCATTAACATGTATTGATTATTCTGCCCGGGGGGGTTACTCCCTATAATGGACTGTACGGGGATGCTCCGCCCGAAAGGGGTACCTTTAAGAGGCTGGAGGTATATGAAAGGGTCGGGATTTCACGAGTTGAAGTATATGAAAGGGTAGGGATTTCAGGAAGAATAGGAATAGGTAGCGAAAACACGAGTTGAAGCATAAAAAAGGTAGGGAAAACTGCCATTTAAGTATTTATAAAAAGGGCCTTTCAAAATATATCAAACAGACGCACGTAAAGCCTACATGAAAGGGGCACCATCTTCAATGAAAGGTATATGAAAGGGATACCATTTTCAATGAGAGGCATATGAAAGGGGTACCTTTTCTGTCATTTTATGGTATATGAAAGGGTAAGGGTTTGGACCTCGGGGCGGAACATCCCCGTACAAAACTTTGTTGGGTACCCCCCCCCCCCGGGTTATTCTGACACAATGGAAAACAAAAATCAAACTGGTTTGAAATTTTTCAAACTTAAGAAAAAATTTTAACCACAGCATGTACAGTATAGTGATAATATATTAATGATTGTATAAATTAATATTTATTTTAGCATGAAAGCATTGAATTTGTTTACAAGAAATAATATTAAATAATGTTAATGTAATTAATGATGTAATAATTTAAAGAACTACAGCTGTACATGTTTATGTATTTAAAATGGCATTGCTAGTAATTTATAATAATTTTAACATGAAATATCACTAAATTGTGTTTGTTTCAAATGACTCACCTAATTAATATAAAAATGTATCAATGGCATGACTTTTGAAGTAATACATTTTAAGTTGCATTTGTCGTTTTATTTTTTTTACTCTAAAATTTCTTCTTTGGGATCAAAGACTTGCTATCATGGTAAACTATTTTTGCAGTTTTAAATTGTCTTCTCTATGGAGTAATCTTCTTTTTAGTGGCTATAAAATAGTAAGAATGAATATAATTTTTTGAAAATGATATAATATATTGCAAGCGACTGTAATATTTTAATAATAAGACAATTAGTCAATGTTAGTAAAAAAAAAGGTCCTTCCAAGGTTGATGGAGTGTTGTCATATTAATTTAGTACATGACTCTGAAGAATGACTTGGGTTGTTGAAATAATGAAATAATAAATTATTATTTTCATTATCAAAAACAACAGTTTTAGCAAATAGCAAATAATCAAATCCAAGACTCACCAAGAGACTGGTTTTAAAATGCAAGCCGCAGTGCTCAGAAACCCCGAGAACAACAAACAACAAAGCAGTAATAACAGTTTCACACGCTATGGTTATTTCATTTGTTTGCTAGTGACCCAAATAAAACACTGTGCTACTCAGTTGAATAGGAGGCTCCTGGCTTAACCTGAGCAGGATTTGAGAGGCCTTCAAAATTTGAGGCTCAGAGCCTGGGAGGGGTACTCTGCAAATTTTTGGGCGGGGGTGTGCCGCTGGGATTCTGAAACCTTTAACCTATACTAGACCATTTTAGCTATATTTAGCTATATTTCTAGACTGAACACCGAAAAACCCTACCCTTTCCTAGACCTATTCTAGACTCGCTATTTTCCAGAAACTCTTTCACTGTCACAATCTAAGATGCCAGGGATCAGTAAAAATACCGTACTGCCCGCCGTACTGAATTTTAAATGCCATTTGCCAGTAAACATCGTCTAGACTAAATTCTTCACGCAACTAATCAGTTTCGCGGAAAATGATACCCTATTCTAGACCAAAAATCTCTGATTACTATATCCTATCCCAGACTTAACTGCCTGAAAACCATACCCTTCACAGAACGGCCAATGAAAATAGAGGTTTATGAGAGGTACGACCCTACCGCTTTCATTCAGTCATCGTTCCTGCAAACCACTTTGCATGCAAATTTATGCACGCACATTTTTATTTTGTGCACTTCCGGTTCATAGTTTTGCCATCTACACTTCCTGTTTAGTGACTTCCGGCTACTCTCACTTCCGGTAAAAAAGCGTTGTAGGAGACGCTGTCATGACACTTCAGTAACCCTACTAACATTACTAACGTTCCTTAGGTATATATAACCCTTAGAAGAATCACTGGCTTCATTGTGGTACAGCCTTCATTTACAAACCATTCAATAGTAAACAACGTGGTTTGCAGGAACGATGACTGAATGAAAGGAGTACCTCTTCTCCATGTCGGACATCTTCTTATCATGTTTAAAATATATCATAAAACTTTCTTACGCATGCGCATGAGTATAGGCTGCTTGGAGTCTCTTGTTATCATTATTATTTGTGTCACGATTTTGCATGCAAATTTATGCACGCTTATTTAAAATTGTGCCCTTCCGTTTCATAGCTTTGCCAATTACACTTCCTGTTTAGTGACTTCCGGCCACTCACTTCCGGTAAAACAGCGTTACTGAAGTGTCACGACAGCGTCTCCTACAACCCTACTTACATTACTAATGTTCACGTTAGGTATATATAACACTTAGAAGAATCACTGGCTTTATTGTGGTACAGCCTTCATTTACAAAACATTCAATAGTAAACAAAGTGGTTTGCAGGAACGATGACTGAATGAAAGGAGTACCCCTTCTCCATGTCGGACATCTTCTTATCATGTTTAAAATATATCATAAAACTTTCTTACGCATGCGCATAAGTATAGGCTGCTTGGAGCCTCTTGTTAAGAAGTAAAATGATTTTCATGTGTAGCGACGTGGCCCAATGTTCCCATAGCCCTGTATACGTCGTGAGTCGCGACAGTCAATGATGCCGTATATCAGTTGACAATTCACAGTAATAAGTGAAAGATCGACTGAGCCCTTCCTCGTTGCAGAGGGACAAAAAGCCACCAAAAATGGCTTTTTACGTTGCAAATTACAACTCAAAATTAGCGAGACAGCCATAGCCCGAGATACATTTTTTTGTAATATTTAATTTTTTTTTGCAAAGTTTTGCTAATAATATAATACAATACAATACACTACTTATAATAATATAGTACAATACGCTACTTACAGTATGTTACTTAGAATAGACCAATTACAGTGCATTACTTACAATAAACTATTTACAGTACATTACATACAAACAATGCAATCCTTTTCTGTTTTTCGTTAAGTCGAATTACAGAAAAAAAAGTATTAATTACAGTGTAGAAACACAGACAATACATGACAAAAATAAAACGATTACAGAAGAGGGGGAGGGTAAACTTGTAGTCCTATATTTGTGAGAGGTAAGGCATGAGCTTTTTCCATTTTTCATCGTGAAATTGAAGTTTGTTTTTTCTCTTAGCTATTGAACTTTCAGATTCATAAACTGCTTTCAGATATTGATTGAACACAACTTTACAAGGGAGGGAGCCGTTGAGTTTGCACCTAAAGATATACTGTTTGGAAATAAGAATTACGTGATTTTTAAGTAGTGCATTTTCAACTGCTTTAGTAATTCCGAAAATCACCTCACTTCCATAGATTTCGTAATCTTCCAAAAGATGCTTAATTGAGTGCCAGAAACTTGATACCAACGGACAACTGAAAAATAAGTGACACATGGTTTCCCCGAAGCAGTTGGCAGAAGGTACAGAGAGGAGAGTCAATCTTTCCAATTTTAAAAAGAAAATCATTTAAGGCAATATTCTGTTCAAAATCTTATACTGAAATTCACGCGTCTCGTTGTCAATTGCGCAATTAAACGCATTACTGTAGATAAATTCCCATTCAAATCGTATTCGGAGGCGTAAGCTTCATCGTATTTTTTCTTTGCTGTGGGAGTGATCGAACGTTTGGACACGAGAATGTTATATATTTCCCTGGAGGAAATTTTTGAAAAAAGAAAGGTTTTATCGTTCGAATACAGCAACATGTCGTCAGTCGGGGGTTCAGTTTTGATGAGTACTAATGGAGTTATGAATAATCCATAATCCTGGATAAATTTTGGAAATAACCCGTATCCCAATTTTGTAAAAAAAATATATCCCTAAAACAAAATTCTAAAACAATCTATTTATAGTACCCATAATTACTCTTTTGTGTCATGTGAATTGACTTACGTACTGTATATAAGGCATGTCAAGGGTTGCATTTCCGCAACCTTAATAAAACATAGGGGCGGTGTAACTTACATGTAAGCTGTGACCTTTGAACAGGTGTATTTATGACCATTTATGAAAGTTTTATGACCTATAATACAAAGAAAATGAGGCTTAACTGCGAATGCGTGAACCTGTGACGTCGCTATAGAAAATGAAATTAACCCTCCATGAAAACGAATTCAAAGCCTGTGACATCGCCATAAAAATAAAAAAATATCTGTCGCGAAACCGAACTAAAAACCTTCTTTAAACCTGTGACATCGCTACAGAAAATGAAAATATGTCCCATGAAACCGAACTAAAAACATTCTTTAAACCTGTGACGTCGCTATAGAAAATTAAATTAACCCCCCGTGAAAACGAATATTATATAAAGCCCTGCTTAAACCTGTGACATCGCGTTGGAAAAGTTGGCAAAGCAAGGCGCTTCGTGGTAAGTAAAAACTTTTGGTTCTTTGTTACTGAGTTCTGTAGCACTTAAAATTAGTTACCTTATATACATTTATATTTTTATTAACCTGATGTAATGCGCAGGTGATCATATACTCGTGAAACCTGCGCAATATAAATGAATAATAATAATTATTATTATTATTATTATTGCAGTAAAACTATCTGTATGCACAGTGTTATAAAAGCAACACAGGGCGCAAAGCGTAACCTGTGCGCAAGAGCGAAACTTAAAAAAATAAATAAATAAATAAGTTACTAAAACCTTATATCTACAAATCTAAAAACTATAATCTAAGCATATAAATGTCTCTAATATCTCTCATTCTCATTATATATACAAATCTAAAAACTATAATCTAAGCATATAGATGTCTCTAATATCTCTCGTTCTTTGTATAAAAAAAAAAAACCTATAAACTAAGCATATAAATATCCCTAATGTCTCTCATTTTTCCTGGCCGACAGTCGGGCTTTGGTCGCGGATCTTCACATCACAACCTTGAAAGTTCTCGCTATATTTAGGGATGACGATAAGACTGCCTTTTGCATAGCCTCTAGAACTTGATTCGCCTTACGTCCTACCATTGATTGAACTGAGGCTTCGGTTTCTCTCGACCAGCCTCCCAGCACATCCATGATGATGTTATGCTGAATCACCTCGTACCCTCTATACTGCTGCTTTAGCTCCCACCTTAACGGGCCATACTTCATCATTTTCTCCTCGCTCTTTTTCTCTCGGTTGTTGATCCAAGGGCAGCTCATCTCTATGGTCAGCACTTTCTTGTTTGCATGATCCACAACTCTCGCATCTACACGATTGGCTCGAACCTCCTGGTAGTCCGCATACACGGGTACATCCCACCACGCTTCCACTTGTTCTGACCTGTACTCCGGCTTGGGCATTACTGGCGAGTACCATGGTGGCACTTCCTCGAGAAGACCCTGGTCATGTAAGATCTCATAAAACAGGACCTTTAAAGCCATGTTGTGTCTGAACAAGTACTTGGTCTGAGCTAGCGCAGTGCACCCGGACAGGATGTGAGAGACACTTTCTTGAGCGTGGCCACACAGCCTACATTTCACGTCCCCGGGGCAACTTGTTTGAGTCTTTTTGCTAGTGTAGAGCTTTGTTGGAAAAAGTTGCTCGTACAGTTCAAACACACCGGCAATAGTATACGTAGGACATGTTCTCCATGTACTCAACCAGCTGAAACATCCGTCCGTGCACAGCTGTTCATCATCCTTTCTCTCTCTCAACAGCTTGCCCTGCCATTCCAGTTCACGTACTTCCCTTTCAAACTTCTCCTCCACACATTCTTTCAATACTTCCTTCACACGATACGATGGGATGGCCTCTCCACTGCTCACAGCACATACAGGATCCGGGTGTTTAAGATGAAGGTCAACACCCAGCTCCGCCGCAAACTTTGCCGCATCTTTCACTATCGATTTATGCCCGAGTGACTCAGCTCTTTCGTCGAACTCTTTCACCATTTCTATCGCCGGATCCTGGTTCTCATACAGACGAATCGCTACTTTGATCTTGGTCACTTTATATTCCGTCTCCACCGCACGTAAACCCCTTCCGCCTTGTTTCCTCAGGGAGGTACAAGGGAGCCGTAGAACCACCCGGGTGTTTCCCGCCATTATTATTATTATTATTATTATTATTATTATTATTATTATTATTATTATTAAGAAAAGGGTATTCCAAATCAATAAAATTCGTAATTAATTAGACCACGAACTAGAGTTTTCTGTACAAAAATGTCGCCTAACACTTTCGTAACGTCGGAAAATTCCACGCCTTTTGTTTTCGGATGGATAAAAGATGTCCTTTAGGTCCTTTAGCTCCTTTAGGATACAAAATAAAACAAGCTAGGATTTTCGGTAAAGAGAAAGCAGCGAGTAAATTCTTGTGATAAAATTCCTTTCCCTAAAATTCCTGCCTCTGAAATATTCAGCTGAGGGAATCGAAAAGCTCCAACTGTGTTAGTATAAAAGGCACTAAAACGATATGGAAAAACAGTACAGCGCCATTACAAGCGATTTCCTAAACATTCCTCGTTGGAGTCGAGGCCCCTGTTCAAATGAACAGCAATAACTTGGAATGAAATATAGTCGACACTTCCGTTTGAGACACGTAAAAAATTAGGACACCTCCTTATTTCGGACGGTTCACTTGGTCTCGAATAGACCAAAAATTCATATGAACTCTATCGTTACAATACAGACACATCCTCACGTAATACAAACAATTGGGTCGGGGCAATCGATTTTAAACTGTTCAAAACAAAATTAGATCTAACCCGTCTAGCTGTACCGAAACTCGGTTATAGTAGAATGTTAAAACATTTCTTTTCTGAGCTTTCAGAAGAAACTATAAGTTCACACGTTTCTGTGAGTTTTAAACCTTCGATTAGTTTGGATTGACCACCCAAATAACAGAACAAGGACTTCCTGACGTCTGTTGCATGTTTCCGACAGTCTGTTTTTGACGGATTTAAAAAAGTTGTAACCAACAAAACGGCTGCAATTTAGAATAACCGTTTTAATTGCAGTTCCTTTTAGCAAAGACGTTCATACATAATCTCAGCATTTTGTACACTTCAGTTGTCATAATTGTACAAGTTCATTACGTCTTTTTTCTTGTTTACGTTTGTTGTCACGCGAGGCAAATACTGGTAGGTCACGCGAAGCACCCATTGGTTGAACAAAGCCAAATCACTGTATACCTTTTGCAAGTGGTTTTAACCTTCAATTTTCAGCATTGTACTTCTAGATATTATCTCTGTTTTCCAATCGATTAAAATTATCATGTCAACATTTTATTTCAGTTTTAGTAAAGAAAAAAATTCCCACATAAACAGCCTGGCCTAGACTTTTAAATATTTATAAAATTCATGTTGTATTTTAGAAGTATGACGTCTTAAAATATAATAAACTGTTTTCGGTTTCTCGGAATGTAGGAAGTAATCCCAGATTAAAATAAATGAATTTCTACTTAGCAAAGCGAGAAGCGTTGTGGCAAGTATTTTGTGGCCTTTTTTCAACTTTGAGAGTTGTTCTTGTCATTTTCGTACGTATGTATGTACGGCTGCGGCGAGAAATAGCAACACGATAACGACATAACTCGATCACTTCTTTACTGAGCTTTTTAGTTCTGAAATCTCATCAAGGCGAAAAATTTAAAACCGACATCAAATTGTGTAAAACTACCCAGTTTATCAGAAACTAAATACGCATAGTAACTTTTAATTAGAATCACTTTGATCACATAAACACAGCAGATGAATGTAAGCCAGTTTAAGTCAGTAAGGATCGTTTACATGCCAAGACTGTCCTTCGTTTTCACCTTCTTCTGGCAGAACAGAATCAAATGAACGGATGCTTTCCTCAATTTGTTTCAACCTTGCATTTTAAAATGATGCGGGGTTGCGCAGTGTTGATTAGGAATGGTTTCAATTGCTCGATCCGCAAAACAATCTTTAAAGATCCAACCGGACGCTTTATTGTTTGATTGTATTAAAAGTAGACGTTGAGAATAACGTGTACGTGCTGGTTAATATTTGTGCACCAAATAAAGATAAAAATTGCGAAAAATTCTTTAGAATTATTGATGCAAAGCTACAAAAAGAAGGTTTAGATAGCCATAAAGATATCATAAGTAGATGTAATTTCAATTGTCCAATAAACATATTACTGGACTAAACAGGTGGTATAATGACTTCAACAAAAATCGTCTTAGTTATATCCAAAAGCTTTACCTAGGGTCAAAGAACACCAGAAGCATTCTGTGGACTCGATTATTGGTTATTATAATTCAACACATTGATACATTGCTTACTAGATATGGTCATAGCGCCCTCGATATCGGCAGCTCTATATGACATATATCCCGCGATAGTGGCAATTTCGCATTTCGAAGGAAATTGAAAGCGACCGCTGCATGCAATTTCGTATCTTTGGGAGAAAAAATGCGTGAACTATTATGAATAAAAAAGGGAAAACAAAAGAAAAGAGAAACATTATTGATCATACGATTGGACAAAAAAGGCGCAAAATTGTCGCGTTGTGTCTCAGTGAATAAAGGAGGAGACAAGGAGTGATTGAAGGAGCACATTTTTTAGAAAATGCCTTAGAGTAATCAGCTCTGGAATATAATATAGACATGATACTTACTCAGAAAAGCTTCTGATATTTGTTTGAAGCTAAAAGATCTCGCAATTACGGCTGTAGGAGCTAAAACGAGCAACTTTAATTTGTAAACAACGGTTGATTCAGCTCATACTTCGACGTTTGAAAATTTGGTGTTGATGGAAGGGACTAGAAATCCACATCAACTACAGGTAACGACGTTTTAAAGGTTTATTGTGTCCTAACGTTGTAAATTTTTGTAAGACTCACTGTCCTCTCGCCACTTCTTTCAGACTTTTTACCGCTCTGTTTAGGTAGCCGTGTGTTTGTTCACGATTTGTTTTGATTCTGAATTGAACTTTTTCAATTCATAAAGAAATTCTCTGCCACTACTCCGACTTTGTTTTTGTAAAAAGTAAAAGACACGAACAGCTTGACTCAAAATCGAAAACCGAGAGAAAATTTCGAAAACAGTAGAGTATATAAAATAGAGTATATAAAATATTACAGGTCGGCGATGATTTTAAGACGGAAACGTGTGTCATAGCTGAAACATTTAATCAATTCTTTAGCTCAATCGTTAAGAGCGTCACTGCCAAATTAGATCAAAGTTCATCTCGATCTTATCAACAAGAGCCATCTTTGTTGAACAAAAATGAAACTCTTTTTACAAACGCGACGTTTGAGCTTACACCTATCACATCAGTATACCATGCGCGATTTAGGGGTAACACTTATTCTATTGTTAAAACAATAGAATATTAGAACACAAAAGAACGACAATACAATAGAATACAATACCATAGAATATATTAGAATACATAATTTTGCCTAATACAATGGAAGTGTACAATGTACAATGGAGCTGACACCCTAAATCGGGCATCATATGCACATCAGATGTTGTTTGCAGATTTCTAAGAAAGCTTAAAACAAACAAGGCTGCTGGCTTAGATAACATTCCTGCTCGCCTACTTAAAGAAGGAGCCACGATTGTTTCGGAGTGTTTGACTCACATAATCAACCTTTTGTTTGCCTCTGGTGTAGTACCAGATAATTGGAAAACGTCTCAAGTTGTTCTATTTATATTCAAGTCCGTTAAAAGGGAAAAAATGGATAATTATCGACAATTTCTATTCTTCCTGTGATCTCCAAAATCGCCGAGAAAACAGTTTACCATCCAGATACCACGCAGCTCTTTACAACCTCTAATTTCATTAGACCTGTATATCATGCAGCTCCATTGTTTTTAGGTCTAGGGTCTATTGTTAGCCATTGTTGTGTTGTTTGTTCTATTGTTTTCTCAGCAAATCAGAGAAGACCTTGTAAGAGCTGCGTACTGCCCCTTACCATCAGCCGACCTATAATATTTTTATACTTTTTAAGGACTTTTAGGGACTTTTATTATTATTATTATTATTATTATTATTATTATTATTATTATTATTATTATTATTATTATTATTATTATTACAAGTGAAACCGGAAATAATATATTATAATTAAGTGATAGATAAAATATGAGCGGGAGATCTGTATGGGCATTTACAATGGCGAGCCGAAGGCGAGCCATTGTAAACGCCCATACAGATCGGACGCGAATATTTTGTCTGACTTACGAAATGAAACAATGAGTAGAGATCTGTATGAAAAGTTAATGCATACTAATTAGCTCAGCAGAGATCTGTATCAAAAGTTAATGCTTCTGTTTAATAATTCATCAACTCAGTTGATCTGTATTGGGGTTTACAAACCTTCATTAAACATTCATTTCTTTTGTATTTTCCTTATGAATTATTAATGAATTTTATAAATAATTTTAACATATTCTGTAGACTATAGTCCAGAAAAGAACTTCAACAACGTTGAAGAAAAATCTGCGCCGTTCAAGTAAATCCTGTAAATAAACATGTGTACACCACATGGCCTGCTTTTCAAAGGTGCTACGTGTGATTGTGGTGTTGGGAGGGTTCATACTAACTATATAGAGTTTGAGGGGGCACCAAAAAAAAATGCGCTGACCCTTAAGAGTAAATAGAGGTTATTCAGCGTGAAGTTGTGTAATACGGCCGAGTATTTACTGACGAGTAAAAATGCCAAGCCGTATTGCATAACTTTTCATTGAATAATAATAATTATTGTTTATTATACCGATTACGACAGAAATCTCCTCCTAAAACTAAATTTTTGAAGCTGTTTTTGCTAGTGCACGGTCAGAAGAATGTCATATTTGCACTCGTTTTGATGCATATTTGCACTCTAGAATGCTGTCAAATAATAATGTATCATACATTGTATTTGCATTGTCTTGGTGCATATTTGCAATGTCAAATGCTACATGTATGTTGCATAATAACACCATTTACATTGATTTATAATACAGCAGTATTTGAAAAAATAAATATTTATTTAAATTTAAAATTAAAAAGACTTTCTCATACACATAAAAGGTTATTGATTTGACAAAATGTACTGGTCATTATTATAAAAACTATTGTCACTTTCCATATCTTCCCCATATCAACCAGTGTACATTCACTTGGAAGATGACAAAGCTTTTGAAAAAAGTAAGAACGTTGTCATGATGCTTAAATTCTCTATTCTGTATGATCTGGAGATGATCAAACAGTACATGTACATGTATATAACCAATTCACTAAGAAGAATGTCCTATCCATCAAGTGATCTAAATCACTTTGACAGCTCTTCAATTTTTTTTGTTTGGAATCCAGTTTGCCAATGTTTCAATGTACACTGTACATGTACCTCAATACAACCTTAAATTTTTGCAATAATCGCTGGGTGGCCATTTTCCCAGCACCCAAAAATGGCCACAAACAGAACTTCAGAAAGCAATGTACCCTGGTTGAGAATGACCCTTTTAATGATTTAAAGGGATGGTCAGATAATTACATTACAACGCTTTTTACAAACAGACAGTATCAATATTAATTGAAAATATTTTAGTCATTGTAAAAAATTCCATTCACTGTTTCAGTTGTTGTAGAAAATCCACCTTATGCGTATACTGAATATACCAAGGGATGCCTCTTCAGCAGTCTGATGAAAATAATAGAAAACTTAATTTAAGCATGTTCGCACTTATTGTTTATGTGCATCCTTACTGCACATACAGTTTATGTCACAATGCCATGATACATCATGCAACTCAGACCGCGCAGAGGAAGAAAACTAACCACATGAACAGCTGTGAGCCACTGCATTCACTTTGCTAAATAAAAGTTGGTGTCACCTCCATTTTTTTGCATTCATTTTTTTTAAGTCATTTCTTTATCCAGGGACATCTGACATGAGTTACTTATTACCAAGCTATAGCAAAAGCATTATATGGGAGGACAGAGGGAATCCCCTAATGCACAGTCCAATGAAAGGGCTCTAAGAGCCATGCATCTCCTGCAACATCACTGTGGTAATTAACACATCTTAGGATGACAGAAATATCCATTGTGTGAACAACAAAACTGGATGAGCCGAGTAAGCAAGCAATGACAGCAATACAGTGACATTTCCCCTAAATGCTACAAAGCCATTATTTTGAAATCCACAGATCAGTTATACATGTAATTTTCCATCACACTTAGTTTGAAGTCCAAGAATTGAAGAGCAAACAGATTTTATAATATTTTAAACATTTTTGCATGACATAAATATGCACCAAATCATATGAACTCACAGGTAACATACATTATATAACATCCGCTCACATGTACACTCTGCTATAAAATTATTTACCGGGTAACTCACGTGCAGCATGTGTTATACTCAAAGTCACACCATTTATTCAATAACAGCAATTATCTTTGAACAGATAATTGACTGGCCAGTGGAAGTGAAAAGTTTACGACTGAGGGACATCTGTACCCATATATTAAATCTCATATATTAAAAGTGGACCCGGTAGGTGTATGTTGAGCATTTCAGGAACCCCGCAATGGGAGCCATATTATTCAGCAAGACAAAAACATAACTACAACAAAAATTTAGACAACATTATTGCAAGTTAAGCTTAGCTTGGTTTTGTTTAATTTATATAAGTTACATAATTGTCTAAACCATCTTGAAATACACTGTGTATGAAGTCAGCAATCAGTGTCACCCTTTTTATTTACCTTGAGTCAATTTAACAAATTTACGCCGGTTTATCGTGGTGTGGACTCTTATTTACCATGATTTACGTCATCACATGGTCAAAATGTTGTGGACTCACGAGGCGCAGCCAAAGTGAGTCAGCAACAAATTTTGACCATGTGATGACGTAAATCGTGGTAAATAAGAGTCCACACCACAGAAAACCGGTGTAAATTTGTTTTTTACAACAATATTTAGAAAATAATACAAGGAAAAATCGAAGTCTTGTTACAAAACGTGACAGCAAAGAAAGAGCAAGCGTTGTCTATAACTTTCTCGCAATTTGATTGGTTGTTTTCAGGCGCGCGTGACGTTAGTGTCAGCACCGTTGTCTCGACTCTCATTTACCACTCACGTCGACCAATCAGATTGTGAGTTTAGCGGCAATTGTGGTAAAAATTAATTTTTTGGCCCATTCTCCAAAGGGTTCATGATGTTATAACAAATTTCAGTCAATGAAGACACTTCAAGACAGTGTAATACTTTTTACTAGCAGCCTGCCAGAAGGGCTGATTAAGAACTGTCAATGATCAATCTTTACAAAAAAAATGCACTTCCTAAAATGTATATTAGAGTACTGGCAAGTTAAACAACTACATGTACAACAGACCTTACTATACCATGTGATATTTGATTATTGCATCTGCTAAGAGGTGCTGTTCAATTATTGATAAACATTGTGTCCACTGACCGGGGTTCACCAGGGTAGTCCAAATTGGACTGGGGATCAGCTTTTTCAGGTCACATGTCCAAAATGACAAAAAAAGCAGACTTGACATGTACATGTACCTTTAATATCCAATTTGATTTGTCCTTGAAGTCTTTTTTGGACATGTCTTAGGAGACAAATTTAGGAATAAAACTCATTATTAGGAAATAATTGTCTGGAGTTTAAATAGTGCATCAAATTAAATTACAATGCATACAGTCAAACCTCCTGTAAGCGGACACCCTCGGGATCAAGGGAAAGTGTCCGCTTACTGTAAGTGTCCCCTTAAGGGAGGTGTCCAGTTACGGGAGGTGTCCAGGTGTACAGGAGGTTGAAAACAAAATTATAGTACACTAGAGGGCTTATCATGCACCAGTACATGTCTTTTGAAGCTTTTAAGATCACTTGTAATTGTGTTATCCATCACAGGGGGAAAAAAAAACATTAAAAGACTTGTGGCTAAATAAATTTACATAATCTGTAAAGCTCTCACATTGCTGTCACATGAACTGATGTAAGCTATATAAAAACAGTAACATACTCAATCCCCCATGTTTCGGGGGTGAACAGAACAGAAAAAGTACATATTTTATGTGAAGTGCATGCAGTTATTTTCTAAAACACATTGCCTTTAGGTATGAAAAAAGAAACTATTGATGAGAGTCTGTTTTCGTGTTTTCCTGATCTTAAGGTGGCTCCCAACAGTTTCCAGCACTTTTCAAGACTTACAATTTGATGGGTCATTATAACCACTCTTTATCAGTTGATGCTACAATCATGATATCAAACGAATTCCAATGATTGGTGAACACGTTGTTATCATTTTTGGTGGCTCTGAACCCCACCTACAGGATTTTTTTAAACTTTGCCAAAAGTTACCTCTTATCCTACTGATCAAAATTTGACAATAAAAAATGGGGTTCACCGACTCATTTTTGAGTTATTAACACTTAAAGCTAAAATGAAGGGTGTTTTCAGCACGTTATACTGTAATAGTAACATATTGTGTCACAAAAATGATAACGTGTTCACCAATCGTTGGGCATTCGTTTGATATCATGATTGTAGCATCAACTGATAAAGAGTGGTTTTAATGACCCATCAAAATCTAAGTCTTGGAAAGTGCTGGAAACTGTTGGGAGCCACATTAAGGCCTCTTAAGATACATGTGTAATTATCTGTAACCTTGGAATCGAAATGACTCTGTTACCAACATGGAACTGTACTGTTCAGACTCACACTTCGCTTTTGTTCAAGTCAAGTACAATATTATTAAAACCATAACAACCGAACCAATTTTGTTAGAAATTTTCTTGAAATCATTTACTGTCTGTGCACAGGAGGTTGCAGTGTATTTTAGACCGTGCGGACCCCAAGTACATGTACATGTAGGTGTCTGTGTCAGCTTACGTATATGTAATCGCATGGGCCCGAGTAAAATTAAGGATTAATATCGCGCGTGTTTTCAGAAACTGTAGAAATTGCCCGAGTCGCGACAGTTTCTGAAAACACAAGTGATATTAATCCTTAATTTTACGAGGAAACATGCGATTACTTGTTTATAATGTAGAGGGCAAAATTATAGGGAAACCTTTCAGACTTTTTAAGAGTCACTCAGACTTGAAACCACCCGAAGTGTACTCTCTCGCAAACTGACAAGAAAAACTTTTCAACTCACTGTGGTCGTGGTTAAATAAATTTCTATTCGGTCAAAGATACATTTGGCTGTTATGTACATCTAGAGAACATAGCTGATTTTTATCGAAAAAAGACACTTTACGACAAAAACAAAGCAAGTTTTAATATTTAAGTGTACCTGTGTTTTGAAGTTTTTGCCACTTTGATAAGCTTAACAACAACAAATGGCAAGAGTTCAAACTTGCTTGCTCGTTTGGCGATTTAATTGCTTTCTTTCACTTCTTTTAGCCTTATTCTTTCTCCTGTTAAACGTATATTTTCCCTTTCAGCAAAATGTGTCAAAGTTCTTTTCTTTCGGTCTGCAGAAATCCGCATTTTTCATTGAAGTGATGGAACTTTAAAACCTTTTGTCGCCATGAATGAATTTCTTCGAGGTCTTCAACGTCGCAAACTGGCTACAGGCGCCTAGTTAATCCAAGATTTGACACAAATAATCGCTTCCTGTTTGGCGTAAAATGCTGTAATTCACCTGTAGAATTCCTTTCTTAGGTATCTTCCGATTTCATTCCTTTTTTATAACAAAATCTCCGGCGAAACATGCGAGCGCTCCGTTTGTAAATTTTCTTCAAAATCCCGCCAAGCCAACTGAATGCAACGACAACGATGCGCTCAACCAATCACGAGTGAGAAATTTTGATGCTCGACCAATCAGGAGCGAGTAATTTTGCCCTCAATTAAGAAAAAATGCCCTCTTCGTCAGCCAATCAGCATTCAGTAATTTTGCCCTCTATATTATAAGGGAGGTTAAAAATGTAGTGTTGGAGAGCTGGTTCCTATTGTCAGGTAGTAATGTGACAACAATTCAAAACTTCAACTGCCTCTGCCCTCCAGGCAACTCCCCTGGCATTTGTCAAAGACACATTTAACTGCCCTACCCTAGTACCGAATGTCCTCCCCCCATGTATTGATTAGCTTTTAGCAATGTTGTTGGGGTTTGGAAAAATCCCTGGCAAGCTTCTATCCATGATGTGGAAATTAATTTTACTTAATATACTAAACATGTTTAGCAACTCAACTCAATGCAAAGTAGCATTTTTTGAGCACGGTTGTTCAATTTACAGTGTTTTCTCATTAGCCATACAATGGCTGTTCTTGCTCTGCGGACAGTATGCATTTTATGAAACAGGAGAGATCTGTGACCTTCACTTTCAACACATTGACTGGCAATTCACTACTTCAATTCCTGTTCACTATTTCAAGCGACAAAATCTACAAACTGTTATTTTATCGATTGTACTTAGTTATTGCATTCTACATGTATACTTTTAAAAAATAATTCCAATGAGCTTTAGAGAGCCCTTTATGTTACTAAACACTCATCCATCTCATTAAACTACATGTATGGTGACCACATCTATTCTGCTGGAGACTCGCAAGGGCCTTACGTGTCAATTCCCTTCTTGCCAGATGCAAAAATGCCCAGGGTTTGCCCACGAGGAGAGAGGGAGGGGAAAGGGATGTTGAAGGTTCAAATTGATTGGCACATAAACAGTAAAATTTTACTGTCTTTTACACCATTAATTATAGCATATAGCATTAATTTGTTATACATGTATATCAGTAAACTTTTCCATTACATTGTGTCTCTTTAGAAATTTAATTATTTCTACCAGCTGCTTGTAAAAATATTGTAGAAAGAACACATGCTGCAAGATTGGGCATTATTAAATATATAAATTCAGGACTCAAGACTAACGGTAACCAACTAGCCAACTAGTAAAAATTCAGTTTTGGCTAGTGGATTTTTGCTTTCACTAGCCATTTGGGCTAGTAAGAATCGTAACTGAAGCACCAAACGGAACCAATCTTAAAATTATTTCCGATGAATGGCAAAAGCAAATTGAGAACAAAAACTGAAATACAGACCGTAAACAGATATCCCAACGTTGAAATCACAAGTATGATTTAGCCTCAAATTGCAACTCCTTCAGTTGCTGCATAACTGTGATTTTTGGATTCGATGTTAGGAGAACACATCCTAATCTTGGGTGTCCTGTGATACCAAGTGGAGATATTTTTGTTAATTTTTTTTCATCGTTCGTGTACCTTTTCGGCGCCATCTTGAATTATGTCATGTGCATTAACATGCACCTTTATCGCACACTTCAGTCAAAGACTGGTACCTGCTCGTGGCTGCAATGTCGCAAAGTGTTCGCTTTTTGTAGGTCTATGTAGCGCATATAAAAGCAACTTTACCCTTTTCAACGGCTGGAAAATTAGTTGAGAATTGACTGCCTTTTATTATATGGCAAGTGAAATGAAGTCTGGCAGAAGTTTGACGACAAAATTGACTACGAACATTTCAGGGTGACGAAATTGTTTTTAAATATGAATGCCGTTGATCTATAAATAGGATCGACGGTCCTTGTTTGCTTTATCACTGCTAGGATCTCACGACTATGTAAGTTTATGTGTTATTTCACTAAATAAAATTTGATTTGTTTAATATGCTTTTGTTCAGATTTATCGAAGATCGAGTGAGTAAGCTTATGTTTGAATCACATCATCTGTGCTGCTGCTTGCATGTCCTGTATGTCAAATATTCAATGTTATTCGCTTATGACTTTAGTCGAATATTTATTTTTCCATATATATTTGCATATACAGTCCGACCTCTATTAAGCGGCCACCCTCGGGACTTTGAAAAGTGGCCGCTTAATAGAGGTTGGCCGCTTAATAGAGGTACGATATAAATTGGATAGGAATGGCAGTAAACATGATTTTATTGACTCTATATAGCAAAATGCTTTTAAAAAGTGAACATATATTAAGATAAATCCAAAATTCATTGTAACAAAACATCAAGTGCAAAGGTACAAGGGAAGAGCTGTTGTGAAAGGCGAGAGCGTAAACAGAGAGGCCGGCTATGGTTTAGAAATTCCATACGAGTACTGCTTCACAGGAGACGAGTTCTCAATTCAATGGTTAAAATCAAAACTTGAGGAGCAAGGATTTTTGTAGATTTCCAGTACAGTGGTAGTAAGGTTTTCCTGTACAGATTTTGGTTGTAACAAAACAGTGGGTCAGCTCCATCTATTGTTGGCTATTTTTGTATATTTTTGTATAGCGCCGGATGTGAAAAGTTTGCACGTGTACGCGGCTTGTGACTTGTTATAGTGGAGATTAAATTGCAGTTCTTGTTTTCTTGTTGTTATCAGTTATCACCTTATATAATCTGTCACCATTTCGCTTGGAAAGATAATTTGCTGGCCGCTTAATGGAGGTAAAAAACCATATAAATAATGCACTTGCGACAGCAAAAAGGTGGCCGCGGCCGCTTAAAAGAGGTGGCCGTTGAATAGAGGTATCAAATACAGCAGTTTACTGACAAATAAATCGGGACTTTGGAAAGTGGCCGCTTAATGGAGGGTGGCCGCTTAATAGGTGGCCGCTTAATAGAGGTCGGACTGTAGCTGAGTTAATGCGAACTGGAATAGGTCTCTATAAAAAAAGTAACAAAGCTGTCACGCTGTTTCTTCCGAATCACAACAATAACACTAAAGCAAAATGTTTGTGAGTTGATTGCACTCTCAAGTGGCGGCTAAATGTAAACACAAACATTTAGCAGGGCAAAAATCGACATCAATACTACTTCTTTCAGCTGTCAACAAACGAACGCACTCTTTCAATCCATGATTACTACTAGTTTTATTTTATTTTTTTACTTTTGTTACACAAGTAATAACAAAAGAGAATGAACAAAGGTGATGATCACATTCTCTCAGATGATAATTATTAATTCATTCATTGTACACATTATCATAAGGGTGAAAATGTTTGGCACAAACTTCCTATCACATACGCTTACATCTGGCTGTAAATTGTACAGAAAACTAGTGAGCATAATGCTCAATTTGTCGACACTACTGGTGCTTGTAGCATTATATTACCATTAGGAAAAGTACCATTAGGAAAATACAAGATGGAGCGAAACGACTGCATGAAACATTGTTAAAAATATGGCATTCAGTAAATTATTATCGACGCTACTGGTGCTATCATTATATTACCATTAGGAAAAGTTACAGCACAACACAAGATGTAGCGAAACGACTGCATGAAATATGGCATGCAGTGAATTAACGTGCAGCGAAACCACTTTGTAAAACTGGTAAACGAATAAACATGTTGGCGGCAAGCTTATTAGCTTACTACTATCTAGAGGTCTATCTATGGATTAACTTCGGAAATTGCCACTAAATTATAAAGCGACTATAAACCGCTCGTTAATCTTAAATATTAACCGTTTTAAATGCTTTAATTAACATAAGCTCAAGCTTAAAGACGTCCTTAAACTTACCGAGCTGATAATTTAGTCCACCGCTCTAGGTCCGCTTGAGTCTTTGATGGTCCTCACCGCTTGCTCGCTCTGTTTGTAAACAAATATAGGCTCAGCTAATTACGTCTAAAATTACGCTTAAGGTGATTCCTCAGAAATAAAAGTTGTCGAACGATTTTTTTTAAATTTTCCCTAACAGCTCCCTACCATAAGTTGTTTCGAAAAATTCAATAAAAAAGATAGGTCACCGTGCTCGGTAAAGAGATATGATGGACCAATGTTGCCCCATTTATGCCTATAGCAATACCGATCACGCACGTCATTATTTGATCGGTTCATGTTTCTTTTCCCGGTAACCCGTGAAAGCAAAGTTTACAATTCTTCAAAAAAACTTGATAGGTTAAAGTCTCCACCATATGGGAACACTTTAAAATAAAATTTATGAAAAAGTCACACAACTTCAAGTGACACGTACTCAAAACGTTCCTCGCGTCCATGTTTTCAAGGTCAACAATTTGCTCCCACGAGTAACTGATTTGAGAACGTTTTTAGCGATATCTTTTTTTCTTATCGAGGAATTTTTTTTTAACTTTGTTAACTTAAAAAGCATTAATTTAACATCAAAATGATGCAATAAAAAATATAGGTCACCATGCTCGTTAGAGAGAAAAAGACAGTCGTATTTTCTAACGAGCTTGCGGGCCTTTGATAAAAAAACATTCCATCCTCCGAAATGTGCACGCGCTCATTTTGCTCAACCGCGCACGCTCATTGCTTATAACTTATGGTAATTCTCCTTTTGAAAAATACTCGTAAGAAAATTAAATTTCCAGCTGCGTGTTTTAAAAACCGTTCACTAAAAAGAGTGTTGTTATCAACTGGCTGCCATGAAAGGACTATTAAGTGTTATGCGCAGTACAGGATGCGCAGTGCAATACTGAGGAATCACCTTAATTGTAAATCAGTTCAAATTGTAAATCAGTTCTGCACACGTACTACACAGTTTTAAATAAGCTTACAAAATGTTAATCAATCGCCTAGAAGGCAAAAGCCACTCTTGGACTTTAAAGTACAATAACAAATCACTTAGCTTTTGTTGTTGGCTTTCTCCAGAACAGGAGTTGCGGACTACGGAGTTTCGCGGCCACAAATGTGACCTAATGTTAACTCTGAGACCTTCTTTCCGCTATTCCATATGTTGACAACGAAAAGAGCAGTTTGCAAGACAGCAAACCACGTACTTTTCGCTAAACACGAAAATGAAAGTTTTCGAAGCTGACGCGGGCTGACGTGACTGGCGTGACCACGTTTTCAAACTCGAACCAGTCTTCCCGCTGACCATGTCCTGCAAACCCGAGCGGGGGACTGGGGAGGGTAGGGAACAAAAATCTAACCCCTGATCGGTATGAAAGAAAAATGCTACAGAAAATCTGCCAACGCCATTGGTAAGAGGTAAGATAAAAACCACTTATGCAGATTTGTTTATAGTTTTAAACCGAAAAGTCGCTGAACAGAATCAGGAAAGGATGGATTTCCAAGGAGTAAAACTTTTTTCGTCACCTTCATTTTTACTCAGTTTTACTGGAGGAGTAATAATGGCCTTTTTTATACACAAAAATGGCATAAATTTTAACTGGGTGGAAAAACGGGGATTTATTTAAGTTAATAAAAACGGAACTGGAACCGGAACCGGGCCAAAAATCAGTCAACTTCCGTGCGTTCTGGTCACGTGATTCATGACGTCATACTAATGACGTTGATAAAAAACTTATTTTTAGACTTATATCTACCAACATGCAAAATTTTTTAACTTTGCATTTCACCCTTTCAAAGATACATGCATACAAAGATACTAGTCCCCAGACCCCCTATTTGCTCATGTGTATAGCCCCCTTAATTTTGAAAATCCAGAAGTATCCCGGGCATGACGAAATGTTGCAAGCGAATGGCTTCCTTGCCACGTTGGCTGTATTTGCATTCATCAAAGCATGTTCCTAAAAATCGTTGAAAGGCACTTGGGGGCATAGTCACGTGACTGATGACGTCATCGCACTCAGTCAATTAAAATAGGTATTTTATGGTAAGTGCAAATAGCACGTGGTGTAGTATCCTCATTCACTCAAAATTGACAGAGTTATTTGGCATCGAAAATTTTTCTGGTGCAAAGGGTGCTGGGAAGGTTTTTATTATAATTATAATATATTATTTAATTATTATTATTATTATTAGACTTTGACCCTAATGTTCTAATACCTGTTGTAAACCTTTAATTTATAAAATGTTTTGGACTAATGGGCGAGATAATTCGTTTGTGTCAAACCATAAAAACACCAAAAAGTCCAACTTAAAAATTGAAAAATTAAAACTTAAATGGACGAACAGAAAACAGCAAAAAGTCGAACGAAAACGGAACAGTCACAGCACTTTGACAATGTTATGACGAATTTTATCATCAATAAGAGGACAGACGCATAAAAAACTGACGTCAATTTGTTACCTTTAGTGAGCTTTCTGTTGTAAGTTACGGTTTGACATAAACGAATTATTTCGCCCATTGATCCAAACATTTTAAATTAAAGGTTTGCAACAGGTATTAAAACATTTAGGGTGAAACTCTAATGTTTTAATATAAATGATAGCATTAGCCACATATTAAGGTTCTTCTTTGCTACTGTTCTTTTTCTCTAGCGTTCTTCTATCACAAAGGATTCGTTCAGTCCTTCTCTCCTTTGCTTGCTGGTTTTTATGTTCGGTTATCGGTCACTTTGTTCTTCAGTCATTCATGGGCTCAGTTGTCCTTTCAATTGTGCTCTGATTTTCTGTGCCTCATTTTGGCTGCCCTTCCGTTCGTTCATTCTCGGTTTGCGAGTTTGAGTTGAGCTGTTCGTGTCTTTTACTTTTTACAAAAACACTTAATGATTGATCCCTCGGGAAACAGTGACGAAGACGAAGTGAAACGAAAAAAAGTGCCGAAGAGTGTTGCATCAGAACTTTTTTTAGAGGATAGAAAATGTCTAAATAACGTGTATTTCTTCTGATGTTTGGTTATAATTTTGAACTGTGCAGTTTTCTAAGATTCTAAATATAACAGGAATGAAGCTGAATTTGCGTGTCTTTGTTTCGTAGGAACGATCTCTGTTGTTTTCGCTCACTGAGCATTTTATTGGCTTCTATTTTGAACACGGTGAGTCCTTTCCTAAATCCAATTGCACGGTTATTTGCCAATAGTTGTGGCAACTTACTTCTTTTATTTTGCGCACCTTTTATGTCGATTCGTTTGTATAGGGACTAAGATTCGCTAAAGTTCAGCTACATGAAGCTATACGTGTTTAAGTAATGATCCGCATAAGAAGGATAGCGTCAACGGCCATGCACGATGGAATGTCAACTTTTTTCATTGTGTCAACTAGTGATATCATTGGCCTAGACTCAAAATCCGCTAAAAAGTTAAGGTTCAAGGTGCATTTTGTCTAATTTTTTTTAAGGTTTCAAGTAATTGGAGGCCCAATCGCACAACATGCAATTTTTAAAAGATATTGTATTTGGGGACCTCCTTAAAAAAAAGCAAAATTATTAGCTATTGTCTTCTGCTATTCTGATTGGTTAAGCACAAACATTTCCTAAAATTATTTGACGCAAATGGATTTTCTTTATTTTTATAATGAAATATAATTATTAACCATCAGCTTCTCCTCTATTCTTGAAATCAAAGATATTCTATGTGGGAAAGAGCCAATGCCGCAGAACAATGAAGTTTGCTATCGTTCTTATGTGGAGCATTACTTAAACGAAATGAAAGGCTCATTTAACTAATCATAGTTTTTATTTTTTTCGAGCTTTTACCACAAGATAGTCACCTTCTCCCAAATTGTTTTCACTAGTGTACGGTCAGAAGGGTGTTATAACATGTCATATTTGCACACATCTTGTTGCGTATTCACGTATTCTAAAATGTGTAGAAAAAAGCTATTTTGCGTACATTCGCCTTTTCCGATAACGAGTAACGCAATGATTTCATAAAAACTTTCGGTAAAAGTCCCATTCATATCTCTCTTTGCCAGCAATATACAGGAGTGTGAACCTCAACGACAGAGTACGTTTTAGGGTTCTTTTCGCCCGAGAAACAGAGAGGCAGACTACTAAATTCGATTTAATTTTGATTAAATTAATATTGATTAAATTAATATAAAGTTAACAATCGAGCGATGGAGTGCACTAAAAGAACTCGTTCATTGCACGCCGGGCTATTCGTCTTAAGAATTGCGCACTTCAGTATAAACTTTTGAATGCCTTAAGTGAGGGAGCTGAAACTTTGCAAGACGACAGACATTTGAATTCCAAACAATCGTATGTTTTTTGTTTTTTCAATTTTAACCCGTTTTTGGCGGGTAAAATGACGTCACAAGGGTAATACGAAAATTATTTTTTCTCGTTATGGCAAAATTAGTCAGTGATTTTGAAAGAACAGGTTAAGACAAATTCAAATGTGAAAAAATTATCGAAAAACCTCAATTGGTTAAAAAGTTATGGCATTTTAAAAGTTCCTATTGTTTCTAAAAATAGTTGGGTGTTTCACATGTTATCGCAGTTCGTAGAATTTATGACGACTTTAACATTACATTTATCGAAAGTTACTCCCTGAACGAACTCCCTGAACGAACGAACGAACTAACGAACTTGCATAGCCAGTAGTTTTGACTTTTGGCATTCATGTTTTCAATGCTTTCAGTCAACTCTTGCACATCCAAACCAATGTCTTCACCATTGAACACTCCGCCTGGCTCAATGGTGCAAATCTTGTTCGCCCTTTGGCCTTGCCATTCTCGAAAAATCTGTATCGCCCATTTGTTCTTGTAAACCGTGGATTTTGGAACAGAATTGATAACACACGCCTTTTCCTCGTCACAAGTTTTGGGAATCCGAAACCTTGAACTTGACTCATTCATCTCGCACAGAAAACTGAATTTGATAAACTGTAATAAGTTGGCTAACTCCCAAATGGCACATTCCAACGAAACCATTTATTACATTCTAAAGCTATTGTTTACAAACAATAATAGTTGGCAACTCGTTTAAGAAGCTATACCAACAACTTGTGCTTCGGGTTTCATCAGGCGTTCCAAACTCCTCGAAACAATAAAAGCACTCGGCCGAAGCGGCCTCGTGCTTTCATCTGTTTCTCGGAGTTTGGAACCCCTGACGAAACCCTCGCACTCGTTGTTGATATATTACTTTGTACTTTTAGTGTCCAATTTATGTAGCTTTTGTTACAGTTATGCCAGGAGCGAATGCGCACTCTGCTTGGCTTTTAAACTTACAGCTGTTTGTTATACTTGTAATCGATTGATGTAATATTGTTGTGTTTAAATAATCATAAGTTTAAAAACCCATGCCACTTGCTTGATTTTTCTCACTTCTATTCATTTTCGTTTTGTCTCTTTTAGAAAAGATTTGTCATGGAAAACATAGACAAGGTTCTACAAGACATTGCTATTGGAGTACTGATTGCCACTTTCCTTCTCAGCACCAATCGTGTTCTAAAGTCCATCCAGTTAATAAAAGAATGCTTGCGTCTCCTTAACGCTAAAGCTCTGAATAAAAAAACCAAATTAGTCAGATTAACGTTCAAGGTACTATATTCCCTGTTGTTCAAAGGGTATCATCTCATTTACAATCACACGAATGCGATAAAATACGGTAGAAAGCTTCTGGCCTTATTGCGCAACAGTGGCGAAAACGCTGAAGAAGGACAAGTAACCTTGCAACTAGCAGGATTGTATGAATGTCAAGCTAAATATAACGAAGCAAAAGAACTTTATTCGAATGCACTTAGTACCATGGTAGCAACTGGAAAAAGGAAAGGAGAAGCCTCATGTTATGAAAAACTAGGAACGGTGTTTCAGTCTCTCTGTGAATATACCAAGGCTAAAGAATATCTCGAAAAAGCACTTGCGATCTTAAAAGAAATTGGCGACATAAATGGAGGAGCCTCGTGTTATGCAAATCTAGGAACGGTGTTTTGGTCTCTTGGAGAATATGCCAAGGCTAAAGAACATCTCGAAAAAGCACTTGCGATCTCCATAGAAATTGGCAACATAAATGGAGAAGCCTCGTGTTATGCAAACCTAGGAACGGTGTTTCAGTCTCTTGGAGAATATACCAAGGCTAAAGAACATCTTGAAAAAGCACTTGCGATCAGAAAAGAAATTGGCGACAAAAATGGAGAAGCCTTGTGTTATGCAAACCTAGGAACGGTGTTTCAGTCTCTCGGTGAATATGTCAAGGCTAAAGAACTTCACGAAAAAGCAGTTGCGATCTCCATAGAAATTGGCGACAAAAATGGAGAAGCCTCGTGTTATGCAAACCTAGGAACGGTGTTTCAGTCTCTTGGTGAATATGTCAAGGCTAAAGAACTTCACGAAAAAGCACTTGCGATCAGAAAAGAAATTGGCAACATAAGTGGAGAAGCCTCGTGTTATGCAGAGCTAGGAACGGTGTTTTGGTCTCTCGGTGAATATGCCAAGGCTAAAGAACATCTCGAAAAAGCACTTGCGATCTTCAAGGAAATTGGCGACATAAATGGAGAAGCCTCGTGTTATGCAGAGCTAGGAACGGTGTTTTGGTCTCTCGGTGAATATGCCAAGGCTAAAGAACATCTCGAAAAAGAACTTGCGATCTTCAAAGAAATTGGCGACATAAATGGAGAAGCCTCGTGTTATGCAAAGCTAGGAACTGTGTTTCGATCTCTCGGTGAATATCCCAAGGCTAAAGAACATCTCAAAAAAGCACTTGCGATCAGAAAAGAAATTGGCGACATAAATGGAGAAGCCTCGTGTTATGCAAACCTAGGAACAATGTTTCGGTCTCTTGGTGAATATGTCAAGGCTAAAGAGCATCTCGAAAAAGCACTTGCGATCCAAAAAGAAATTGGCGACATAAATGGAGAAGCTACGTGTTATGCAAACCTAGGAACAGTGTTTTGGTCTCTTGGTGAATATGTCAAGGCTAAAGAACATAACGAGAAAGCACTTGCGATCTTCAAAGAAATTGGCGACATAAATGGAGAAGCCTCGTGTTATGCAAACCTAGGAATGGTGTTTCAGTCTCTCGGTGAATATGCCAAGGCTAAAGAACATCTCGAAAAAGCACTTGCGATCCAAAAAGAAATTGGCGACATAAATGGAGAAGCCTCGTGTTATTCAAACCTAGGAACAGTGTTTCAGTCTCTTGGTGAATATGCCAAGGCTAAAGAACATCTCGAAAAAGCACTTGCGATCAGCAAAGAAATTGGCGACAAAAATGGAGAAGCCTCATGTTATGAAAACCTAGGAACGGTGTTTTGGTCTCTCAGTGAATATCCTAAGGCTAAAGAACATCTCAAAAAAGCACTTGCGATGCAAAAAGAAATTGGCGACATAAATGGAGAAGCCACGTGTTATGCAAACCTAGGAACAGTGTTTCGGTCTCTTGGTGAATATGTCAAGGCTGAAGAACATAACGAGAAAGCACTTGCGATCAGCAAAGAAATTGGCGACAAAAATGGAGAAGCCTCATGTTATGCAAACGTAGGAGCGGTGTCTCAGTCTCTCGGTGAATATGCCAAGGCTAAAAAACATCTCGAAAAAGCACTTGCGATGCAAAAAGAAATTGGCGACATAAATGGAGAAGCCTTGTGTTATGCAAACCTAGGAACAGTGTTTCAGTCTCTCGGTGAATATCCCAAGGCTAAAGAGCATCTCGAAAAAGCACTTGCGATCCAAAAAGAAATTGGCGACATAAATGGAGAAGCCACGTGTTATGCAAACCTAGGAACAGTGTTTCGGTCTCTTGGTGAATATGTCAAGGCTAAAGAACATAACGAGAAAGCACTTGCGATCAGAAAGGAAATTGGCGACATAAATGGAGAAGCCCCGTGTTATGCAAACCTAGGAACAGTGTTTCAGTCTCTCGGTGAATATGCCAAGGCTAAAGAACATCTCGAAAAAGCACTAGCGATCCAAAAAGAAATTGGCGGCATAAATGGAGAAGCCTCGTGTTATGCAAACCTAGGAACAGTGTTTCGGTCTCTTGGTGAATATGTCAAGGCTAAAGAACATAACGAGAAAGCAGTTGCGATCTTCCAAGAAATTGGCGACATAAATGGAGAAGCCCAGTGTTATGCAAACCTAGGGACGGTGTTTCAGTCTCTCGGTGAATATGCCAAGGCTAAAAAACATCTCGAAAAAGCACTTGCGATCCAAAAAGAAATTGGCGACATAAATGGAGAAGCCACGTGTTATGCAAACCTAGGAACAGTGTTTCGGTCTCTTGGTGAATATGTCAAGGCTAAAGAATATAATGAGAAAGCACTTGCGATCAGAAGAGAAATTGGCGACATTAATGGAGAAGCCTCGTGTTATGCAAACCTAGGAAAGTTGTTTCAGCATCTCGGTGAATATGCCAAGGCTAAAGAACATCTCGAAAAAGCACTTGCGATCAGGAAAGAAATTGGCGACATAAATGGAGAAGCCTTGTGTTATGCAAACCTAGGAACGGTGTTTCATTCTCTCGGTGAATATACCAAGGCTAAAGAACATCTCGAAAAAGCACTTTCGATCCTTAAAGAAATTGGCGACATAAATGGAGAAGCCTCATGTTATGCAAACCTAGGAATGGCGTTTCAGTCTCTCGGTGTATACGCCAAGGCTAAAGAACATCTCGAAAAAGCACTTGCGATCAGAAAAGAAATTGGCGACATAAATGGAGAAGCCTCGTGTTATGTAAACCTAGGAACGGTATTTCATTCTCTCGGTGAAAATGCCAAGGCTAAAGAACATCTCGAAAAAGCACTCTTATTGCATAAACGGATTGGAGACATTGAAGTTAAGATAGCAAACCACGCTAACCTTGCATTTCTAATGCTGTTGGATGGAAACGTACATGGAGCGAAATCCCATATTTTGGACAGCATTCATAAAAGTGAGGAGATGCACTATTTCCTGAGAGATAATGACCAATTCAAGATATCGTTGTTTGACAAGCACGTTTATTTCTACCGGTTTCTAAGTGAATTGTTCTTTTTAACTGGAAAGCCTAATGAAGCTCTCTACATTGTAGAGCTTGGACGAGCCAGAGCCCTGGCCGACTTAATGTCAGCTCAGTACTCTTTGGAAAAAGAAATATCAGCCAATCCACAGACATGGGTTGGTATTGAAAGGATCATGGATAAAGAAAGTAACTGTTCTTGCCTATACATTTCATATTATAAAGATGCTATATATTGGTGGATTGTTAAAGCGGACAAACCGATACTTTTTGGGCTAATAAACGTTAATGACTGTTTTGTTAACAAGGGAAAGAATATGCATGTAGAGGAAGTTTTTGGAAACGAAATCTGGAGAAAGATTCATTTTTCACCTCAAGGGCAATGCGAAGATCGATCATGGTTTCCTTCAAATGTTTCCCACCTATCGCGTAAATCATCTCAGGAAGAGATCGTCAAAGCTTTTCGCCTGGTAGAAGAAGAGGAAGACGATAACCATCAACCCGACACTACTCTTGCTGAGTGTTACAAAATGATCATCGCTCCTGTGGCTGACTCACTTGATGAAGCCGAAATCATTATTGTTCCTGATCGTTCTTTGTACAAAGTCCCATTCGCAGCGTTAGAGGATGAAAGTGGAAGGTTTTTATCAGAGAAGTTCAGGATCCGCATGGTTCCTTCTTTAACTACTTTGAAGCTCATACAGGACAGTCCAACAGACTATCACAGTCAGACTGGCGCACTCATAGTGGGAGATCCTTATGTTGGTGAGGTACTTTACAAGGGGCGCTGTGAGATACCAATACCATTGCCTCGTGCAAGGGAGGAAGCAGAGATGATTGGAGGACTGCTCGGAGTTCAGCCTTTGCTAGGAAAGCAAGCAACTAAACACAGGGTTCTTCAAAGGATTCATTCAGTGAGTCTGATACATTTCGCCGCTCATGGTGATGCCGAAAGAGGAGAAATTGTTCTTTCCCCTCAAAGAGCCACCGATAGCAGGTTTCCGCGAGAAGAAGACTACTTGTTGACAATGACTGACATTTCACAAGTTCGACTGCGAGCCAAACTGGTCGTTCTTAGCTGTTGTCACAGTGCACGTGGGCATATAAGAGCCGAGGGAGTTGTTGGAATCGCCCGCGCGTTCTTAGGATCCGGTGCACGCTCAGTGTTGGTGGCCCTGTGGGCCATAGAAGACCTTGCAACAAAGCATTTTATGATTCGTTTTTACGAGCACCTTTTTCGAGGGGAAAGTGCCAGTGAATCTCTTCACCAGACTATGAAGTGGATGAGAATTAACGGCTTTTCTGAAGTAGGACAATGGGCGCCATTTATGCTGATTGGAAATAACGAAAGATTTGATTTTCATAAGTTACGGTTAGTAGAAATTTTTTAATACTACTGGGTGTATAAATACGTAGAGTAGTAGTAGTAGTAATAATAATAATAATTGTAGCAATAACAAAATTTTTGATTGTGATTGGTCATCCGCGCGTCTTTCTCTTACGAATTGGCGCGCGGTCACCTGGGTGTCCAATTACAGCTATCCAATTACAATTTTTTCAAATTGGTTAGCTGTAATTGTTGCGCGCGCGTCAATCAAGTGCATTTAAATGGGTTATTTTCTTGCTGTTTCCCTCCTGGTTTCAAACTGATAGAAGATATCCTTGACGTTTTGAGTACAAAAAAGGCCACGTAGACTTTTTAATCTTGAATTTTGTTAATGATACAATTAATTATTATTTGACTTTCGTGTCGTATAATTCAGGGGTTATCGTGGTCGTAATTTCAAATCGTCCTCGCGCCATTTGAAATTACTCGCCCAATTACTCCCTGAATTATACTCCACTCAATCCAATTACTATTACTACTACTACTACTACTACTACTACTACTACTACTACTACTACTACTAATAATAATAATAATAATAATAATAATAATAGTTTAAGCCCCAGGTCAGAATGTTAACCAACGGTTATTCTCTTTTTAAAGGGGGAGTAAACAATATTTAGACGTTGACTAAGATTTAGATCTCGTTTAAAACATCGGTTCATTCTCTCTAGAAATGTACCATAGGAACGGTCCAAAAGACCGTGGCTAAGTAAGCGTTAGACAATGAACGCGAGTGTTCTATGAGATATAGGGTCCCGAGTTAGGGATGACCGTATAAGTCGTCCTTGCTATGGAAGCAGATGATAAATGTAGTAGTTTTTGAAATATGTGTATGATGTTTACATGTTATTAAACCCACTTCCACCAACAAAATCGTATTTTGTTATTAAGTTGCAGGTAGTCACCAAGTCTAATGTGTGGCTGGCAAATAGGGACTTTTCTTTGAAAAAGGCATCTGCTCATACATTGAACAGTTGACCACGTGATACATAAAACACGCAATCACCAGAGTTGCAAGACGTTGTGTTCGTGCGCTTTCATTGGCTATTGAGCCTTCTTGTATGTTCCTGTTCATGTACATTGTGTATTCGAGAGAGTGTAATACCACATGATCGCACAGTTTGTTCAATTGCTCGGCAAAAAATATTTAAAATACTAAAATAAAAACTACTACAAATAATTCAAGCTATTGCTACATTAAACGTTGCAAATACGACACGGATTCGTTAATTTCAAAAGATTTCTTTGCCTAATTAATTCGTACTGGCTAGAAACGAATGGAATCAGTTTTAAAAAGTGTCAGTTTTGTATGAAACAAGCATGACAATGCTCCTTTAAACGTTTCATAATTTTGTACCTTATAGGTGTATTCTTTGTACTTTGAATCACCTATTTTAGATGAGATATTTAAGGCATCGTTTATTAACGCTGGTTGTGTCTCCTTCTTAAAGCGAGACTACAAAATATGACACAATAGCGAATATTCGAGATCGTTATTCAATTACAATGAATTTCGAAAGTGCTTTGCACATATCAAGTTGTTGTATCAAATGCCCTCGTGTAAAAAAGTTACCTTACTGTGTATTATACTGTTTTTAATAAAAAACGCTGAAGCGCATATTAAATTTTTCCATTTCTTAATGCTGTGTTTAATAAATTATGAATGAAGTTTACATTTTTGAACAGGCGACGCGATGTTGTTTAGGGGTGTGGTGCCTATTACGCAATTAGTTTAAGGCCTTGGTCAAGGTCTTTAACCAGGTAAAATGGTTTGTTCGTGATAACTTTAACAAAGTGAGTGAAACTAAATACCCAGGACACCCGAGTTTCATGGCTCGTAAATTGTGGAGGTGAACGACTTAAGAGTCCTCAACATCATGGCAAGTAGCACCTTAAAGGTAGAAAATCTAAAAGTAAATTTGATTAATTAAAGTGAAGGGGGGGGGGGGGGGGGGTAAGTCTTCACAAGCTTAATGTATGACAACTGCCGGGGCTTAACCCGGTCACTGTAACATGAAGTGACTGAGAGCACCCTCGAGGAATATTCAAATATTGTCGCCATATGTCTTAATGCTTTACCACAGGTAACCCAGGTCTACGAACAGACCACCTATAGCGCTAGTGAAACTCGCGACCCCGTATTTTCCACAGACCCCGAGACCCCAATCCTGCTTCTTCCACCAAACCACCGCACAGTAATGAGTCTTCGATCAAATGACTGTAGCCTGCATAACAGGCGCTTTTGGTGCGCTCAAGCGGGTTTTGGGCCCCGAGCGCGCAGCGCGAGACACGCGAGGGGAAGCTTGTTTTCGTTTCCTTCCCCTCGCGTGTCTCGCGCTGCGCGCTCGCGTCCCAAACCCGCTTGAACACCCCCAAAAGCGCCTGTTGTGCAGCTAAAATCACTGCTGTTCATCATCGATGATTATCACTTAACAAAATATATCGAAGAACTCTTGCCTTGTAAAAGTGTAAATTGCAACATTCAAGAAAATTTGGATTGATGAAACTAGTTGCAAATCTTAACATACGCACCAGCAAATTCTACTGAGAAAATTTGAATGCGTGGTAGACAGTATACTTCACTTTGAAAACTGAGTTAATACAGGTGACAAAAAAAATCAGTCAAAACAAAGACAAAACACCGTTATCCTAGACGGTGAAGGTAGAATAGTTTTTGTTTTAAAGCGCAAAGCAATTAAATAATTAAATGTCTAGTTGGCAAAAAGCAAAAAGGCCGAACCACTGAACGGTCGTATATCCAATTGCGAGATGTTAGAAAGGTCAATTTGACGTAAAAATTCATTCATTAATTATTTGATTTGTCACCTCATGGATTGCCTTTCTTCTTCCTTTCCTTCTTGAATTATGTATTTTGTGCCGGGGGGAGAGGTAATCTGTACATTTTTGAGTGGTAGTGTGCCACTGGGATTCTGAAACCCTAACCCTGTAACAGACCACGTTCAGCTGCATTTTGCAACCATATTACAGACATGGCACCAAACCCCCCCCCCCCCCCCCCTCCCCCTCCCTCCCGTGTTGTTGAAAACAAGATTATAGAGCTGGCTGGATACATATCACTGAATCACACTAAACAAGAGACAACGAACCTGACCTGGCATTCAGTGATCATGCAGATTCCGATCTGGCCTTTTGGAAAGTTCGAACGGACAGACAAATATTTCTCTGCTAGATTAATGGAATGAAGATGAATGGAAGATGAATTTGCCCATTTTCGCGCTTTTCGCTATTCCTTTACAAACATCTTTATATTGGATGTTTAAACCATTGATATTCCTTATTAATTTTATGCTTAGATACGTTAATCTGTATTTATTATCCTGATCCTGCTTCCACCTTCAAGGCAGACACAAGACCTCGAAGCAACCGACCGTCAAAACAAAAGTTCTGTTTACAAGCTATTTGTAATCTGCTTCTACGCTTCTACTTTCTGCCCAGTTAGGTGTTGGGAATTTGTAAACTTTGTTGCTAGTTATGCCCTTGTTGTCTTTCAACACTAAGTTTGCCGCACTACAAATTACGGCATCATTGACTGTCGCGACTCACGAGGTATGCAGAGCTATAAGGGACTTTGCTTATAGCTCTCACTTATAGTTCTCACTGCAAAGCTTGATGATCTGTTCTGTGGCTGAACTGCAATTTCAATCTGTTGCAATACCATTATCTATTCTTCTCTATCTCTATAATATAGAGACGAATATTGTGATAAAGCTTTTCTGGCTTTTGAAATTTGAATAACCCAATTTCGATATATTAAAATTCAACTTGAAACAAAAGACATCACTGCGAGGCTTAGGGGAATGATAGTAAGGATTTATATGGTTTATTCCCCTAAGCCTCGTAGAGTTGTCTTTTGTTTCAAGTTGAATTTTAATATATCGAAATTGGGCTATTCAAATTAAAAAAGCCAGAAACGCCTTATCACAATATTCGTCTCTATATTATAGAGATAGAGAAGAATAGATAATCGTATTGCAACAGATTGAAACTGCAGTTCTGCCAGAGAAGTTGAATTTTAATATATCGAAATTAGGCTATTGTCAACTACATTTGAACAGTAGAATATAGTTATACACCATTGCAAATATTTTGCCCTGGTGAAAATAGTTTGCTCCAGTTCGGACAAAATTGCACCAAAATCATAATTTCACTACAACATAGATAATAGTATTGCAACAGATTGAAGATGTACACGTATGTACCACAACCAGCATGGTCTTAAGATCAGAGAAGTTTAATAAAGTGGCACTAGTTGTACGAGTTCTCCAGTACGCTCGTGGTGATCATTCCTGCATCCCACGAGAAACCCAAGAGAACGTTGAGGAAATGAGTTGCAGTGCCAGCAAATCGGATTTGCAATGAAGTGATTCAAAAGTGGAATCGGATGGCTTTGTTGAACACTGCTTCGAGGTCATGTTTGTTCCAGATACGGATGTCCAACAAGTAAACATGTAGTATTGCTGTATATCCACGTCTGGAACAAACATTACCTCGTAGCAATAACAGTTGCGTGAAAAGTAAGAAAATGCTGGGTATTTGTATATAAAAGGTGTGTGAAGGTAGGGGGGGGGGGGAAGGTTATAAAAAATTTCTGACTGATCAGGGGGGGAGGCAAGAACTAAATTCAGTCCTTTAGAACGGGGTATTACCTAACATTCTCCTACTTGAAGCCCATTTTCCACCCCCCCTCCTGATAATTATTGCACAGTCCCTTAAGCCGAAATTTAACTATATAAACTGCTAACCCTTACCTCAACTGAAAGGTAACCAGTTACTCCGTTTTATATTCTCGTTAAGGTGTCCGACCTCCTTCTGAGCTATAGCATTTAGACTCAACCTTATCACTTACAGTACACGAATTTCAATTGTTCAAATTAATGCCTTTGATTCTCAATTCCCACTCCTGAGGCAAAATCTGACATGGGATAGGAGATGGTGCTGTAGCCTGTTTCTGTTATCAGAATGAAATTTTCCAGCCCAATTACTCAGAGGAGATATTCTGGCCGGAAAATAGACCACAATAAAACAGTGTTACTGTTTTCAAATGCTAGTGACTCAGCACTACGGTTCGACTAAAAGTGATTTGTTGACAAGTTAAGTCTTTCATCCTTTTTAAATTTTTATTTACTAGTTCTCAACAAATTGATTTAATTAACATTTATCTACACCATCTAATCTAGTATCTAGCAGCATCAAGTAGTATTTTAAGTGTTGCTCAAATACTATTAAATGCAAACAACACCAGCATTTTTTATACCATGGAGTAATGTGACCATCAAAGCAAATAGTTTTCTTCTGTACAACATCATGGCTGTTAGCCAGGTGAGGCAATATCAGATTAAAAAAAATTCTTTCATTTTTTATGCATAGCATAATCCAATGCTTGTACTAGTATTCAAAATTGTATTTTTGGGGGGTAAGTGCCTCGGTTTGCCTCATGCAAGCTATTAGGCCCTGAACATGAAGATATTCCAGGTAATCATCTACTAAATGGAAGCATAGACCTTTTTCATAATGGCGGCCAACTTATTTATTCTTTTATATGTATGTTAATTAGCCCTATTGGCCTCATTTTAGAGTAAAAATTCTTTTGAATTTTGCACATGCTAACGAGGCCACTAGGGCTAATTCACATAGATATAAAAGAATAAATAACTCGCCCGCCATTATGAAAAAGGTCTATAGAGGGTCTCACATAACCCTGTGAAATGGAAATTAGACAAATAGACACTAATTACTACTTAACAATGACAATTTTAATTTTGTCCTATGGGTTTTGTGAAACCACTCTAAAAATTGTGATGAATCTTACAGACTTCCTTACATGTTTTGTTAGCATAGTGGGTGAACATAAAAGATTGTAGATAGTTGTGGTGTTATTGCACAATCTTTGTTATCGCCTTTGAAGTCTGTAAGATTTCATGCACAGCTAATATGCTGGTGTATGTTACATTATTTTGTACATAATCTGAATTACATTAAATGTTTAGTGAATGAAATAACATTTTTTACATACCCTCATGAAATATTAATCAGTTATTTTAAAATGTGTGCAATTCTATTGTCTGAGAAGTCATGTTAAACAACATTCTCAGAGACCCTGGGATAGATAATGGGATTAAGAAAAAACCAAAGTGGGCAGAAAAAAAATCCAAGCAAAAGTTAGGTCTCTGAGGATGGTTCAACAGAGCAGTGCATATTTCATCAGCTACAAATTAAATTAATTTATAACATATTTAATATACTGATTCCTTAGAATGAAAACACATAAAATTATTAAGTAAAATAATTTACAAAAACTCTGCTTGTGTTTGTCAGAGCTTTGGTTTGAAATGAAAGTAAAGATGTATGGAGTAAGACTATGAAGCATGAAGGTCACCACACCTTGTGGCTGTAGTTGCCTACATAGCCTCGCCCCGATTTTTGATGTGACAAGGGTCATCTGCACAGCCCTCCACATCACCAAAACGTGACCAAAAAAAGAAAAAAGGAAAGACCATTGATTGTCTTGTTGATTTTTACTTGACACTTATATACACATATGCACACTCAAGAAAGAAGGCAGGCCTCTTTTGACAGAAAGGAATCAGCAAACTTCATGACTAATTGGGAGGTTCAACATATGTTTTGAATACTAAATTTTGTTTATATAGAACACAAGTCTTTGGTCCAATATGTTTTTCAACACCTGGAATATCCAGAAGCAGTGGCAATCGTATCTCAAAAGCCTTAAATTATCTCGACCCAAAATGTGTCACTTTAGCCTCGCATAATTTACAGCAGAAGCTCATATGTGATGAGCTTCTGTTTACAGTTATTTCCACAACTGAAAAAAAAAATCATTTCCTTGGTCAAGAGTGAACAAATTAAAGGGGCATTATCACCTATCTTAAGTTTTACTTTGAGAAGCCATGATATACGTTTGTATCATTAAAATCCTAAAAACAATGGTCCAGTTTTTGGGCTATAATAGAAAAATATAACAAATATATTATTAGAATTACTACTAGCAGTAATCAGAGATCATGGAGACGCGTTCAAAAGAAATTTCCGGTGGAAATGGGCCCCTGAAAAAACCAATAGGGGCGGCCATTTGGAAGACCGTCTACCAAAAAATCTCAAATTTGTCTCCAACACGAAATTAGGATTGCGTTCTTCGAACGCGATTATAGTGCACTGAAACTATAAACAATGAAATATTGTATTTGGCTGTGGAAAGCCTGGATGAAAATGGATTGCAGCTTGAAACAATTGGCAAATTTTTTCAAGTTCTTCCTTTGTATCTAAGAAAAATCAGCAAAATCTGATTATCTTACTTTCTTCCTTTGAGAAATCACTAATATATATATTTATTGTACAGTAAAGGTCCTTGGCACAGTTTTGAGTAAAAATGGCAAAATCCTCATGACAGTGATGACAGTGCCCCTTTAACCTTTTCCTGGCCACAGGCGACTATGATCGCGTTACCCATAAGTCAGCAAAGGCGACTTTAGTCGCCATACACTATTTGGGAAATAAAATATTTGGCCATGGAGAGAAAGAAAGTTTAGGAAACTTGGCTGCAAAAAGTTGAAGAGGGTTGGGTTCTTCTGTAATGCACAAATGTTAGGTTCAGATTTACCACATTAACAAAGTGTGGTTTGTGGATAGAAAATAATCATGAGACGCCATTCACCATCGATAAAGGAAAGTCCTGCTTATTTTTTTTGTGCAGCAACATCCCAGAAATACTATGTAAAATAAATTATCACAGACTGTACTGTAAGTGAAATAATATATTAACATAAATTGAAAAAAAAAATAATATTAAAGAAGAAGGTCAATCAATCAATCAATCAATCAATCAATCAATGAAAAGGAAAATGGAATTATAATGAATTGTAGTTAATTCTAAATCAAATATTAATTAAATGAATTACATAAGTTCCCCTGTAGGCTGTTATGTCACTATTTGTCAGAGCTGAGTAGCCAGATTGGTCAATTTGTAAACAGCAATAACTATTTTGATGGACTTGTAGAAACATAAAAAACAATCCATGCATTATTTATATATTGACTGTTCCAACCGGCCAATTGTGACAAAAGGTTTTAAAGTGTTCAAGGTCTGATAACTGACTTGAAATAACTCTCATTCCTCTACAGTTTAAATTCCTTGAAAAAGAAAGCATCTCTACATGTACAGGGATGAAATATGTTTTACAGTGAGAAACACTGACATTAACATCAACAACTGTAAAATATTGTTGCTTTTCAAGAAGCCTCATCTTAATGTCAAAGGATCAACATGGTTTTTTTAAATCACTCTCAGTATCCTTCAATTCAATCATTCATTAAAAACAACCCTTATTGATGAAGCTTCTGAAAAACTAGCCAGGGCCCCAAAGGATAAATATTATTCAAGTCCTTTTTGCCCCAGGAAGCATAAAAGAGTTGAAGATCACCCACTTAAGGTAACCAAATGTACAAGATTTGTATTCATATTCTTATCTACATTGTAAACTTCTGTGTCACTTCCATAACTGATGGCTCAGTGTTTGGCCAGAGCCTGGCATGGATCCCATAGGAAAACCCCCATAGTTCATGCTGGGAGAAGCGGGACCCGTAGTGACGTACTGAGGGTGCTGTTGCCGTGGAAATGTCATTGGTTGTTGTGATGGCATCCAGCCATTTGCTATTGGTGGCTGGCCAGACCCAAACATGCCTGGTCCACTGTGCAGGGACGTCTGTTGTGGGCCCATCTGTTGTTTAAGACGCATCTGTTGCATTTGCTGCTGAATCTGTGCAACCTATAATAATAATAATAATAATAATAATAATAATAATAATAATAATAATAACTTTATTTATTCACGGAGTCCTTATCACTAAAAAGTGGTCTTCTAAAGAGCCGTGCACATTAAACCTAGTAGAAAAAGTTAAGACTTAAAAATTACAAAACTCCTATAATAAATGCTAAACTAAGTTAAGAAAATACTAATATACAATAGCGGAATAAAAACTATTTAACGTAGTGGCCTGCTTAGCCTCCGCTGACAGACTGTTCCATGTTACTGCGCCCCTATAACGAAAACTTTTCTTAAGGGCCTCAGTATTCGGTCGTGGAATAAACAGGTTATGTTGCGCACCTCGAAGATTATGTCTGTGAATGGTATTAACATCATGAAAATAATACAACCTGGTTAACCCATTGACTCCACAGTTAAGCAAAAAACAACAACACCGCAATTTAAAGACAACCACTTTCTGGATAAATTGCAACCAAACTGGCCAAAACGTTGATTGCAACATGACAACTAAACATCCTTTCTTTTCTATGGTTAATATAAGTAGCTTTTACATTTTGGGCACCTGCACAAAGCAAAATTTTGACATAGCTTCTGAGAAAGAAAACAATAAACCAGCTTGACTTTTTTTTTCTCCTCTTTTTTCCTCTATCTTCCCATTTTTTCCCTTGTTCTTGGCCTTTCACTAGACTACAAAACCATGTCTCTTTGCACACACTATCACACAACTGCAGTGACCTTACCTGTTGTTGCTGTTGCTGTTGTCGCTGCTGCATTAATCCCTGATGATGGAGATTCCCCAGCTGAGGCCCCATTCCCATGGGCATTCCCTGGACGGGCAATCCTCCCATCCTGTTGAGCATAGCAGGAGGTTGATTTGGGAGATGCTGCTGTGGCCGTGGCTGATGCTGCTGTGGCGTAATGTACATGCCACCAGGTACCCCATACATCTGAGGTTGATTATTCTGACTTTTGGAGGCAAATAATGCCATTATGCTGTCTGCAGACAAGAAGAATATTAGCAATGGTGAGAAAAAAATGATATTAGCCACACATCACGTTCTTTTGGGACAGTCAGAATAGACTTTATTATTGTGGGGTTATTTTCTGGGGGACATGTCTGTGTTCATCATGAACTGAGTAGCCATAACAGTTCTAAAAGAGTGAATCCATGATCTTGTCGCCTGATAAAGACTAGCAGAAATAGCAGTCAAAACATTGCGATCAACACCTCAAACTGACAACATTGTGAGACAAATGAATAAACGTTCATCTTACAAACCACAATGAACAATAACCACATCTTTAATAACAGACAAGAAGACAAGAAGAATAGAAGCAATGGTGATAAAAAAAAATGGCATTAGCAACACATCAAGTTCTTTTGGGACACTCAGAATCGACTTTATTATTGTGGGATTATTTTCTGGGGACATATCTGTGTTCATAATGAACTGAGTAGCCATAACAGTTCTAAAAGAGTGAATCCATGATCTTGTCAAGTTTTGCATTAATTTGAGTCAAAGTAAAAAAATAAGTAATCCTCTACCTTTAGTTGACTTGTTAGTTGTTGAATCATCTTTGAGAAGAGACTCTTCATTTGATTCCTGAGGCGCCACTGAGTTGAGCTGTTAGTGGCACACAAATTATATCAATATTATTATTTCTGAGGTTTTCTATCACCTTTCCAAACATTCTACATAATGTGCTACATAAAGTGACACAAACAATCGACCTCTTCGCCTGATAAAGACTAGCAGTAATAGCAGTCAAAACATCGCGATCAACACCTCAAACTGACAACATTGTGAGACAAATGAATAAATGTTCATCTTACAAACCATGATGAACAATAACTGCATCTTTAATAACATTCCTAAGGTTATTAAAGTAGCAGTGATGTAAGCCAAATATTTTTCAAATGTTATTTGTCTTGATGACCAATTAACCTTGATTAGCAAAGGCAACCACTGCACTAAAACAACCGCAAAACAATGTCTGAGCAAAAGATACAAAAAATAACACTATGATGTAATAAAGATGCAGATACATGTAAATGTATGGTTGGTGGCTTGAACATAATATATTACTTGAAATGAAACTGTTAGTTACATCTAGACATGAAACTATGGTGTAAAAACATTACCCAAGTGGCCATCAAACATCGGTGATTGATGATCACCAAACTGTCAAAGTTTGACAGTGCTAGACAAAACTATAATAGCTAGTACATAACCTATGGACCAGAAACAAGTTTGATTTACAGACACATTTTGGAACAAGATTAATGTACTTGTATTGGTGGTCAATCTATGATGGTAGATTCAACCAGTAGTAGCACCACAAAAATGTTTTTCTTTTTAGGTCACAAAAGGCATTAAAGGGAAATCAACAAATGTGAAGATTTATGAAACAGGCTGTCGCACCAAACAGCACCATGTTACATGTACCTGTTGTGGCTGACCAAAACCAGTGTCAATATTTGTGTTCTGTTGGAATGCACCAAAATCAATCAGCTAAAATTAAAAAAACAAATGTGAACGAAATAAATAGTGTGCAAAAATAACATCTGAGAAACAAGACATGGTCAAGTAAAAATGAAAATAAAATTAAAAAGGTAAACAATTCAAACAGAAATGACCTGCATGTTATCATCACCATCACAATCATCACCATGTCATCATCATCACCACTACAATCATTATCATCCTCACCACCACCGCCACCACCACTGCCCACCACCATCCTTACATCAAAACCATCATTATCATCTACAAAACATATACCTGCCAACTTTTTCCAAGTGATAGGCGTGAGAATTTTTTCGTGGGAGTGCCAGGATTTCCGAAGGCATCCCAATCAAATCCGAAAGGAACCCAATCTATTCTGAAGATGTCCAAAGATGTTCCAAAAAATTGGGAAGTTTCCATGGACCTCAACCTCTGTAATAATGTTCAGAATGATAAAAACCTACAAAAAAGTACCATATTTTCATGAACATAAAGTGTTTTTAATTGGATCATGCGATCAGTTAAGACTGATAGCTCAAATCTGTAGGCCAGGCATGAGAAATTGCTCCATAGGCGTGAGTAGGTGTGAGATCGGAGTTTTGGACTTGCAGGCGCGAGACTCACACCTAAGGCGTAAGACTTGGCAGGTCTACCAACATTGAGCCAATCACAAGGCCACTTTTATTTATTGTTAGCCTCTTCACATCCCACCAACACATTTGAAGTCTCACCTCATTCTCCAAACTTGTTTTAGCAGGCTGAGTGATAGGGGCAGGTTGTGCAAATGAGTTCAATAAATCACCAGATGCTGCTGCCACTGGTGCCGATGTTGGAGTGTCCAGGGAAAATAAATCAACTAGCGCAGCCGGTTTGGCAGGTTCTGGCGCCTTGACCATGGCAGGATGGGAATTGGGGCGTGGTTGAGCTATTGTCTTAGGAACAGAATTAACAGGAGGGGGTACCTGTGGATAGAGAAGAACAAATTTTTGAACAGGAAGTTTTTCAGTTTACAGAAACTCAGTGATGTTAGGTTGGACAAAAGGAATGGACTTATTGAGGTTGCAAAGGGAATTTATAGTGTAAAAACATTTTAAATAGCGGAGCCAGGTTGTGCCTAACAGCACCTTGACACAATTATAAATTTAAATTGCATAACCACAGTTTCTGAATGAGTTGTATACATGACATCCTTGAGAAGCAGCTTTATTATTTTCATTTATTTCCTTTGTTTTATTACGTAATTAGTTTGTTAATAAGGATTGTAATGGCTGAAGGAATTATACTATGTCAAAATAAAGTTATCTATTCAATCTTTTCTAAATAATAAACTGCATATTACAACCATGCTCCGTCACGCGTGACCAGTATTTTTGAAACTTTGAATGGATTTTTCAAGTTTACGCGTCGGTTTTGTAAATTCATTCCGAGATTTGGAATTCCCGGAAGAATTGTACTGCATTTTTGGAAACAACGAGCAACAAAATATCATTTTATTTGAAATGTTACATATCCGAACAATATTTGTTTTTTATGCGTGTAGCAAAGTTATTTTTCCATTAACTCATGACTTTCAAAGTGTTTTCCAGAGAGATCTTCAAGGTTACATTCAAATCTCGGACGTTACAAAGAAATATTCAAATGTTCATTTCAATGTTGTGATTACTGGTCACACGTGACGGAGCATGGCTGTAATACTGTAGGTGTTTGAGAAAACATGGTATACCACCAACATACCTTCTTCTCTGCATCAATTCTAAGGGGTGTAATGTTAATCTCCTCTTCTCTTCTCTCTTTCTTTTTCTTTGCCTGTTAAAAAATGAAAACATGAAGTTATGCCACAGCTTCTTGTTTGAATGTTTAACAAAAGCAAAGCAGAGTGTTTCTAGTCACTTTATACTAAGAGAAACTACATGTGTATCAACAATGTAAGTACCAGAGTTAAGGGTGAAAATTCCAGTTAAATTTTACCTTCTCAGTAGGTTTTGTCTCTTTTGGAGAGTTCTTTGGTGGGTTACTGGCAGGTAAGCCATCTTTCTTTAAGTACTGTTTACGCTCATATTTCCTTCTGATAAATGCTTCTGTGGCTCTGTAAATTGAAAGTACAACAAAGAAAACAAAACAAGAGGGGAAAGAACAAACCTCCAGTCACCTCAATCTATTCACAACTGACAACAACACATCACCTTTAGGACAGATGAATTGAGTTTAAATACTGTTATCAGTAGCACTTCAGTCTATAAATCAGTGGCTACAAAATATACTTAATCTAACAAATCTTTCCATCATCCGTGTTTGACTTATAGGAGAAGGGCCATACAGGCAACTCTCTCTCTCTCCAAGACAAATACCCTCAGGATTGGCCTGAATGAGCTGTCCATCTTTTGCCGTTTTCACATCAGCAGTGAAACATGTTCAGCGTAAACATGTTTCCCGTAAATATGTTTGCAATTTCATTGTTCACATTTAGTTAATTTCAAAACATGTTTCATGCCTGGTTCTATTTATTTATGCTCGTATAAAATCTTTATACTTGCACATGAGCCACAAAAAAACCCCTCAAAGTTGCTGTTGCATATTTTTGCGGTTTAATCTAACTTTTCAAGCCCTTCAGGAATGGGCAATGCATTGTTAGCAATGAGACGGCATTTGCGCTTACATGTTCTGTCTGGCTTGGTTGGAAATACTTTGCTCTGTAGTTTTAATCATGCTCAGAATAAACATGTTCGGTCATGATTTGTGCAATGCAGCACCTGATGTGCATTTTTCGTAGTGAAACATGTTTCATCTGTGACCAGACTAAACACGTTTACTTCTAGTGTGAACACAGCATTAGAGAGGTATCCATCTTATAAACAGCCCAGTAACAGTAAAATGAGTGACTTGAGTGCAGTAGAGAATGACTTTAGGTGCCCATCTTTATTGAGGTGTCCATCTCAAGCAGATACCACGCAGCTCTTTACAACCTCTAATTTCATTGGACCTGGGTATCATGCAGCTCTATTGTTCTCAGGGCTAGGGTCCATTGTTGTGTTGTTTGTTCTATTGTTTTCTCAGCAAATCCGAGAAGACCTTGTAACAGCTGCGTACTGCCCCTCTTAAAGGGAAGTCCATTAAAACAGAGTTAACTGTATACAATATATGGCAGATCTTTTGGTTTGCTGTACAAAGTACATTTTCATAACATGTTTCCATAATTACTGTTGCTACAAATCAAAGAAATCGCCTGATGCTTAGTGAAAATATGAATAACTGGATAATCACTTGAGAGTGCTGTGTATGAATAATCAAGAAATCCAAAATGTATTGGATGATTTTTTTGTGAAAGGAATCCAATATTATAATTAGAAATATTTCAAATGAGCACAGTTATTTTTAAAATACCTAGCAAATAGAACAAGCTTGTCACATAGGTTACCAATAGTAACCAAACTCAGTTCCATAAAATGTCCTTTCTTACCAGTCAAAAACCTGTCAATTCACTTGACACTTCAAATCTGACATATTCAAAATTGATGTTTAGCCTCAAGGAAACATGTAAAATGGACGGGACTTTCGAGTTCTCAAATTTCAGTATGTCCACTGTTTTTAACCTTACAATTTCAGTAACGATGGTTGGGCAACATCTCCCGATATTAACCATCCGGTCAAATAATTTATCATAACTGCACGCCAACAAAATGGAATGTACTATCACCACGCACCATCACGTAAAAATTAACCGGCTGTTACAGAAGAATACACATAGAGAGAACAATATTAAAACGCTAGTAAATTTAACGTTTTGTTAGATCTAAATAAAACCAACCTTGGCCATTTGTAACTTGGACATGAAACAAGCGATCTGTTCACAGATGGAACATATTTTACGGTTGACGATTACGAGTTGAGCTTATAAGCTAATTTGTTCGCAAATGTGAAAAGAGGGGACTGCCACAAGCACGAAAGAAGTGTAAGCTTATATGATGACCACGAAATTGATTCAAACAAACTTTGAGATATTAAAAGGTTTAGGGGCAAAACGCTACTTAACATTTAAAAGCATTCAATACTTCACCAGCGTAAACTGCACTGATAAATTTAAATTAACCGGTGTTGTTTTCGAATGGTACGAATCGGTCTGAGGACGGCGAAAATCACTTGGCAAATAACATTCCCAAAACTCTGCGGCTCGCTTATTTCCCCATTGCTGGATACTCTGTATACGAAAATACATAATAACAGAGTGAGATCTCATCAAAATCAAACCTAAACAAATCTATTTTGTTGGTAGATTGACGTTTTACTCACTTCCATTTGCTCCGGCGTCCATGAATCAAGATTTACGGATTTTACTCTCGAAATATGAACACCTAAATTTCGATGTATACCGGCACAACGGATGCACAGAAAGACTCCAAGATTCCATGACGCCCAACGAGGCCCTGGAGAAAAGAAAACTGCGGTTATTTGTCGACCAGGAAGTATATTTTACAGCTAGAAAGCAACATCAGTTCGAACGGAAGACTTTGACTGCGATCAATGGATTTCGACGATTCCATACCTTTTGCTCCGCAATCGGAACAATATCTATTCTCCTCCTCCTTCAATAACTCTGTTAAAATCGCCTGGTTTGTGTTCTGTTTTTCTCCTTTGTCTCTCTGTGCTCGGGAAGACATACTAAAAGGCAACGGACGCCAAAAATCTTTCTACTTTCTCAAATGAGGATAGCCACTGAAGACGTCCTTGCGTAAACCGGTATTGAGCCCGCGAACACTGGCAAAACGGTGGCGTGGTCCTTTACGTAATATATTTTGGCGTTGGCGTCACAGTTACATCATCGTCATGTCCAGGTATGTTTTGGGCGCGGGAGGAACAATGCAGACGTTTTACTGTTGATGTATACTTTTGGTAGTTTCTTGGTGTTGAGGATGGTGTGATCTGTACAAGCCGGCAAATGATCCCGGCCGGCAAATGATTCCCGGCCCGCAAATGATCCCCAACAAGTTGGCCGGCAACATGATCCCCGGACCGGAAATGATCCCCTCACGAAAAAGTAAGGAATGGCGTGGAATCTACACTTTGGATAATGGGTTAACACAATTCTCCTTAATACTTTAACAGCAGTTTTTTTAAAATGTTAGCAAAATGCCCCGATTTGAATTGAAAGAATTGTACAACTGTTGAAGGCATAAGTCCACTTTTTTTTAACTTTAAAAGGCATAACATGTGCATCCTCAGTTTTACAAGAGCTTACAAAGCGAAATCAAGAAACAGTTCAACCCAACAAAACTGGAACATATCTTTTTAATTAAGCCGCGACTTGCACAGGCGATGCAGCTTTTTAAAAAAAGAGATGAAAACTGACGCGCAGTCTCGCGACTTTTTTCTGTGATTTTTTTTTTAGCTATCGATCCGCCTTTGCGAGGGTGGCCACACGTGCGATGGCGACGCGGCATTTTCCAAAAATTGCGTCGCCTCAGTGTGCAAGAAACCCCAATCGTGCGTGTATCCGCGTCTTTAAAATTTCCTGACAATAAACATACGGTCCAAAATTGTGCTTTTTTATACATCCTGTAACCAATAACCCACGGATCCGCAGGTAAGACCTATTCTTGTAAGCAACTTTCGCAAAAGCCAACACAGTCGTCAGATACACCTGCCCTCAAATACACCTTTGGAGTAGCATTCGAACTTCTTCCAGCACTTTAGACGGATTTCATCTTGAACTATTTGCCTTTCTGCAAACATTAATTTCATCTCTGTGACGATCGATATCTGTTGCGTCCATTGGTTTATTGTAATGGCTTCCCCCCCCGGGGGGGGGGGGTACTCCCATATATGAGCTATCAGTAGGTATGTGCCGCTGTGAAGGTTATGGTTTTCAGGCAGTTTAGTCTGGGATAGGGTATAGATATCAGAGATTTTTGGTCTAGAATAGGGTATCATTTTCCGCGAAACTGATCAGTTGCGTGAAGAATTTAGTCTAGACGAGTTTTACTGGCAAATGGCATTTATAAATCGGTACGGCGGGCCGTTTACGGCATTTTTACTGACCCCTGGCATCTTAGACTATGATTGTGAACGAGTTTTTGGAAAATAGCCAGTCTGGAATAGGTCTAGGATAGGGTAGGGTTTTTCGGTGTTTAGTCTAGAATAGGGTTGCAAAATTCAGCTAAAATGGTCTAGTATAGGCTAAGGGTCTCAGAGTCCCAGCGGCACACCCCCGCCCAAAAATTTGCCGAGTACCCCCACGGGGGGGGGGGGGGGGGGGGCTTTCCGCCTCATGACCAATCAAAGCATACTCTGGAAATCAGATTCTTCTTCTTTGTAGTTAGCTGGATTGATTATATGTAAGCCTTCTTCTACCAAGCTTGACACCACAGTAACGAGAACATTAAGCAAGTTGATCAGACTTAACAACTAAAAGGTACAGTCAAACCTGCATTAAGTGGACACCCTCTATCGCTAATGTCCGCTTAATACAATGTTAATACAGGGCCTGATGTCCGCTTGATACAGGTACAATAGTTAATTATTGACCTCATATCTCCACGTTTATTTCATTACATTTTTATGCATAAACCTAATTCGTAAATGCCTGTATCACGTTAAATTGCTTTTTACCGGAAAACACGCCTTTAGAAGTAGACGATATAAATCCCACAATCTAATCGGAAAATGCAAGCTAAAAACACTTGAAATGTCCGCTTAATACAGGTTTCGTGTACAAAATGGCGTAATTTTGCTGTCCGCGTCCGGCTGAATACAGGCTCGATTTATAATAAATATGGGAAGAAAATTTCAGGACCCTGCAAGCTGGTGTCCTCTTAATGGCGTCCGCTTAATACAGGTTTCACTGTAATTATCGCCCAAACATTAGCTGAAGACCATTGATGGGATTGTTGCAAAGTGAACCCGTATTTCGCTTTTGGGGGTGCATAAAGGGGCCATTTAGGCTTTTTGTCCGAACTTGACGAACGCCTCGAACAACAACATTCCTCACTTTACTCGGTATCATTTGTGGCGATCATTTCCGGTCCGGGGATCATTTACCGGCCAATTTGGGGATCATTTGCTAGCCTGTGAAAAGGCTTCTTTTTGGAGAATTGGGTTAGGTTAAAATCGGCGAGCGAAGTGAGGACTCAGGGGAACTTCTATCTTCCCCAGTCCTCGCTTCGCTCGCCGATTTTAACCTAACCCAATTCCCCAAAAAGAAGCCTGTTCACAGGCTAATCATTTGCAGGCCAGGGATCATTTACCGGCCGGGATCATTTGCCGGCCTGTACAGATCACCAAATGACGTAAAACAAAAGATTCAAAAGACATCGAACAATACCCACACCACAACACACAACACATATTTTCCGTCGCATGCCCTTTATTTGCGCCAGTAGCTGCGTAGGAATTAAAACGATGAGTGATGTATAAAGGAACAACAAACTATAAGTTATTACTAGGAGCGTATGTGCCCAAAATAATTGTGGCTATAACACAATTTTTTTTTTCGAAAAAAGCTTAAACTTAAATATTTTTAGCACCAGAGAAGATAGAAAAAAACTACTATGTAGAGTACACATCAACAAAGAAGCCTCTATTTCTCCCACAATGTAATTAGCACGACGGGCTAATTACGTATCAATCAATCAATCAATCAGTCAATCAATCTTTATTTAACGAGGGTGACACTTGATAGTTAAAAAACTAACAAACTCGTGGCACTCAATAAACAACAACGTTACAGTGAGAATAGTCGCCGTGATATCACCGAGGTTTCGGACAGGTTCAAAACCTCAGCAAATATCGCACCCGAATCGCCCCTTGTTTACACTTGCGACAAAAATTGCATAGGAGAGCGCAACACAAATTGCAAAAAAAAAAACAGCATGTGTAAACAGGCCTTCAGCTCATGCGGGCACATTTGGTACCATTTCCGTCTCGTTTTAAATTAGGTCAAGATTACAACCAGCACGTAAAATTTCCAACCGTGATCGTTTAATGGAAACATGGAGGAACATTTATTTCTATATTCTGCGTTCTTTGGAGTTCATTGCGACTTTCAATAACCATTCTAACTCTTATCCTCTTTTAAAATGTTTATAGCGAGATCATCCGGGTTAGTGTAGTTATGAAAAGAAACCGGTTGTTGTTGACATTGTGACGTTTCGACAATCTTAGCGGAAGTCGTCTTCAGAGCCGAGTGGATGGAAAAACTGAAGTAAAAAAAGTCGAAAAGAAAGACAAAACTTTTCGTCGTAGTACCACTTAAAGCTTCTGGTTGTTGATATGAATGGTCAAATACAGTTCTTGTTCTTTTCAGAGCTACATTCATCCGGGTGTTCACATTTGACCGACTGCGTTCAAAACTCAACTTTGCGATGCCGTCAAAGTTGAAACTGAAACAGTTCGCGAGTCCTATTGGAATTTATAACTTAGAATGTGCGTTTTGTTAAACAGTTCAGTTCCTACAGCTATTCTAAAACAACATTATATGTACAATTATCATTTTTGATTATCTTATTTTTCAAGCTACCGTTTTAAAATATATACACGGACTATGGCACTAAAATGTTCAAGAGTCTGTCATCCCAGTTTCTTTCCTCGTTGCTGTTTTGTGTTTATCATGGACTGCTCTTGTCTTTGCTTTTCAGATTTAAACGCTATCTTGTTGGCTTTTTTTTCCATACGTCTCACCTAAAAAAGTACAAAATTTACAGTTTTTAAAATTTCCACTTAAAAAGTATAACCCAATGAAAAGTAATGCTCAAAAGCTCTCATTTGAATTGAATTGTCACACTTTAAAAAGGATTTTATCCACAGACTTAAAGGGGCTATGTCGGGAGAGGATGGCGGGTGAGTACTGGGTAATGACAACTTGAAAAACGTCCGGTGGCTTTTTATCAAATTGGCAGCCATTACTGTCGAATTCGCTGCAATCCGTTCCACCCCGTCGTATTGCATTTGGAAGGATAGATCTCAAGTTTACAAATTAGTTAGAGTATTTACTTGGCTCGATTTTTGTTAAATCATTTCTGCGATTTGTTAGTCGTACCTTCGAAAAATTCGATGTCTTCCAGTAGTGGTGGAAGTTGGGGAGGAATTTAAAAGCGAAATCGATCGTGTGTTTGTTTACCTCGCGTGGTTCGACACGAGTGCAAAGCGATAAAACTTGCCGCGATCCGGGAGGGAATAATTCTCTATTTTCGAATTGCCCATAATACACTTTGTTTGCCCCCCAAATTTTACATAAACTATTGTTTGTTAATGCTCTTGGAGGACTGCATATTCCCAAGAGCATTTCAAAAAATAGAGAATAGAAATTTGACATGTGTGACGTCAGGTGACGTCACACGATAGGAACTCATTGCGCAGACTCACCTTGCGACATAGCCCCTTTAACTGTTAGGTAGGACTGCATATAATACGAATCAACCCTTTCACTCCCAGTGTACATTTAATAGAGACGTATGGTTTACAGGTCACTTCTATAAGACGGACACCTGGTGTTGGTCCCAGCCGTTTTTCAGTCATTTTACTGTAACTAAACTCTCTATAAGTGGACACTTTGAAACCGTCAACGGACACTTGAGAAGTGCTTTTTTTTAGTAAAAAAATACTTCAAAACGGAAATGTAGGTGCTGAATATGAACAAACGAGTCCACTTTTTAGTATTATTTTTCTTCCAGTTTGTAGGTTTTGCTAAGTAAACGACTTTAAACAGACTGAAAAACTATAAGCCGGACACCTCTCTAAGACGGACAGTTGGGGCCAGTCCCAAAGGTGTCCGTCTTAGAGAGAGTTGACTGCAGTTCTAACTTTTAAGTCTGTGGACGGAATCCTATGGTGTGACCATTCAAATGAAACCTCTTCAGCAGTACTTTTGCATGGTACCATTTGTTCTAACTTTTGAGTCTGTTGATGAAATCCTATGGTGTGACCATTCAAATGAAACCTCTTTGGCAGTACTTTTGCATGGTACCATTTGTTTTTTAATATTTTAAAATGAATTGTGGGATTTCTCGTGAAGTTTTATTTATGGCACTCTTGGGAGTGAAGGGTTAAACAAGAAAATCCAGAAATATCCGGTACAAAAATAACAGAACAGGAAACTATTCCTTTAACTGCCCCAAACACTGCCAACAATGTCTATTTCACTCTAAAAACTAACACCAGAGGAATTTTTCAGTTTGTAGTTTATATGAACTAACCTTTCTTTCACTCTTCACTTCCTGTTTTCGCTGTTTTTTCTCTTCCTTTGTTTCATTTTTGTGCCTGATTGTGTTGCGAGGTATTTCTGTCTGCTCTTCCTCCTCTTCCTTGACATCACCTGTTTTTACGTAATTACTGGTTCCTCCTTGGGAAAATACACCCAGGGGAATTCCAGCCTTAGATAACTTGATCGGTTTAACCTAAAAAGAGAAGGAAAAAATGTAAAGTGTGAACCATCTACTAGATTTCTGCGTTTACTGTACAGTTATCTTAACATGGTAGTGTTGTACTCCGCAGTTTGAAAGTTGAAACTACTACAATGCCTCAAGTTGGAAGTTCTGTACTGTTGCGGAGGAATCATCTTGGAATATGTCACACAAGTCTTTTCCAAATATTTCACACTGTGTTAAGTTCCACTTTATTTTGGCTACAACCGTGTTCGAAATGTTTAGGGACAATTGACCTACCTACATGTACCAACATGGTACCTACATGGTACCTACATGGTACCTACATGTACCAACCTACATGTTGACCTACATGTATTAGTAACCTTTTTCAAAACTACTATGTAGAGTAAATATCAACAAAGACTTAAACTCTCTTAATCTCTCAGAGCATCAAACACAAACACCCTCCTTAGAATTGAACGGTATTGATCATGAAAGTGGGTGGGCGGTGATGCAAAAATTCAGGTCCACTCTACATATCGGTAGTTTTTAAAAATGTTGCTTTTTCACAACTAACATAAAATGATTCATAAGGCAAACAGAATTTAGCATTTCAATCATTTAAGCTTGGAAGTAACAGTTTTATGAACAGATTCTCACCTTTGGGGAATCCTTGATCAGAGTTGGGTGATTGTAAAGGTTGGAATAAGTACCTGGTGAATAAATAGTGATGAATAAAACAAACAAATCACCAACATAAACTGCAATCATAAAAATAATTAAAATAACAAGCTTCAGCGAAAAAACAAAAAAAAACAAAAACAACAAAAAATTAAGCAGTACTGTAAGAACAGTTCTCTCACACAACTGGGACATGCTGAAACAGAAGTATGGATTCTTTGAATATTATTAGCGAATGTGACATCGGGGTTCTCACTTAGTTTAGAGTTGACGGTTGAGATATAATAGTAGGGGGCTTGGCAATTGAGTGCTAAAGACACACCAATTTCTAAGGTAGTCTACGGCACATGCCCCCCAGGAAAATTTGAAAATCTGGAGGCTCAGAATTGCCATTTCATGTATTTTTGGCAAGACATTTTCAACTGAGGGATAACTGTTCATTCAGGCTTGTTTAACACATAAAAGTAGGCAGCTCAAAATTCGAAGTAGCCGGCTTTTTAAACCAGTTGCCGGCACTTAATGAGAACCCTGGTGACATATTTGAGAATGTTGTTCATAATTGTGTTGTTTGTAGGCGAATTTTCTTTTGCCATGAAACAGCTAAAAGGGGGCCAAAACCAAAGCGGCCTAGACAAGAAAAATAGGTATAAACACCAACACAAAAAAACAGGTCAGACAATGGCAGATGGCAATAAAAACAACTGAACTTTGAACGAGCATGTGACCTGAAGAAACCCCGCTTCATTCGTTCCTCATTCATTCCTCAATTCTCATTAAAGTACTTAAGCTCCAAAATTTTATATTCATTCTTTTACAGTTGAGTACTATACCATCACTAGTTTACTTTTTCACTGATGTTTGTTATTTATTTCTTAGTTTTCTTAGTTTTGCAATTGCTGCATTTCTGGCCATATCTAAAACAATGAAAATTTGTTCACAGGAATTAAATTAACATTCAAAGACAAAGAACTAATGTTATTTTTCTTCCCAGAGTATGTGTCAACAATACAACACAAACTAATGAAGAAAAGAACCAGTTGAACTCAGACACAACAAAGAACCTTAAAACAAGGAGCTCAGCTGCAGGAGTAACAACCTGTTTACTTTTCCACAAGTGTAACGCAAAACTAGTGAATAGTGGCACTAATTTGCTGACTACTTATGGATTTTTGAAGACTGATTCACATTAAAAAAACAACAACAACAAAAACAAACAAACAAACAAACAGACAGACAGACAGAAACAGGGCATACAAGTAAGTGATTAATTTGTCCCAAAATAGGAAAAAATTCTTAGTAGTTGATCTGTTTTTATGTACAGACTTCTTTTAACTGGGGCTACATTGATCCTGCAGTTAATATACTTTATCATAGAAGTCTTTGAAATTTAGCCTTTAAAAATTAATAGATCTCACATAAAAACAAGTCTGTACAAAAGCCAAGGACATTTTGAGCATTTTTTAATTTCTACAGCAAAGTTGTCAAAAGTAAATGCTGTTATGCACAAACTGTCCCAATGTAACACCAATAAACTCACTTAAAATTGATTCACAGTCCCATTTCTCTTTTGGTTCCTCTGTGACTCTCACCAGCTGATCCGGAGAATTATCACTGTCATCATCACCATCATCATCATCACCATTATTGCGGCTCACAACAGCTACACTTTCCTTTATCTTGGCTAAGCTAGAAAAAAGTTATAAAATACAGTATTGTATACATGTACGTTGTGGTTTAAATGTTGTTTTTGGTTTGAAAATTTCAAAGAAATGTTAAGCTCCCACGCCCCTTCACTTATTATTAAATAAAGTTTGTTTGTATACTTTAAATCCTCAAATTAGTGCCCCCCTCAAATAAGTGCCCCCTTCGAATAAGCACCCCTTGTATCAGCCAAATTTTGAAATAAGTCTCCCCCCCCCCCCCCCCCGAGTAAGCGCCCTCCCTTCTTCTTCTTCTTCAGGAGAGAGGATCCTTTTCAGGGACTGACGCAGTATGACGAAGAGGATGCCACTGAGGACATTCACATCATTGACATGGATGAGGATGACGATGAAATTGAAATTGACACGTTCGCTGAACTACAGTTGTAGCTACCATGCATTACAGTGGTACGAACAGGTTTACCAGTAAGTGCATGTTTTAGTTTGTGAACTACTATATGAACAACTTTGTATTTTAACACTCAGGTTATGTCGTTGTTTTTGCACGAATGTTATACGATGCAATTGGATAATTTAAATAAGCACCGCCCCCCCCCGAATAAGTGTCTCCCCCACCTTATCCCAAATTTGAAATAAGGGGTTGAGTTTGTTGTTAGTTCTCATCCTTGCTCCAAGGGTTTTTCTCCAGGCACTCCGGTTTTCCTCCCTCCACAAGAACCAACATTTCCAAATTCCAATTTGATCCGGAAACAGTGGAAGTAAGAGTCACCCTGTGAATTTCCAATGAAATTCCTGTTTACTTTTTTACTCATTACATTTAATGCAACATAACAACTTACCCTTGGTTCTGTTGACTTTCAATAAATTCCTCAGCTAGAGCATTAAGTCGCCCGCTGTCAGGGTTTATTGTCCCCTCCAACTCTTCCTGGTCCAAGGCTCCAATTTCATCCTCGTCATATTCCTCCATTACCTAAAATTCAATTCACAATTATTGGATGTTATAATTCAACACATTGATACACTGCCCAAATATGGTAAAAAAGTTATCGATAAAAGCTATGTCTACATGACGTATATCCAACAATGGCAGTAAATTTTGCAATTTGACAAGAGAATGCAAAAATGATGGACTGGCCTCGATATTCTTCAAACTGTGTTTTGTTATCAATGTGTTGAATTATAAAACTATTATAGCACTCAAGCTTGCGTGATATCGCTTAATTCTTGGCCGACTCTGCCTACGGCCTCGTCGGCTAAAAATTAGGCAATATCACGCACACTTTTGCGCTATAATAGTTAAATAACTCTTACCTTATTCTTGACTACTCCGGATATCACACTGAATACAGTTTATTACTTTCCATCAAGAATAGAGGGTCGCGAAGGGGGGGTCCTAATCCCATTTCCCAGCAAATTGTTTTTTTTTTCAAATCCCAGCTCAAATCCAACAATCCCAGCCTGTGTTGCTCAAATTGAAATCTCATTCCCATTTTTCTATTGTTTTTGTTTCATGAATCCCAGTCCCAGTGCACAAAATCCCATTTTCCAGCCTCTAAAAAAGGCAAATCCCAGCTCCCATTTTACCCCTTCACGACCCTCAGAATAGAATTCGCCACTTGCAAACTTGACATTGCTCTTGGAAATAAATTATGCATTGCGCGCACACTCTACAGATTGCAGATTGGTGGATAATCTGTAGGGTGAGCTGATTTCCAGATTTAACTGTAGGCTCTTAGCTAATGAGAAGACAGATAGTGACTACAATGAATAATAATATTATTTAGGACGAGAGAAGCTCTTAGCACATTACAAGTTTGTCATTGAGATTTCTATGCAGATCACAATGTTTATCATTTTACGTATTTAACTCCATACAAACATGTACCTTTTCAAATCTTTCATCAATAAGCTTCAAACCTAAGAATAAAGAGAAAAATATCTCACTATAATTGTCCAGTAGTAACTATTGAAAAATTTGTATTTGCGATTTATCACACATACTGTAAAATGCTAGTTACTTCCCTCTACATGCCTGCTGCCAAATATAAAATTGGTTAGTCTGTCAGTCTTTCTTTCTAAGCATTTATCTGTTTGTAAGGTCTGACTGTCTCTTTGTCTGTCTGTCTGTGAGTTTATTTGTTTGTAAGGTCTGTTTGACTGTCTGCCCTGACTCCATTCATCACTACTACAGCTACAGCAAAATCTTGACAACTCCAACCATTAGGGAAACAAAAACTCTTCCAGATATAGAAAGTAAGAGTTATCATGATCAAGGGGTTAACATTTGTTCTCACCGCCCCCTAAATCTCACAATGATCCTGCAAGGCCTACACAATTTTATGACCAACCTTAGTACCAAAGTGACCTGGAATAATGATTATAAAGTCAAGCAGGGAAAACTGTGTTTGGTTCAAGTAAGCAAGATGTTCGAGTTATTTGGAAGCACTAGTTATCTCAGGTTCCACTAAAAATGTATTAAACATGAACACGTGCATCAAGTTTTGCTTAATTGCCCTCACCTTCATTCCTTCTCAGGACAGATGATGTCATAGAATAGTTTGTAAATCTTGATTTAGTTTCCTCCTCTTCGAAGAATGACATCCCATCGTCAGAATCAGAGTCATCAGCCTCATCCGAAGGGAAAAGATCATCATCATCCTCGTCGCCGCTTCTTATCAAGTCATCATCACTGCAAAAGGTATGTTCAACTTGATATCTAATGAGTGCGAGCAATACACTGCTCAGAAGGCCATGTGAAAGAAGCAGTGCAATCTAGTCAAGCTGAGGGCAGCACTTTTGTCCAGAAATACAGGCAAGTATTGGTTAACAGTCATGTACTTCATATTTAACAGAGTTGTTTGTCGTTTTCACATTACTTTATATGTGACAGAAATTTGTGTGTTTTGGTGAACTTTTATAGGTGAGGACACTTTGTGATGCCAGTCATGGAGTAGCATGGCCCCGCTCTGCCTGGATTTCTGGAAATATCTCGAGGACAGAACCACTGAGGACATAACCATCCCTGTCTGTGACCACTCTCAGTGAAATTTGTTCATTAAGGGAGTCAATTTGAGTACAACCAAGCAAAGCTAAATGGTAATAGGTCCATGATAACCGTCACGTCACCAAATGAAGAAACCATAACGAGGGAAAATGTTTCTTAGACCTAACGAGGGAAAACCTAACGATGGAAAACCTGTTTTAAAACAAATTTTCCCTCGTTATGGTTTCTTCATTTGGTGACGTGACGGTTATAATGGACCTATTACCAGCTAAATACATCACATAGGATTGACAATTTGACAAATTTAAAACCTGGATGCATGAGATGAGTAAAAGAGATCAAAGTTCCATAAGATGCATGCTTGCTATTATAATACACCAACACTCGGTCATCATTTGTATAAACTTTGTTTCTTTGTATGTCTTTGTATATGTTGTGGTTCAAATTTTTCTTTGGTTTGAAAATTTTTAAACCAGTTTGATTTTTGTTTTCCTTTGTCTCAGAATATGATAATGAATATGATAATGAATCTGAGACAAAGGCAAAATAAAATTGAACTGGTTTGAAAATTTTCAAAACAAAGAAAAATTTGAACTACAACATATACATCGTTTCTTTGTATGGGTTTTATCCCAAACTAGAAGGTTTTGACAAAAGTTATCATTCATTCACACACACAACACGACATAATAAAATTAGTAGTTGATATTAGCCACTTTTGAGACAGCCCAAATTTCTCCCAGTTTTCACACAATTCATTTCCTGCTGATTTAGGCAATTAACAAAGAATTTTTCACCAGCTAAATTCAGCAGAATCATCACAATTCTGATAGATTGAGCAGATTTGAAGAAATTATCAATTGTGTGAAAAATGGCGGAACTCGACGAATTTTTGAGGATTTTTTAGAATTCTTGTGAACTGCTTAAACTGGGAGAAATTTGGACTGTCTCAAAAGTGGCTAATATCAACTACTGACTGCTAAAAATGAACACAAAAAAATAATTTGAAATTAGGCACTTTCCAAAACTTCACGCTCATTTGGGGAGAATATTTCTCCCAGTCTCCAATGCCCTAAAGCCAGCGTGTCAATTCCATTTCCCAGAATCACTCTTTTGTCATCTTCCGCACTCAGCGCAATTTTGGTCATGTTTTCCGTGAACAAATGGTGCCCCCTGCTGCGGAAGATACTTTGCCTCCTGAGTTGCTTTTCTTTTGTCCTCAAACATTTCATGAAGTTTGCATGCCGCAAACTCTTTTTGATCATGCATTTTTTCACTCCTTTTGCCTTTTGTTCCCCTGTGGTTTTTGCATTCTCCTCAATCAGGAGAGAATACAGTTTCGGCCTCAGGGCGACAAATTCTGTCAGAATGGCACCCCCGCATTCATCTTTCATCAGCCCAATCTTTTTCTTGTTTTCTTTCACAATTGGCAATCCATTCAGAACAGCTGGGTGATTTTCTGGGAAATCATTTGTGTCAAACCACTTTGGTACATCTGCGGCAATATCAGCGAAGAAATCTGCCGTTTCAATCTCCAACACCAAAGAATCTGTGTCGGTATACAGGACAGAACAATTTTCCCACTTTTTCTTCGCATACCCATAATGGAAATCATACATCAAAGTTTTGGAGAGATCCAAGATTGACATCCCAGCGAAGATGGGTTTATTCATGACCACTCGCGTTTTCCTCATCTTGACCGCAATCAGAAATTCATCAAAAATCTTCACGTCTGCGAAGTTGGGCTTGTTAATCAACTTTTCTGCCCTTTCAACATCTTTCACCAGTTCAATCGAAACTCGTTTTCTCAAGTTTTCCATGGTTTTCCCAAACACGGAGTTGTTCATCAGTTTGAAGAACTCTTTTTCAAATGCATTTTTTGCCTTTGCTCTCAGGGCTGTGTTTTTGTCAATGTAACATTTCATGAAAGGTTCCTCTTTGAATGAAATTCCTCGCTTGATGGCTTTCAGTTTCATTCCCAGGGAAAGATAGAGTTGCAGGTTTTTTCCATGCAAAACCATGCCTTCTTTGTCCCTCAGATTTTGCGTCAACTTTTCCACTCCACCCAGTTTCAAACTTTCTGGAGCCAGGGGAAAATCATTATGGTCGTCATGCAGTTCTTTGGGATAAATGAGATCAACTTCAAGAATACAACCTTGACCTTCAGCATTCACAAAGTTTTCCCAGTTTTGCAAATCTTCCTCGCTCATCCATTGGAATTCTCCAACTGGAAGAGGCTGTGACATTGCCCACCCATAAAGGTTGTTTGCATCCAAATAAACCAGAAAACGACAAGCTTCATCGGGGTTGAAATCCTTCAAATATTTATTGTTTGCTTTCGCAAATCGCTTGAATGCATTTGCGTTTCCCCCTCTGATTCCTTTTTCAATCATTAACAACTGATCCACATCTTCCAGAAGTTCCAATTTCACTCCGGTCATTTTCAACATTGCGTCCCAAGCCATTCCGGGGGCAGTGAAGAAGTGAGCTGGATCCAGTTCATAGTTTTCTTCGCAAAGTTTTCTGAAACTTTCCATGACATCGGCAAGCAGCAACACATCCGTTTTCAAATAAAGATCGTGATATTCTCCCATGTTTTTCACTTCAAATTCTTTCCAGACTTTCTGGGCGTGTTGAAAATCTTTTTTCTTCACTTTCTCCTGATTTAATCGGGAGAAAAAAGCGGCTTTCTTTGGCAGTTTTTTCTCAAACTTATCAAACCCATCCATGAATTCATAGGGATAAACTCCTTTTCGGCGCATCAACTCGCTGCGTTCTCCAAAAAATCTGGTGGTTTCTTTCAGTTCTTTGGGGAGATTCTTCACCAGCGATTCCAATCCCATCAGCGTGAATTTGAAGGAATCCAGAAATCGAATTTCATGTTTCACGGAAAATTCTCTCCATTTCCCCTCTTCTACCTCTCTTCGTTCTTTTTTCAATTCAAACTTCAGGGAGAAGGAAATATATTTCTCCTCGTTGTTGGGGATGCATGTCACGCTCAAAACTTCATCCATTGTTCCCAAAGCTCGCACAAAAAGATGCGCGTCATAATTTTGGAGATTGTGGAAAAACACAGGGGTGAATTTTGGCCGCTGAAACTTGAGGTTGCAAGATCTGTGCGCTGCTCCCCTGAATTTTCCGGAGAAATGGCAGTGATCTCTGACTTTGGACAGGTCTTCTTCTCCGAATTCTTCTCGGCACAACCAGCATACCGTGGCTTCTCGAAATGATTTCCATTCTTGGCTGGTCATGGGGGACATTTCCTTTTTCGGCAAACTCAGGTGAGCTTGCCTCACATGGGAAATCAATTCCCGAATGAAATCTTTGGGGAGTTCTTCGTTTTCATCTTTTACTCTTTTCAACACGGGTTCCATTTGCAAAAATGGGGAAACGAGATGAAACGCAAATCCACAGGGAATATGCTCGTGAGTTTTCTGAGTTTTCCCCAAAGGTTTCAGAATAGATTCAAAATCCGCATAACCCACCACAGGCACATGCAGCATTTTCCCATAGTTTTGGAAAGAGCATTCGCCTCCTAGAACTTCAATCCTTGCCGCTTCAAAGTCTCCGCAAATGGCTTTATGTTTCTTCAAACTTTCCACGCTGGGAAATGAATTGAGGCATCTTTTGCAGAAAAATCTTTCATGCCCATGGCGTGAAACTTGAGAGGATGCCAGGCGAGAGAAATTCTTCACCAGGCAATAGTGCGTTTTGAATTCTTCTGTCAGCAGAATCAAAACCACGTGAAATGCCTTTTCTTCCTCGGTAATCCTCAGGGGAAAAACAGATCCATTCCAGCCAAAAACATTCACTGAAATTGTCGGATTTCTTGCTTCAAAAAACTTGATTTTGTCCACGGCCATGGGGAATTCGCAACCATCCCAATTCATGTCTTCCGCTTGTTTTCGCAAATCCGGTGTGATTCTTTCTGGGTGGACTTCAACCATATTTGCGGCTCTGCCCAACCACCATTTGAAGCACATGTTATCTTCATTTTTCATGTTGATCACGGCTTTCTTGTTCTCCAAGTCTGGGGGCAAAGCAATCCAAGAAGACCCTCGCAGTGGGTTCCAGCGCACAAAATGAATTTCCAAACGCAAAACTCTTTCAAACATCCAATTACTTCCCCTGCGATTGAAGTTTTCCAAATTTTCAATTATTTCTCTTTCCATTTCATCCACAATCTCCGGGTTGTTTCCCAGATTCTTTTTCTGCCGGGAATGGAAAAATGGGTCATCAATTATTTCCTCTCCAGAAGCCAAACTGGTTTGGGACATTTCTACATTCAGAACGCATTTCACTTTTGTTTGTGGATTTTCTCGCAGGAGTCTGAGAATATGCCATCTTGCTTTCCGGAAAAAATCTTGGGGAGTTGGGGAATCATCTCCTTGAATTATAAATTGTTTCGCGAATCCTTTCAAAGCGGATTTTCCTTCTTCCACGACCAACCTTTGTTTCCACAATTCAGCGATTTGCTTTTTCAATCTTTCCACCGTGGGATTGGCTCTTCTCCGAATATCAACATCATCCACATTTTCCAACCAATTCAGCCAATCCGAAACCGTTCCTGTGTTTTCTTCAATCACTCTGGGAATGGCTCTGGAAGGAAAAATTCTTCTTTCCGGAATCAAAATAGGCACATCAATTTTTTCATTTTCGGCATCTAGAGGGTTGGCTTTTCGTCTTTTTCGAGTTCTCAAACGAGCTGCTTTGTTCATTTTGGGCTGATCTAATCCTCCTCCCCAAAGATTTTCAACTAAAAACTGCACCAGTTCATCTTTTTTCAATCGCGACCATCCTCGCAAGTTTGTCGTTCGCGCAAATGATTGCCATGCAGCTAAAGACATTTTTAATGGAGAAAAAATCTTTTTCCCCATTTAAAATGAAGTTTTCAATTCAGGAAGTGAGCGAAGCGAACCCCGGAGGGGAAGGACAAGAAAAGCAAACTTTTTTCACATTCAAAGAAGCCAGCGAAAAAACGGGGCTTCCCTCCAAAACGATTTTGCGAGTTCTCAAATCGGGCAACACTAAATATACCAGAAGAACCGATCAAAAAGTGTTCTGGATTCGGGAGGAAGAAGACTCACCATTCATCCAGATTGATGGGGAAGAATTTTTCACCGCAGAGGAAATTCGGGAACGATTTGGGTTATCACGCACAGTTTTTTTCAATCAACTCTGCAAGAAAAAAACTCATTTTCTGGATTCAGGGGAAAAATCGCACGAAGTCACTTGGGTTTCTCCCAGATTGCAAGAATTCATCTATCTCATGAAAAAGAAAGCTGCATTGGAAACGGCGATGCATGCGCACCCCAAAAAAGGGCTTTATAAACATCATAACCTCTGTCAGGCTGAGATGAACGACGCCCTTGTGGATTTGCAAAATGCGTTTTGAATTTTTTCTTCATTGGAGAAAAAATGTCAAGTGAAAACAAATCCACTCCTCCGAAAGAGGCTGAAAAAATCAAAGAGGAAACGGACTGGGAAAAAGCGTGTGACGCAGAAAGAAACTTCCAAAAAGCGGTTGACATGGCCACTGGTTTTCTCCCAGTCCGATCGGAAGAGGATCGCAAGTTCATGGAAAAATGGATTTTCGCGATTTAATTCATTTTTTATCTCCTCCCAAAAAATGAATCCCGCGAAAATATCTATCCCCGACTGCTCTCTCGGAGACCCCTGTAAGAAATCTTCTGGAAAAATTAATTTCTGCCTTCTCCCCTGCCTCCACATGGACTCACGGTTCAAAGTGAAACTCCAAACCAAATTCAAGATTTTCCTTCATGAGGGTGAATCGTTTTCTATGGGCATCACTATTCCGAGCGAGTTCATTAGTTTCTTCAACAATCTGGAAAAACATTTCAACTCTGCTGCGATGAAAAAGAAGCAGGCAATCAAAGAGATTTCCCCGTCTTTTGCTCGATTTCAGGAGGGAGATTTCATTCTCGTGAAAACTGACAAATCCGAGCAGGAAAAGATTTACGCAAAAATCTATCCCTCCAAAATTCCCACAACGGATTTCTCCTGCAGATTTTGGGAGCTGTGCGCGGATGGGAAAAAGAAACCCATCTTGAAGCAAAAAGAACTCATTGGCTGTCCTCTCCGCGGGCAAGTCGTTTTTTTTGATCAAGCATCTTTTCTGCGGAAATGTGAAAGCAATCACATGCATTGTGGACGAAGTTTTGGTGGAGGAAATAGTGCAGGCTGCCTCGGAATTCGATGAGTTTGAGGACAAGAATGAGGACGATGAAGTTTGATCTCGCTGAAATCTGGAGGAAACTCCAAATTATTTTTCAGAATCTGATTCTGAAAAATATTTTTGTGATTTTTCAGTGAATTTGGGCAGAACCTTTTTCCTGATTTTTTCAGATTTGCCACGTGTGACAGGTCTGATTTTGCCCCAGATTTTTTCAGTTCATTTAGGCAGATTTTCCACGTACATTTGCTCCGGAAAATGATTTTGAAAATGAATTTGAAAATGAATTTGAAAACGAATTTTTGAATTTTGAATTCTGGAAAAAATATCTGCTCCAGAAAAACGAATTTGAATTTTGAATTCTGGAAAAAATATCTGCTCCAGAAAAACGAATTTTTGAATTTTGAATTTTGAATTCTGGAAAAAATATCTGCTCCAGAAAAATGTATTTTGAATTTTGAATTTTGGAAAAAATATCTGCTCCAGAAAAATGTATTTTGAATTTTGAATTCTGGAAAAAATATCTGCTCCAGAAAAATGTATTTTGAATTTTGAATTCTGGAAAAAATATCTGCTCCAGAAAAATGTATTTTGAATTTTGAATTTTGAATTCTGGAAAAAAAATATCTGCTCCAGAAAAACGAATTTGAATTTTGAATTCTGGAAAAAATATCTGCTCCAGAAAAACGAATTTTTGAATTTTGAATTTTGAATTCTGGAAAAAATATCTGCTCCAGAAAAACGAATTTTTGAATTTTGAATTTTGAATTCTGGAAAAAATATCTGCTCCAGAAAAACGAATTTTTGAATTTTGAATTTTGAATTCTGGAAAAAATATCTGCTCCAGAAAAACGAATTTTTGAATTTTGAATTTTGAAAAAAATATCTGCTCCAGAAAAACGAATTTTTGAATTTTGAATTTGAAATTTGAATTTGAAAATGAATTCCGGAAAATGAATTCCGGAAAATGAATTTTGAAAATCTAACCAATCCGGAAAAATGTCGGGGACAAAATTGAGATGCAACTTTGAAAAATCTGGGAATGACATAAATCTTTTCTCTTCCCCCGGAGCAAAAATTTGGCCTCAAATTCATCAAAATTGGAGCAGAATTTGACCTCAAAATTCACACAAAATTTGGGGAAAGTTGTCAAGGGGAGAATTTTTGCAATCCGGGGTCTATTTTGGGCCATTGTGGGGAAAAAACTGCCCTCTGTGCCCTGCTTTTCTGCTGAACTCAGGAGAAAATGGCAAAAAACCCCACAACTGTCTGTGGGTTTGGCAAAATTCTATTTTCCCGGAGAAAAAAGGTGCGCTATTTCTGACCCCCATCGTTGAACATGTTTGACAAATAAAAACATTGTTGGGGAGGGTTTTTTATGTTCTTTTCCTCCAGTATATTCATTGCGTTTTATCCATTCCCAGGTTTTCTCTGGGAAATATTTCTCCAAACGGTTTTATAGAAATTCATTCAAAAAGCAAATCAAAATTCTTCCGGAAAAATGATTTCAGCTTCCCCACCCACGTGATGGGGGAAGTCAACTTTTTTCAGTTCATTTTCCTGCGAAAATGAACTGAAAAATTCAAGAAAGTTTCATTTTTTGCCCCTGAATTTGTCAATTGTGATTTTCCCCCCTGAATTTGTCATTTTATCCCCCCTGAATTCGCCAGAATTTGTCCTCCTGAATTTGCATTTTGTCATTTGCCCCCTGAATTTGTCAAGATTTTCCCCTGAATTCGCCGGAGAATTCAGATTCGTCGAGAAATTCCTGATTTTTCCTGAGATTTGCGGCGTTGGCATTTCTCCTGAGAATCCACAAAACAAAGTTCACCAAGAAGATTCCGAAATTAATTTATTTTTTTCCACCCATCAAAATGTGGGTTTTGATAGATGCAGTTTCCAAAGAAAGGCTCAGCCAGCGATTTTCGTCCCAGGCGAAGTTGGCAGCATTCATGCATTTTCCTCCTAAAACTTTGAACAAAGCAATCAATGAAGGAAGAAACAAATTTCAGTTTCGCGGGAGGGAAGTGACAGTTGTCGACCAAAAAGTCACTCGTTTTTCAGTTCATGAATCTCCCAGTGATCCTCCGCTGGCGAAATTTGAAACCGAAACCGAAATGGCAGCATGGATCGGAGTCACAAGGCAAGCCGTTTCTTGCGCTTTCAAAAGAACTGGCTGGTGCCAGAGTTGGAAAATCAGGAAAAATGGAAAAGATTATTTCATGAAACGAATTGCCGACAAGGAACCGGTGGGTTCTCTTCCCGAAGCGGCTGGAAAAATCCCAGCCATCACCCAAAAACCGCATGCGATTCCCGTCAGAGTCACTTCCCCCAGTTCAACCAAGATTTATCCCAATGTTTCGGCGGCAACATCTGAGTTGGGGATCGATGCGAGAACAATTCATGATGCATTGAAAAGCGGGAGAAATTCCTTCACCCGGAGAAGAGATGGGGTCAAATTCCAAGTTGAAAAAGCATCGTTGCAACCGCAGAAGATAAAATCTCTTCCCCGCCCCGCAGATGTGGTGGGTCAGAAGGCGCTGGATGATGTGCAGCGAAATTGGGGAATGAAGTTTCAGTGGATGAAAAATCGCTATCCGGGATGGGAAGTGACTTTGACCCCCGACATGGAAAAGTTTCAAACAAAGCGGGTGCTTTTCAACCCCAACACCGGCAGTAATTTTCCCGTGAAAGTCTGGCAGGATTTTATAGATTATTTTGACAAGCGGTATTTGGATTACCCCTATGAAACAGACTTTGTGAATTATTTCGCAGAAGGGGTCTGGAAGTTCTCAGTGAAAATCAGTCAGACTGAATTTGAGCCCTGGTTTTGTTTTGTTTTGCAAGGCCAGGAGAAACCAACCAGGATGGAAACATCTGCCGCGAACCGCGAAAAACACACGCGGGCAGATGAGGCAAAAATGGCGGCTTGGGCAGAGGAAAATGCGAAAGACATACCCTCTCCTGAGGAAAAGGCGGAAGAGGAATGGGGGAAAAATGAAACGAAACGCTTGAAACTCATCGAGAGTGAGCGAAATCCATTCCATCCAGATATTTGGAAGCGTTGCGAAAATGCGCCAATGGATCCAGAATTTGCCTTCCTCAGAAATATGCGACAAATTCTTCCCCTGGGATTTCGGGTGAAAACTTGCACCGAAAAAGACAACGACAAAATGCAGTTTCTGGTGGCCAGTGAGCATTTTGATAATTGCGTGGTGATGGGGCCGACTCCCGCCTCGTTGGAGGTTGGTTTTCCTTTTCCTGCCCCGCCACGAGAAATCCTGGAAAGCGATCTCTGGATGCCGATCTTTCCCCTGGATGTTAGGGAGTTTGCTGGGGAATGGTATTGGAGAGTTCAGATCGTTCCCAAGTGAGCTGTGATTTTCATTTCCAGCGGAAATGAAATTATTCAAAGAGAGTGTCATATTCCCTCTCAAATCTCTCCAGATTCAACCCCAAGTCGATCACGATCCCGTCAATCGCTTCCATCGCAGGGAGAAATTCGTCCCTGTCGAATTTTCCTGATCTCAAAGCAAATCTCAACTCAGTCAGAGTTTTTTCATAAGTGGTGAAGGCGAACTTGGCCATGTCGATCTTTGATTTCAGGTTCTTCATCTCGTGAACCGTTTTCACAAGCAATCCCACTCCGGAGATAACTCCCAAAACGATTGGGTTCAAAGTCGCGGCTCCAGCAATCGTGCCGATTGCCACCAATCCAGTGGAAGTCAAATTCAGGGAAAGATTCAACTTCTTGAATCGACTGTAAAGTCGTTTCAGGCACCAAAATCTTTTGTGATAAAATCGAAAAAGTTTTTTGATCTCTTCCAGTTCTTCTTCCCGAATTGCGGGGTTGATGTGATTGAAAGCAAAAATGCTTTGTTTTCTCATTTTTCAGGGAGAAAATCATTTTTCAATCAGAATTGTCGCTTTTGCTCTTTGAATGGCATTTCCATCCGAGAGAGCCAGATAGAAAGCTTCTTCCTGCCCAACATGGAGATTGAAGGTGAACTGCAGTGAACCAAATGAATTGGTGGAAGGTCTGACTGCTTTCCGAGTGATGCGATCTCCTTTAACAACACTTGTCATGATGATGGTTGCTCCACTCACTGGGTTGGAACCGCGTTGAAGAATGAAAACCGTGACATTCAAAATCCGGAAGTCAGATCCAAATTGTTGCCAATAATTTGTTTCATCTTCCTCTTCATTTGGGAAGATCAAACAATCACCGTGTTTTCCTTTCACAAATCTTGCAAAAATGAAGTGTTTTGACGGGTGAAGCGGCAAATTCAACAAGGAGTGCGAATTCAAATCCAAGTCAGTCTCCATGACCATCTTCCCCGCTTGGAAAACGAAAGGGGAATTGAAGACGCTGCTTTCAACATCAGGTTGGGAACCAGCAATGCCATATATGATCAGATTTGCATTTCCTTTTTCAGCTGACTCGGCAGTGCCTCGCCATTTCAAATCCAGGAAAATAAATTCAGGTGGGGAAATCCTCCATTTGTGCATGTGGATGATGGATCTGGAATACCCCGAAAACTTCTTAGTTGATTGTTGGTTGATATTCAGACTTGTGCTCACAACGTTGACGCTCACGCCATCCATTGACGCGGGGAAGAATTCCACGCACACGGTGTATTCTCCCTCTGGGAGTTTGAACATATTGAATCCAAGTCTCCCAGAGTATTCATTAAAAAGATTTTTTGTGATTTCCAAGTCATAAGCCTTCTTATTGAAATGATGCGGCGAATCTGGAAAATCACTTATCCCAGTCACTGTCATATGATGTTCAGAGCTGGATTCATCCACATCTTCCATCAGATAGCGGAATGCGTCCTTTGGATGCGAGGTTGACGTGATATGCGATTCATTTACGTATTTTTTGATCTTCTCTTCTAATTCCATCGTGTGGGCTACCACACCTCCTATCTGGTTATCCACATAAGATTTTGACGTGGGTTGTCGCTTCAGAGTTGGCGTTGCAATATTGTTGATTTGTTGCGAGTTCATATCCAGGTTTCCGGTCATTGTCCCGCCTTCCAACGAAAGCTTTTTTTCGCGGATTGGGCATCCACATATCGCATATTTGCGCCCTGATCGGCAACTTCGGGATTTTTCACGTTAAAAATGGTGTGATTTCCCATATCCAAAGCCGTCTCCATTGGAAACGTCTCTTTGCGGCTGAGAAAGATATTTTTGGCGTCATTATAAGAAACCAGGTTGTTATAATGCGCTCCCAAATCATGCCATGTTTGTTGTTTTGAGTTTTTCACGTTGAAAAGTTCTTTTAAATCAATATCCTTCGTGACTTCATGAGTGTGAGCCGGAGCATCAGGGTGGAATTTCTTCAGAGTGACCATATTCACCGCTGACAAATCCTGGTTTTCATCAGTGTCCAGATTGACGATCAATTTGCGATTCATTTCTATTTCCCCCGGGGTTGATGAGTTTTTGTCCCCTGAGATCAAGATCCCCAGTCATATGCGAGGAACCATCCACCTGGAGAGAATCTGCTCGCAATTGCGTTGCAAGCGTGTCAACTTGGTGTTTGGTAATTGCATCCGAATTCCCCGTTCCTTCAGCGATATTGGTCAGGCGTTTCCTTTGCAGGTCGAAGTCCCCTGCTGGCGTTAGCTTGAAACCAACTCCTGGCAATCCATCTTTTCCATCTTTCGCGCCATGGGCGCGGGTGCTTGTTTCAGACAGCAATCCATTTGAATAACTCATTTTAAATGCTTTCATCAAAGTTTTTGGCAATGAATTTCCTCGGCTTATCCACATACAGGAAAGAGAACGGATCATGCGTTGCTTTCCGATAATCTTCTTTGCTGACATTGTTCTCCCTGCAGATCGCCGTAATTTCTTTGTTGCTTGGGAATTCGAAGATGCAAAAATGCGAGCAATTCAGGCGGATATCTTTTGGTGTTCCGAAATAACTTTGCGAAAGATAAATCACAGAACATTTCTTGTGCCTGCCCTGAATGAAATAATCAATCAATGGCTTTTGGTTTTTTTCGGAAACAAAATCATCGAAAACATCCAATTTCATCCGGGGATGCTTCCACAACGTCATACCCAGCTTCTTTGCTGAATGGGCGAAATGTTTTCAGCAGATGTTGATATTTGGTTTGGTCAAGATTTTTCGCATAGAGATAAATTTTATCGTAGAAGAGCAGCGGGCGGAGGATCATATCCAGGAGAACATTTGTTTTCCCCGATCCCGAAGGGCCACAGATCAACATTCTGAAAGTTCGATCCGGCATGAAAGGGTGAAGTTGTTTGAAATTCGTGATTGGATCCTGACAATCATAATTTGGAATCTTCATTTTATTAATGAACATGGCGTTCTTTATCTTGTTCTACATCTTGTTCTACATCCCAAATTTGTGTTTCTGGGATATAAAATGAGTCTTTTGAAATGGCAAGAAATGGCTAAAAGCAAATCTGCTTTGGGGAAAAAAATCAACTTTGTTCACAATGCTATCACCCAGAAAAAGTTGGGTGAAGAAACAAGTCAAATCGGACTTGAAAAAACATTCAAACCCATCACAGCGAAACTGGATGAGGTGATTGAGTCGAATTTGGGGCCGCTTCGGCCACTTCCCCGGAAAAAGAAAAAAGCCAAACCAGCGGAGATTGATTATCTCCCCGAAGTCGATCCATTTGAAGAGATGGATGTCGAAGGCCTGTTTGATGAGGCCGTTCCATCCCAACCCAAGAAGCAAATTCCAGCAGGGCCGCCAACATATGAAGAAGTTGTGCAAGAGGTAGGGGAAGATCCACCTGAATATGAAGAAGACGACTCTCCCGATTATGCTCTTGCGCCGGGAGATGAAGGGGAATGGGAAGAGGAAGAGGAAGAGGAAGCCAATAAGATATTGGATAGCTTGGACCTCACGAATTATGATACTGTGGAGAAAAATCTCAGTGACCCAAATATCTCATCAACGAGGAAAATCAATTATCTCAAGAATATTGTAACCATTGCAAACTACAGAAGAAATCAGTTGAAGGGCTACAAAACATCTTGGAGCAAAAAGTTCCATAAAGGTGCAATAACGCAAGAGCAAAAGAATTTGCAACATAGCAGAATAGACCACTCATCCCGAATTTTGAGTGAATACATCAAACATTTTCAAGCGAAACAAAAGACATTGGAAGGTTCGGGAATCAGGAGAAAAAAAGGTGGATCCATCCGTTTTTTCTCCAACCCCGCAGATCTCCTCCAGAAACTTGAGGTCATTGTTGGCTCCATCCTTGCTGGGAATACGAATTCAGGCATCAGAAATACCGGGGTTGGTATTCTTGATCTTCTCCTGAAAGAAAACGCCATCAACAAATCCCAGCATGAGAAGCTTTTCAGAAAGTATTTCAAACTCTAAAATGGAAATCGAAAGAGAAATTGTCCTGTCATCCTTTTCCGTCAAGACTGGGGGAAACAAACCAGAAAATTTCACAACAAAATTCAATCGGCCCATTGTTTTGGATCCAAATTCCCAATATGTTGTTGGGTTGAACAGAATTATCAATATGAGTTTTACGTGGTATAACATCAATGCGGCATTGAAAAATCAGCTGATCAGATTCAGCTCTGACGGTGGGAAAACATTTTCCGATATCACCTTTCCCGCTGGGGTTTGGGATTATTCCACTTTGAATGCGGCAATTCGAAACGCAACAGGTCCCCTCGCAGGATCCACCCCAGGAAAGAATGAAAAATTCCCAATCAATCTTGCTTTCTCTCCCACAACTTTCAGAGTAACAATCACACTGGAAGAAAATTATCAACTGGATTTGACACAATCCAATTTCAACGATCTCGTTGGTTTTGAGAAAAAGATTCTGAAAGATAAAGTCAATGTTGGCCCCAGAGTTCCAAACCTCAGTCAAGATACTGATATGTTGAACGTTCATTGCGATCTCACAAGTGATTCGCTTGTGGATGGGGAAGAGAGCGATATCATCTTCTCCTTTTCCACATCTGTTCTGCAGGCCTCCTATAGTTTTACCCTTGAACCCATGAGAGTGATGTTCAGCCCTGTGAATAAAAACAGAATAAGCTCCATTCGGATTTATATCACCGATGGGAAAAGGCGGATTGTTGATTTGAATGGGGCTGATACAGCGTTCTCTCTTATCTTGAAAAAACAAATAAAATGAAAAGTTATGAATTCTCTCGTTTTTTCCACCCCCAGCTGGGACGGTTTGTTTATCGGCACAAAGGAACAGGTGTCATTGTAGATAATATTTTCAAACCAATAAGGAAGGTCGCATCAGTCGTCTTCAATAAATTCGCGAAACCCATTGCGAAAAAAGCATTGGAATCAGGAATTTCTCACGCTGGGGATAAACTCGGCAAAAAAGTAGTTGAAAAATCTGGTGATTTGATCATGAAAAAGCTGGGAAATATGAGAAAGGGGAGCAAAAAACCGCCAGCTCGACCACAATCAGCCCCTGCGTCAACCTCCGGAGAAAGTTCTGATGCCATATTGAACAGGTTGATCTCTGGGCAAGGCATCCGAAAAAGAAAAAAATAATATAAAATGGCTTTTCGATCGAATGAATATCTTCAAAGAAATGAATTAGTGCGCTTCCAGCTGGATGACACAATCCGAGCTCCAGCTAATGCTCAACATCAACAAAAAAGTGGTTATAAATTCACGATTAATGACCGATCCGCATTCTATGATTGGTATAATGCGTATTTCGAGGTGCAGTTTCAACTTCAAAAACTGGCGGATGGTGCCGGATATGAAGCAGCTGACAGAATCACAGTGATCAATGGCGCTCATTCCCTGATTAAACACCTGACGATAAAATCTGCGGGAAAGATTATTTATGATACTGATAATCTGCATAAAGTCTGTTTCGCAAAGAATTTGCTGGAATACTCCGACGACTTCAGCAGATCAGTCGCCAAGAACAGTTTCTGGTATTTGGATACTAATGCAACAACCGCTAATACGAATCTTGGATTTGAAGCTCGGCGGTTGCAATCTCAAGCAGTTGAAGATGATGGAAACAGCGGTGCAAAGAACATTAACACGATCATTCCCCTGAATCGTTTTTCCTTTTTCGAAGAGTTGGAAGATAAGATGCTTGTGCCTATGCAGCTCCAATTCGAGATAACACTTAATGATGATGGGGAACTCATTCATAAGGCTCATGCTGCTGCTGCTGGAAGAGTTGTTGTGAATCGATTTTTGCTTTGGGTGCCAAGATTGACTCCCAAAGATTCTCTGTATGACAAATTTGTCAGCTCATTCCTGAAAGAAACGCAATGGAAATATCTGAGGGAAATGTATCAGCAATCAGCTCCCGCAAGATCATCAGGATTCTTCCAGAACTCAGCGAGCATCGACAATGTGAGGCATATTTTTGTCTGGCTGAAAAGAACCGCTCCACCCAATGATGTCCCTGCAGAAGGCAATCCCTATCTCATGGACACTTTCAAGCTGAATGCAGCGGATAATGATTCATCCTTGTTGAACTGCCGATTAGAATATGGAAACGGAGTTTTCTACCCGGAAACAGAGTATGACAGTGAAAGCAAAGTGAGGATTTTCCAGGATGTCATGGCTTATGCAATGAGGAAAAATGATTTCAACACAGGGACACAGCTGAATCTGGCCAATTTCAATTCTCTTTTCCCGTTGATCTATTTCGATCTGACTTATCAAACTGAAAAACCAACAAGAGATCCCAAGCAGTTGATATTCAGGTATCGATTGAACGCAGATGCAGCTGCAAACTTCAATGTACATGCGATAGTTCTCTATGAAGAAGAAGTGAAAATCGATAAGATTGGAAATGAGCTGGTTATCGTGTGACGTGTGATCTGTGAAAAACATATCTTGTCATTTAAAATGACAACATATCACCCATATAAAGTAAATCTGTCGAAAGGGCAAAAAAGCAAGCTTGGAAGAGCATTCCGAACAAAAAGCCCTATCACCCTGAGATTGGGTGGCAAACAAACAAGCGGAAATGATGAACTGATGCTGACAGCCAATCAAATAAAACGAATCGGCAAAGCCGCATCTCAGGGAAAGGGAGTTGAAATCAAGATATCAAAAACGCAAATCCGAAAGGTAATGAAGCAAGGTGGAAGTCTTTTCTCTGCTATTGTTCCCCTGGCTCGTTCCCTGGCACCCACCCTGGCAAAGACACTTGGACTGTCAGCATTGGCTGGTTTGGCGAGTGAAGGAGCGAGTCAAGTTGTGAAAAAAATAAGCGGGAAGGGAGCGCAGCCACCTCGACTGAAAGGAGGCGGACAAACGGGTGGATTTCTCATTCCCCAAGATAAAATTCAGAAACTGATTGACAATAAACATCTGTTGACAAATAAACAGAAACAGGATATTTTGACTGCCCTGAAATCAGGAGGACAACTGACGATAAAACCATCAGCAAAACAATCTGGTGGATTGTTGGGAACTGTGCTGGCTTCCATCGGAATTCCACTGGCGCTGGACATGGTGAAAAATTTGTTTGGGAAGGGAGCGGCGCAGCCGCGACCTCGACTGAAAGGAGAAGGCGCTCCAAGAGTTGGACGCCCAAAGGGAAAAGGAGCGCCAAGAGTCCGGCAGCCCAAAGGAAACGGCGCTCCAAGATTGGGCACTCCCTTCCAACGCCCGCCTCCATTCATCGGAACCTGGGGACGAAAAATTGGGATGGGAAAAAAATCCAAAAAAGGAACGGGACTTCTGCTGGGATCGAAAAGTCCATTCAACAATATCCCAGTTCTCGGGGCAATATTGTGAGCGAAACGAAACCCAAATTCGTGAACAAACCCCTGAGCAACCTTGATCTTCTCCAGTGGATTGATTTTCTGAAAATTCCCAATTTCAAAGGGATTTTCGCCAGGGATGAAGCCATGCCCCGAGAACACAGCCCCTGCATTATCAATCTTGATTCGCTTGAAAATGCCGGAACTCACTGGGTGTGCTGCGCCCCCGGACAGAAATTCACGTGGTATTTCGACTCTTTTGGGATGGGATTTCCCCAGGAATTCAAAAGTTCCAAACCGGTGATTTGGAACAGCAGTCAGTATCAAAACATCAACAGCGTTCTTTGCGGGTATTATTGCCTTTATTTCCTCCATCAATGGTCGCAGGGGAAAGATTTCTATGATATTCTCCAGCCTCTCGGTCTGACTGAATCGGGGGAGAATGAAAAATTCATAAAAAAATATTTCAATTGAAAATGAAAATTTTCTATCCCAAAGAATCCCGCCTGAGTTATTTGAACGCAAAAAATCTTTATCCTTTTAACAAAAACACAGAGTGGCACCAGAGAGAATTATTCAAGCTGTTGATCAGCTCTGGGCTTGGAAAAATCATGGAAATCAAGTCAGGAGAAGGAAAAATTCAAAAGAATATTTCGATTGAAAATGAAATCATATTGCGTGAAGGAAAAAAAACAAACTGAATGCGTTGAGCCAAGTGGATATTTTCTCGCCAGAAATAACCAACCCATGTTCGTCGGCACTTGCGAGGGTTGTGGAATTAAAAAAGTAAAATTCGTTAAATTATCTGAGGCAAGTCGACAAGCCATGATTGAAGAAGAAGAACAAGAAATGTTTGTTCCCTCACAAGATGAGGGAACAAAGTTGTGGAAATGGGAAGATTTGGAGCGAGTTAGTTGCTGCGGAATGATCAGATGAAGAATAAAATTCAGATTGTGAATTATATTCTTGCCCTCTAAAATGAAATCATATTGCGTGAAGGAAAAAAAACAAACTGAATGCGTGAAACCAACTGGATATATGACTGCAAAAAATGGTAGAAAGATGTGGTTTTGCCATTGCGCTTCCTGCGGAATCAAAAAAACAAGATTTGTGAAAGCGAGCGGAGCGAATTCGGGAAACTGAGTCTGCCCTCACAAGGTGAGGGCATCGGTGAACTTGCGCTGACTGGCGTGGCTCATGCTCTTCCCTGGCTCGGGAAAAAAACAGTTGAAATGGGTCGTTATGGAGCCAGTGAATTATTGCGAAATAAAAACACTCAAAAGAAAGCATTGGATTTTGCGTTGGACAAGATGAAACCATTTCTTGCCAAAACCTCTGCGGATATGATGAATGAGTTGTCCACGGCGATTAGGCCAAACAGAAAATATAAGACAGATCGAGCAGATTTGGATGGGGGTGCTTTAGATGTTCATTCCCTGATTGGGAAGCTGCCAAGACCAAAGAAAGGTTTCACTTTGCTTGGACATAATTATACCGGCCCCTGGAACCCATTGGATAAGCAAGTCAGATTTGATGAAAAGGGAAAAATTCTCGAAATTATGCAGCAGCCCACAGGAAAAACAGATGCAGTTGCTATGCAGCACGATGTGGATTATTCAGTCTGCGCGAAGAAAGCGGATCCGCGCAAATGCAAGAACGAAGCAGACAGGAAAATGGTTGCCGCTTTGGATGCCATTCCCTGGAAAGAAAGACAGTGGGGTCATGCTTTGGCGAGAAACACAATTCAAGCAAAACAAAAACTTGGCCTCGGTGCCCCAAAAAACGGGAAAAGATTTTGAGTGAAGGCTGGGCTCAAAATCTGGCAAACGAACTTCACCGGCCAATCAGGCGGCGCTTTCCAAAGAGGCGAGTCATAGCATATGGGATTGACAACATCTGGGCGGCTGATCTGGTCGAGATGGGGAAATTTTCGAGGTGGAATAAAGGGATCAGATATCTCCTGATGGTGATCGATGTTTTCTCAAAATTCGGTTGGATTCCCCCCCTGAAAGACAAGCGAGGACAAACAGTGGCTGATGCTTTCCGAGATATATTCAAGGGGCGAAAACCGAAAATGCTTTGGAGTGACAAAGGGTCTGAATTTTTCAACGCAACAATGAAAAATCTGCTTGATAAGAATGGGGTAAAATTGTACACAACACAAAACGAAGAAAAGGCATCTGTTGTTGAGCGCTGGAACAGGTCTTTTAAGGAGAAACTCTTCCGGATGTTTTCTGCTAACAACAATACAATATACTGGGACAAACTTGGCAAATTACTGGATGAATATAATCATCGTTTTCATTCGAGCATTAGGATGAGTCCCGCAGAGGCGAGCAAACAGGAAAATGAGAAAAAGGTTTTCGCTAATTTATACGGAGATTTAATTTATGCTAAACACAACCCGGCAAAATTCAGGGTTGGCGACAGGGTGAGAATTTCAAAGTTTAAACGGCAATTATTTGACAAAGGTTTCACCCCGAACTGGACAGAGGAGATATTTGTGATTGACGAAATAAAGAACACAAACCCTGTAACGTATAAATTAGTTGATCTGTTGGGAGAATCAATCACCGGATCATTTTACGAGGCGGAACTTCAAAAGACAACGCAAGATGTGTTTCGAATTGAAAAAGTTATTCGCCGCGATAATAAGCGAAAACTCGCGCTTGTAAAATGGACAGGTTACCCTGACAAATTTAATTCCTGGATCCCTTTGGGGGATTTGAAAAAACTAGCACACGGTTAATAGTTTATTGAAAAGTTTTAATGATATGCGGCCACAGCATGGCCTAATGATATGCGGCCACAGCGTGGCCTAATGATATATGTATTTTCACATACAAACAGAAGTACATGTACAAACGAAAGTTTATGAACAAATACATGAAAATACATAAAAAATGAAAGCATCTGATTGGTTGAGGTAAATCATACGACATTTCCTTTATCACCTGAGAATTGCATTACCTTCTAGCACGTTGTAGACATGTGGCATATGATGCAATACCATCTGGCGATTTATTGCGTGGGCGCATCAAAATATAAATGTTTTACATTCATATTCATAATCCAAGTTATTTTCAAAACTCCGCTTCGCGTGGGCTGTGCCTTCGCTCAGCTTCGCTTCGCTTTGTTGTCTTTCAATTCCCGGTGGATTTCCCACAGGAGGCAACTTTGCTTTTGGAGTTCCTTTTTGAGAATCTTGTGTTCCTCCTGGAGATTGACAAATGACTCAAAAAGGAGTTCAATTGAGTCTTCGATTTCGTCGCTTCGCTCAGCTTCCTCCATCTCCGAATCAGAGGCAATGAATTCCTCGTCTGAAGTGGTGGGAGTTTCATCGCAGCTTCTTATTTCTTCCTCTGAGCAAGTGGAACAATCTTCATGGTCACTCGCTTCGCTCGCTTCGCTTCGCTCGGCTTCATTGGAAAATACTTTTTCAAGATCCATTTTCTTTCCAATGACATTTTTTGAAGATTGTTTGGATTATTTTTTCTTGTTTCGCCCGTCTGGATGGAGTTTTGAGCAGTTTGAAATCATCTTCATTGGGGCTGAAACCGTTCTTCTTCAACAGGGCGAAAAGAACTTGATTGCAATTGAGAAACTTGTCTCTGCTGGGATGAAGGTCATTATATGCAAGTGAAAAATATTTAAAGTCGTCGATGAGGAATTTTTCCAGGTGTTCATAATCATTTCCGTCGTGACCTGTTATGTGATTAAAAATTGCATGATCGTTGCCATGGACTTTTTTCCACTTGGAAGCTTTGACGAAATCCCGGACTTTTTTTCTTGTGATTTCGTCACGGGGAATTTGGGAGAGAATTTGTTCTTGATAAAATTCAAGATCTTTGAGTGGAATTTGATTTTTCCCCTGATTTTTGCGGATGATATCTTTGAAATGTTCCAGCCTGGGATTTTTGGGAGAATGGCATGTTGTGCGGATTTCTCGAATAATTTCAGGAGTGAAATCGATTTCTTCTTCTTCGGAATCAGACATTTTCTTGCCGGAAGAGATTTTTTTGAGTTTTGGATGGAATTTGGCCGCTGCGGAATTTAGGGAAAGATTTTTCAGAATGCCTAATTTCAAAATATTTTTTTGTGCTCATTTTTAGCAGTCAGTAGTTGATATTAGCCACTTTTGAGACAGCCCAAATTTCTCCCAGTTTTCACACAATTCATTTCCTGCTGATTTAGGCAATTAACAAAGAATTTTTCACCAGCTAAATTCAGCAGAATCATCACAATTCTGATAGATTGAGCAGATTTGAAGAAATTATCAATTGTGTGAAAAATGGCGGAACTCGACGAATTTTTGAGGATTTTTTAGAATTCTTGTGAACTGCTTAAACTGGGAGAAATTTGGACTGTCTCAAAAGTGGCTAATATCAACTACTAAAATTGTCTTTACCTTTCATAATCTCCACCTTCTCTGTTTGCCTGAAATGCAACAAAGACTGATTCAAAAGTAGACAAAGGCTACTCAAAATTTGTGACTCAAAAAAATTACATTACAACCAACAGTAAGCATAACTAACAACACATTTTATTATTCAACATAGCATTCTAGACTAGAGTGCAAATATGCATCAACACAAGTGCAGATATGACACATTATTACACTCTTCTAACCACATGCTAAGAAATACAGATTTGTGAGAAGATGACTGTCGTATAATAAACAATAATTTATTTAGCGAAAAGTTGTGTATAGAAATTATGATTACTGAGTAATTTGTCTGTCTGTCAATGGCAAGACATTTTCCTACTATTTCAGAAATCAACTTCATGGTTTTCACTTTACACCAAACAACATATTGAAATTTAATAATCATTTATAAATTATTCAATATGGACAGGTTGGTGAAAAAAAAAACATTGCAAATAGTATTTGTCACACTTCATTACTACCTTTAAAATAAAGTCATCTTCTAAAATGTTATCAGGATCATCCAAATCAATTGCATCATCTAGAGCAGCAACAACGTCAGGGTCAAGATCTGGACGAGGGCCTAAGAATTTGAAACAAAAGAAAAAGAAAACAAAAACAGATCAGTTAAATCTCTCCGAGTGATCACTTTCGTAACCATCTCACCTCAGCCTTTATGAAATCCCAGTTTAAATTGCTCTCTTGTTAGTGACATTCTCCAGTATCTCAGGTAATATTTATTGGAAATTACAATTGGTTTAAACAACCATTAAGCTGTTTTACTAAGGTTAAAAAAGAAAAATATAAAAATTAAAACAAGCCCTCTGGATGGTTTGTTCAAGGAAATTGCCAATGGTAAGTTAAAAATTGGCATTTTCCAAAGTAAAAAAATAGTATTTATCATTCATTTAAAGCACTTGAACTGTATACTGTTTGAATTGAAACAACAATCTAATTACCAAATGTTGGTGCAGCAAGATTAAGTAGTCCTTCAGGCTCTTCATATCTTGATGCAAATGCTGCACTTGGTAGTTTTACATTACCAAACTAAAATCAAACAGAAATCAATTTTTTTTTAATATTAAAGTATCATTCCAAAATAATATTTATTACTAACGTTAAGGTCAGCATGTCCCAAGCATGGGACAAAAGAAAAAATCTGAGAACTCAATTATGGAAATCAAACCCAAGACCTTCCAAAAACTGGTTGCCGTCGGGCGCTCTTACCAAGTCAGAAGTGATCTGATCTATATTTTTACTGGGAGACTTGTAGCGAGCTACAGTAGGTCATTTACTAGGTTTATATGTGACACACATCCTGCATACTACTACTAGGATTGATTTCAAGCTGATCTCAGTTGTCAAACAACGCTTCTGTCCACTTTTCAAAACAATGCATGGTCACCCAAAAGCTTCAAAGAAAATTACAGAATACTGTTATCTCAATAAATATGGCAGGATTCTAATAAATTTACATCACCAAGGACAAACAAAAAGTGAGAATAATTATATTGAAGATGCTATTTGGAATTTGAACTCATAACACAAGTTTCACATCAATTTGTTGTTGAAAAATTATGTAACAAAGGGAGAACCTTTAAGACAAACCGGCATCCCATCCAGCGAGAAGTAATTATAGTCGCACTCATGCTTTATATTGTGGAACCAGGTTATGTTGTGGCAACTGTGGGCCACTTGGCTCATGGTATGATTTTTTGTATGAACTTGAAAAACAGTTTCCCTGGGTGGCCGCAATTTCTTTCATCTGCTAGTTGTTGAAAGGATTAAAACAAGTTTTGCTCATTTTGCTACTTAAAATATCCCTAGTATGTAAAGACGCTTATTCAACTGACCTACCAGAAGCTGGAAAGCACGGCCTGATATGCTACTCAGCATAAAGAGGATTAAGTAAGTAAGCTGTAGAAAAGTGAGTGACATCAAAGGGAATAGCTACTTTTTACATTGCAATCCATTCACTTTCCTCTGCGTATTTGCTAAACCAACCAAAAGTTGTGTGCATTTGCCTCGGTTCACCAAACCAAACAAATTTCTTCCTTCCAGTGTGTTCATTGCTTAGTTTGCGTTAATGTGCAATCATTTCATGTTATTCAAATGCCATTACTTCAAATTTGACAATCCATTGTACTTTATATTGTTTCAAGGGTAGTAGATGTATATACAGTACCTCCAAATGATCTGCAGGTTTCTTGGCTTCTATCACAGTTACATTATCTGGTAATGGTTCCAGCGACAGGTTTGTGCGAGGTTTCACATGTTGTAGATAGTCATAGTCATCATCAAAGAAAATACCATGTTCCTGTTCTTCATCCTTTCTTCTTTGTTTATCACTAGCACAGATTAAATAAATATTTATTACTTAAGGCTGGTTTTCTCTGGCGACGGAGTCAGAGTTGTAGTCGGAATCATAAGAGCGCTTCCGACCTAGTGAAGATCGAAAATCAGAGTCGTAAGCGGAGCCATAAGCTCGATGGAATCGGAGTTGGAAGAATCAGAAGGGTTCCGTTTTCTTCCGATTCCGCTTATGACCCCGTAATTTTCTTCCGATTCCGTCGGTTTGATTTTGACTAGATCATATTGCTCTGTGCTTTTGATAACGACTTTAACTCCGTTGGTGAAAACCAGCCTTTACAATTATTACTAACTTGTTTATCTTTTTATTAATAACACATGTTTCAATACTAGGTAATAATGGGTTCTTAAATTCAGCTTTCAAACTAAAATATGCATGAACAACTTCAACATATCTATATATATAACAGAAGTGTATGATGTACTTACTTAGATTTAGTTTCACTTGTACCCTAAAAGTGAGGATAAATAATATTAAGCTGATTGGATATTGCATGTTTAACTTGTTGATGTCTTAAATATAAGCTTAACTTAAGGTTAAGTTAATTTTGTTGTTGTGATGGCTACCAAATAATACGGTATCAGCAAAACGATGTCCACACTCGGGATGTACGAGATAACTACACTTGTACGGTTGTGCTTTACCTGATTTCCAGAATCTACGGGCAATAACACATGTTTGGAACTATCCTCGTCAGCTTGAAGTGGATCCTTTTGACTCCGATGAACAAGATGAAAACTATGAGCGCTCTTCTTGTCAATAAACGGCCTCTTTTTCTTCCCCTGTAACAGGTATAAGTTTTTGATGTATCAGATAATTATCTATTGGCCAAGAGAAGACTAAAAAAGCTCACAAACGAAGTTTACCATGTCTGAACGTTCTGTCACGTGTTGCCGGCCACCATGTTTTTCTTGCACAACTCGAAGAAATGTTGAGCCTGCGTTATTTTGTCACCGGTATTCGCCGCCCGTCAACGTAGATACTTCATCTATCCCATATTAAAGTGTACTTAACTTTTTGGAGGCGCATGAAGAAAAGAGCAAAAAAAAAAAAAAAAATGAAGACGGGGGGAGGGGAGAGGAAGGAATGGAGAGGGAAAGGGGCGACATTATCCTTGGTTTGTCAGAGTATTTCACACTTCTGAAACTCTAGAAGTATGGAACCAAGTAAAGAACAGAGGCACCCAACGAATCTGTTCCTCACTTTATCTGTTCCCCAGCGGAATTCTTGCTGGCTGGCAAAATATTCTGTATATATAATTTTTTAATTACCATTTTTGCGCTGGCTGACTTGAGAAAGGAGTCGCAAGAACAAACTGTGCTGGCTAAACTTGAGCAGATCGAAAAAACGGACTGATTATGTATGGATTCTGTGAGGAGAAGTTTGATGTTGGTCACTTTCGGGCTTAAAAAGGTTCAGCTTGGTAGTAACAAATTTAAGCAGTATTTAGAGACACCCGAACAGGTTTACGAGACGGCAGTACATGTACAAAACAATAAATGAAAAAGCTTCAAATAGTTTGCCATTAATGTTTCCAAGCCCCTTTTGGTAACTTATTATTGTTTTTTATTTATTAATTTTTTTTAATTGCTGGCTGGGAAACGGATATTTTTTATCCAGCTGGCTGGGAATTTACCTATGTGTTATGCAGGGAAAAAGGAACAGGTATATTTTTCCCAGCAACGTAGAACGAGAACACCTTGAATGCTTTCATATTATTAATTTAATTTATTTGAGTAAAATAATGCATTTTACCAACGATTGTTCGTTGGGTGCCCCTGTAAAGAATAACAAGAGTATCATGGACAGGAAAAACGGCGACAAACTCCATTGTTTGTCAGAGTATTTCACACTTCTACACCTCTAAAAGTATCAATGGAACTAAGTAAAGAATGACAGGGGTTTTCAGGGGCGGCAACCTTGGTTTGTCAGAGTATTCCACATTTCTGGAAGTATGGAATTATCGAAAAGTGTAAAAACTGTGTATTTCATACCCAGTCCTGGATATGACTCTTTTAGGGGTGAAAATGTATAGATTGATACCGCTTAGGGTGCTAAAATCTAAAATGATGACCACCCGTCAGACTTATCACGGTACCTTTTGGGGTATTAAGTTGAAAAAAAAATGTGATATAATATGACAGTGTTGTTTTAGTATTGGTACCTAAGGGGTACCTAAGGGTTAGTATTGGTACATAAGACCCCAGGGGCGGATCCAGGATTTTTCTTAGGAGGGGGTGCACCTCTAAGTAATGACGTAACTGAAGGGTGACATAAACAAATTTTAAAAGCGAACAAACGCAGACTAGGTCATCTCGGGGGGGGGGGGGGGGCGCACCCCCTGCACCCTCCCCCTAGATCCGCCCCTGGACCCACACTCATCAATCCATCAAACAGGATTCTGATATCTTGTTGGGTGTTTTTCAAAATTAAAACTTCCTACGAGTGCCCCCGTCATTTTTATATGGGAGCGCCCTCCAATAAACAAAACCATTAAATATTTGGCACGATACAAAAACGATCATCTTGTGTATTAAAAGTTAACGCTGTACTTGAAACTTGTTTTTCACATTTTCATAAGAACACACTGAATTAAATTCTGTAAAGCAGTTTAAATACACCATCGTAATCAATTGCAAGTATGAAGATTTTTCAATCACTGAAATATTCTAACATGAATTGAGTAACAAAAGCAACTATTCCGATTGTTCTAAAGCTGTAAAGCATGTCATAATTCACGTCGTACAACTGAAGCGGCAATAATTTATTTTCACTGAACAACTGAGGCGGGCGGTGCACACAAAATCGATTTGTAACTTATCATGAAGCGTTTCGTTGTCTCTCTTCTGTTTCTTGTGGTCCTACCAAGTGGTAAGTACACCGAATTTTATATTATTTTTTGTTGTTTTGTTTTATCCGCTTTCATAAGTACGCAGAAAGGAATGTCAGGGTCTAAAATTCGTGACATGAATAACATGAGAATAACGTAATTTCCTCTGGTCATTCTGAACACTTTACGATATTAAGCCTGGTTAAGCCTGGTTTCCATATAATCGCAACGATCGCAACGATCGCAGCGATCGTTACGATCGACGATCACTGCGATTCTTGCGACCCTTGCGATCATATGGAAACCAACCGTTGCGATCGTTGCGATCGATCGATCGCAATCGCAACGATCGCAACGGTTGGTTTCCATATCATCGCAAGGGTCGCAACAATCCGGGCAAGAATCGCTGCGATCGTCGATCGTAACGATCGCTGCGATCGTTGCGATTATATGGAAACCAGGCTTTAGCATAAGTGTAATATAAGCATCACCCTGGATCCAGATGTCCGTTCTCTGAATATCATGAGTGAAATTAACCGCATAAACGGTTAGAAGAAGCTTTCGCGGCGCGTTGCGCCTCGTTGTCGCGGCTTCGCCACTCACACTTGCCGTTTTCACTAAAAAATAAAAACCTCTGGCACCCAGGGTATATAAGCTTGCGTCAAGTGAAAACGAACGTTCACATAACTTCACTGACGTCATATCAAAATTCAGAAGCCGTTTTCAAAATGTTTATGGAATTGTAGAGAGTGTAAAACTACACATCTCGGCCAAATTGTGAAGCGCAAGAGCATTTAGTTCAAGAGTTATAGGCGAACGAGTGTTAGACATTTTTAGTAAGAAATGTATGGAGCGGCCATGTACCACTTGGTACACGAAGATGGCGGCCAAAAATTCAAAGCCTTAATTACACCAAAAATCTCATCACAAAATATTGTATTCACTATAAGTTCCATTAAATCGGCTCATGAGCATCTATAATTCAAAAATAACTTTCAACTGGTTCAATTTTGTTGATTTTCACGGCTTATTTAAAATAGCGTGACGGATTGCGTGACACATTTAAAACCTTTATAAATCGGAAGCAAAACATCGTTAAAACCTGAAACTTTTTGTGAAAGATTATAACACTGGTATCCATATACCATGTTAGAAACAGCTTTGTAGGATGTATACTTTAGATTTTTGAATTTTTATAACGCTCTATGAAAACGCTCTATACGAAAACGAGACTGGAGCGAGCGAACGAACTTCTGAGGGGGGGGGGGGGGGGGGAGGCGGTAGGAAAAGGTACCTCTTCACCGCGGCTGAGGCGTTTTTCGTTTTATTTAGTGGGATTTCATTCCTCGCGAAGCGAGGGCCGAAGTCCCGAGCGTAGCGAGGTTAATAAATTTGTCGTCCCTCGGGAGCTGAGCCGCGTGAATTCGAGCGAAAAATATATTTATCTATATATGAACTTCCATTAGGGGAGGTGTACGGTTATTTCTTCGAAGTCCACTTTTTAAGTAGATCACAGAGAATCGCAGACGATCGCTGAATAGCTAGTTAAAGTATCGTTCCATGATATTTCAGCGACCTGTGACTGTGCACATTATCGAGGGTCGTGAAGGGGGGGTCCTAATCCCATTTCCCAGCAAATTGTTTTTGTCAAATCCCAGCTGAAATCCCACAATCCCAGCCTGTGTTGCTCAAATTGAAATCCCATTCCCATTTTTCTATTGTTTTTTGTTTCATGAATCCCAGTCCCAGTGCACAAAATCCCATTTCCCAGCCTCTAAAAAAGGCAAATCCCAGCTCCCATTTTACCCCTTCACGACCATCATTATCGATCGAACTTTTTTACATATTGAAGTGCTTGTACCCGAAAACTCGAGTGCTAACGGTTTTCTGAGGAATTTTTTTCCGTTTGATTTCATCTTCGAAAAGTGAAAATTGGGTCTTGGTTTTTGTTCTCTGACCTAAAGATATGATCTACGAAAGTGGAAAACAACTTACTCCTGAAATACATTGGACAATGCATAAGCCTCAAAAAATTATAATAAATTCTTGGTGACAGTTGGAGCCTGTGTTAAGTAGTGGAATGTTGACTGACTTTCTTTAAGTGCTTAACTTCTTATTTTTGGTCTGGTACAGACTGCTAGCAGTCCCTTTCTGGATAGCCGAGCTGGCGAGAAAATCACGATCGACGATCGAGCGAGCTTGCGAGCGAAAGTAATGCGAGCCGAGGGGTGCTGTTTCTCATCCAGTTTGCGCTCTCATTTTCGGACAACAGCTCCGCAAAAGCGCAAGAGAAAAACTTTGGTAACCAGAGATTGCTTTCATAAAATTTCCACTTATCTTAAAATTGTTTTATGCTATCGGGTCCAACTGGGAATGAATTATCTCTTGGGATGTCATAATCGCATTTATTTTTCCACGCCAGTTTTCTCAATCAGCTGCTACAAGTGTACACCAAATCCACCGCAAGAGAACTGCTTAAATCCAACGAATATCACGAATTGTGATAACGAGCCGACTGAAGTACCACACGCCACCTACGACTCCTGCGCAAATCTCTCAATGGAATTAACTTATGGACAAACGACCTTTAAATTGAGCTTATTAAGATGCTACTATAAGGTAAGAAGATCTGTTATAGAACGTGAAAAAGCATGAAAATATATGAAAAACACGAAAATATACGTTACGTTACATACTACCTATACTATTACGGCGCCTCAGCTTAGCCTGCGTAGCAGGCGCATGAAAATCGCGCGAGGGAGACACGCGAGGAGGGTCGCGTGTCTCCCTCGCGCGCTCCGTTCTTTCTTGGCTAGCCTCAGCTGAACATCAGCTATAGATCGCCAGACATGTCGATCTCAGTTCATGATGCCTTGCTTGCCTTTCTATGCGAATAATACTTGACATACCTTGGCGTTCAGTTTCTATAATTTCTGCTTCAACACTAAAACGCGCCTTCATGTGTTACGGCAAATTCTCTCCCAGATATTTTACCCCTTCATTTAGAATTCCACGCGTTGAACTGAGTTTGCCTGAGTTTGTCTGACGATCAACAAGGATAGCAATGATAGAGCGTTTATAGTTTAACATTTAAAACAAAAACTAACTCAAAATTTACTTCTCTTGTCCACCTTTTCAAAAAAAAAATTGTTCTTGTTGCATCAATAGCGTTCCGCCCAGATTCTTAAAATAGAATTGGCGCGCATGGGATTGAAATGCGTACAAACATTCAAGAACTATGCAGGTAGCTACGAAGAAAGCAGGTGCTACGAAGCACTGTTCTTGGGTACAATTCGACAATTATCCACAACATGTACGGGAATCGCAAAAACTTGTGTTTCCGAGGCAGCTATTTTGAAATATTTGTCCGCATTTGCATTTCGATCCCACAATGCAATGCTGCCAAATATGACGTCACCTGGGCGGAACGCTATTGTTTTCTCTATTGAGAGATTTCGTATTCTCTTGGGGAAAACCGTTTTCGGCTGGTTTGATTGATCAATCAGGGATGTCAGTAATACGCGGGGTCGGGGCCGGGGTCGGACCCGGGGTCGGGGTGGGATTAGGTCTAGGATTAGGTATGGGATTAAATATTAATCCCTTTACTTAATCCTAACACTATGCCTAATCCCATAGCTAATCCTAGACCTAATCCCACCCCGACCCCGACCCCGGCCCCGACCCCGCGTTTAACTGACACCCATCAATCCTTAGCATTTAAATTTTATTGTATTATATCCAACCGTCACTTCTGAAGATGTATGTTGAAGCATACGAAACGTCAAGTCATTAATCAAAGTTTTTTTACAACATGCGTTGTTTTGTCATGTTTATAACCGCAGTGTGTATTTTATTTCTGTTAAAGTTGAAATGGCCGAAGAATAAGAGTTTTTACCCATCAATCAGTTCTGAACTGACCCCGGGGTCCCCTTATAACATTTTTAGAACTGAAATTTCTTTTTTCATTTAATTTTCAATTTTGCCACTCCAAGGAATAAACAGAATTTAAAACACTCACAGTTTCAAGTACGTCTCTGTTCTTTTGCAGTCCCTTTGTAGCGCATTAGGGATAGTTGGTTGTAACAAGTCAAAAATTGAAGCCGACGGTCGAACCCTAGGTAGATGCGTAGCAGAGTGTTGCGAAGGAGACAAATGTAATGGCGTCAAAGAATCAGGAGCTACTCAGTCACCACCATGGACAGTACAACACATGACGTGGAATCCGCCTCATCTAAACCGTACCAAGTGCACATGTCATTGTGGAGCGACGGGATATGTTAATGCCGCTTCATTCATCGCCGTTGTTATGAGTGTAATAATACCGCTTGTAAGCGTTCTTTAAGGCCATATACAAGGCCATCATGTTATTTTCTCGTTATATTAACCATCTCGTTGCCAGAGTCAATGCGTGAATCATTTATATAGTTGCACAGTAGCACACGTATATAACGACCCTGTATTACGCGGCCACCCTCTGTTAAGCAGAGTGAATAAGGGGGCGGCGGCGGCGGGGTGGAAATGATAGAAATAAGATAAATGGGGGGCTCTCCTTGATCCGGCACTGAATTTAAACAGGCTCGTATGAGCCAAACGCTCTAGCTAAATTAAAGATTCTGCACACCTTCGGCCCCTGCCCTCTCCTAGGAGTTTTGCATCACAGAACCCCCCGCTCCCTTCAACGCGGGTAAGGCAGGTGACCATTACATATCGCGGGCTCAATGTTTACAGCCGATCCAGCGATCAAGTGAAATGTTTACCCAATTGCTGCGCATTCACGAGTTAAAAATCAATAAAAGATGACGAGAAGGTAATGATGTTGTAATTTTTTGTTAAATCATAAAACTTCTCTAATCTTCTCTTACAATCGATAATCGTTGATATTTTAAAACTATAAAAATAGTTTTGATTTGCTAACGGAAAATTTGTATAAAATTATTGTAGGCAGATTGCAGCGAATAGCATAATCAGTTTCAAAAACAACTGCTGCTCACAAATAACAATTTTTTTTAATGCCCAATGAAATTTCTTATCGAGCCTTATTAAACCGTAAAGTTATTAAAATTCGGCTGAGAAATATTCGCGTTAGAATAAATTAATCTGTTGAAATTACTATATTTAGGAGAGATCGCTGTTTGCAAATTACTGTATTTGTATAAGGTTTTGGCGTGGATTTTTGATTTTTATCAAACTGGAAAGTCAAATGTCCCGAAACACTCCGATCGAAACATAAGCAGAAACTGAAAATACGTCGGCAAAATTATAACGTTATTCCCAGAATTTAACATAGAATAATTAGTCAGTTTTTCTTCAGCAATGAAAAGACGACCAATTCCGCTTTGTTATCTAAACCTTCTTTATCTAATGCAGGTGCAAAACCGTCCTTCTAAGGAACTAATAATCCGCACTTTGATATCACCTGCCTTCATTTGTCAACCTTTTATGTCATTGGCCAACTCTAAATACATAGCATTTGTATGTCGATTCTTGTTTTCATTTCTCGGGATAATTGCCATTTCGGTTTTATTCGGGCACAGCAGAGAAAAAAATTAACACTTTAATCAACAAACGTGAACGAAAAATCGACGTTTCTTTTAGCCATGTCGGCTGTAAGCCAAGCTATACGAAACAGGCGATGGAGACAAGCTCGTTTATTAATCGAAGCAGGCTCTGACATCAATCGTCGTTGCCAAACAGACAAAAGAACGGCGCTTATGGAAGTCTGTTTCCTGGACGACGAAGATAAATCTTTCGGCTTGGCGAAAATGCTTCTGGAAAACGGCGCGGAACTCGATTTTCAGGACGCACAAGGGCTGAACGCGTTGTCATACGCGTGTATTTTAAAACGCAAAAAACTCGTCACTCTGTTTCTACAGTTCGTGGACTATAATTTGAACGCAGTTGATCGGGACGCAAACACGGCACTGTTTCACGCAATTACTGTTGGAGATCTCTCGATTGTCAAGATGCTTGTTCAGAAATTAAAACACTACGGTTTGAGTGTTGATACGCAAAACCATAAAGGTGAAACTCCACTTATTCACGCATTGAAAATCGGAAATATTCAGTGCGCGGATTTTTTAATCCAAGAGGGAAAGGCATCGTTAGAAATTTGTGACTTCGAACAGTTCAAAACGGCTGCTCAATGGAAAAAGGAACTGCAACGCAAAGGGAAACGGATTATTTCTGCATTTTACACTGTAGAGGAAAAACCGAAACGGGAAGAGAAAAAGACGCGAAAAATAAGAAAAAGTGTTAGCGCAAAACCTATCAAAGTTTGCACTTTTCCAGAGATAAGCGACAATAAAAATCCGAAAAAAGGTCGTCCTTTTACGGCGCCGGGAAATCTTCCATTTTCGAACTTTCTAACACCTTGTACTCCAGTTCAAGAAGAGTTGTTACAACTGTACGGAATTTATCATCAACAAACAACGAGTTCATATCGCAGAGGGTACAAATTTGTCCCGAAAACCGTTAAAAAACTTCCCCCTTTGGAGGAAGAGGTTGACGACAAAGAAAGCGCTGAAGAAACTCCGCAAGAGCAAGGAAAGACAAAGATGAATTTTGCTCAGCTGAACGATCTGAATACTAAGGTCAAAGGTTTGCAAAAGGCTATGAAAAATAGAAAAAATACATCCTCTCCGGCAAGTTCCGAGGGGCGCGCAAAATCTGGAAGGAAAAAAAAACTCAGTCACTAAATTATTACGCAAAGGAGAGAGTAAAGAGTTTACAGTCCCCGAGACTTCTTCGCCACAGGAAAATAACTGATTAGTTTACCTGATGTCAAATTTGACAACATTTCCCAGTGAGGAAATTGATAAACGAATTTTAAAGAGCGCGACGGGAAAGAACTGCTAACAAGCTCTTTTTTAAATGGTCACACTTCAGGATTTAATCCACAAACTAAAAGGTAGAGACATTGACCAAGCAGGACACAAGGTTTGACTTATATGAAATAGAGAAAGGCTTAGTAAAAAAAGAATAATAATAAATTAAATAAGGTATCAATCATTAGAACAGTTTTCACTCGAGTGTGGTAAAACCAAAACCAAAGTAATTACTCTGACCAATCACAGCAGTCGTAAACAATCCAATGAACCAGTCAGAGCTCGAAGCAATTACATGTCGGCGGCGCCAAGCGCGGGAAAACGCGTGCGAGCAAGTCACGATTCGTTTTGGTTTTACTTCTGATTGGTGGAGAAAGTGGCACGAGATATTTTAGCCAATCACAAAGCGTAGCAATGAAAAACCAAAGCAATTGTGTAATTACTTTTCATACTCAATTGAAAACTGCTCTAAATTAACAAATGAGATTAGCACAGAAACGTTACAAACATTTAAAGGAGCCATGTCATGGTGATTTTGAGGTTTTGGGATCAAAACAGCCCCAAATTAAAACTGAGTGACTTTTGTCGTACACCGAAAATGCTTACAAAACAGTAAGAGTAAGATATTAAGTGAATTTTCGAAGAGAAAATAAGCCATAATCAGAGTTTTAGCGAGTTTTCCAAGACACAGGCGATAAACTTGAAAAAATTAGCCCAATTCTTCAAGATGCAATCCATTTCCATCCTGGCCATCTGCAGCCCAAAACATTTAGTTTTACTCTTAGAGCACTAGTAGAATAATTTTAAACAAAACTACACCCTTATGTTTGGGTTTTCAATGATATAAAGATGTATTTTGGTTTTTGAAGTAACGCTAAAAATGGTGATATAGCCCCTTTAAGAGTAATCTTGAAATCTGTAAGTACGGATCAAGAGAAAATACACTAATTTTAGTAGATGTAATATATTGATGTGAAGATGCGTACGCTATAATTTACTGTAATTTTTGTGACCTTGTCACAAGGTCGCAAAAATTGTACGAAACTATACCTCACTCCGCAAAAACTGTGTACAAGGTCATAGGCTCCCGGCGAAATATATACTACGCGCGTTTAGTGAATAACTGTAAAAAAAAAAAAACGCGGAAATTTATGTTACGCATACAAGTTACTGGTCTCAGTATTGTTAACTTGCTTTCAGTATTGGAGCAGTTTTCACTCGAATCTCATTAAACCAAAACCAATCACAGCAGACGCAGATAATTCAGTGAACCAATGAAAACTCGAAGCAAATACATGTAGCCGGTGCTAAGAGCGGGAAAATGCGTGCGAGTGAGTCTTAATTGGTTTGGTTTTACTTCTCATTGGTTGAGAAAGTGGCGCGAGACTTTTAAGCCAATCACAAAGCCTCATTCGCGGGTTACCCGATAACTCGAACTTTGGTTTTGTGGAAAAGGCCGAAACAGTTCCTCTCGCCGATGTTTTGTAAGCCTTTGCTACTCTCCCTGCCCCGACTAAAAGCCCCTGGGTCTCCGAGGATGTTTCCCTCAACGGTTCGAGTTACCCGTCGGATTCTACTGCAGTTGTGTGAAACGAACACTTCATATCCCACCAAAGCACAACAAAGTAAACTTCAAGACGACAGTGATACGTATGCATATATTAGCATTTTATTGCCCTTATTACTCTGACCAAAGATTATTTCAAAAAGAACTTAATTACCTAATTTAGTTAACAAAAGTTCAATAAATATAGTTTGTTATTTTACACCGCTGTTAAAGATTGTCCACGTAAGTATACTTTAAGATAATCCCGACTTGTTTTTAAGATTTATTTTGAAATAATGCCTTTGGCAATTCAAAGTAAATATAAAAGGTAATGGTATTCTGTTTCCCACCATTCAGTTTTGCCTTTTATGCGTTGTCTTCTGAGTAAATTCGTTTGCAATTAAATATTCTGGAAGAATTTGAGTATAATTGTAACAGATGCGCAGTGCAGGGTATGTTGAGCGGGTTTCTTGATAAACTGCTTTCAGTCCCTTTCAGAACTGGCGGGGGGGGGGGGGGGGGGGCGGGGGGGTAGTCGCTCGCATATATTAGCGCACAGAAAGGGACTGCTACAAGAATAAGTACGTTCAAGCAAAATGTTACCCAATGAGTTTTGGGGAGGGGACAAACATCACGAAAATTCAAAGGTCTCAGTGGGGATTCAAAGTTATCAATCACTTGAAGTCTTGTTTTCAACGCCAAACTTAAGAAGCGTGTTCAAAGTTGACGATGTTAAGATTTGGAGGCTTTAATCTTGCAGTAGAAGCTGGAAATAATTTTAATCTTTGACGACATACGATTGTCTGTAATTTTACGGGGAACGATCGATATTTTTAATGAAACTTGAGACGATCATGGCGTAAACATAGTTTTGTATTGCAAACCTCCTGGAATGTCTGGTGTCTTCATATTTTTCCAGAACAACTTTGAAACAATATGCCGGTTAAACAATATGTTGGCGAAGAAAGTTTCGAAACAAAAACAACGGATCAAACTTCATGAACTAGAATTTTCTAATACACCTTTGATTTCCCACCATGGTTGTTCCCAATACCCACGATTCAACATTTTGCTTGAAATGTCTCATTCTTCCCTAAACTCCGTCGCGAAATGAATCCAAAGAGATCTCATCTGACCGATCTCACATGTACATATTTACTCCTGTTGACAACATTTTTGCATAGAAATGTATAAAGAGTACGATTTGATGAACAAATTACTTTAAATTTTATTTGTTTTTACAAATGATTTACTTCATTATCTAACATACATGTAATATACACTCATCAATAATCTGCAGTTCCAAAATAACGGTCGCCAAAGTTTCCTGCAAAATAAATGCAACACGTGTTATTTTATTAAGTAGAGATTCGCTTTCAAATCAACCTTACCCATCCTTCCTCTCCGAAGGGGGGGGGGGGATAGGGAGGGGGGATGGGGGGATATTGTGACCATTTTTGGGGGTGTTGGTGTGCCGCTGGGGTATGTACTTGGTGTATCCCTTATTATTTTGTTTTTAAACACTTAGTTTTTATTTCAGTAGAAAAAGAAGATAAAAGTCCGCTGGGACTCTAAAACCCTTACCCTATACCAGACCATGTTCAGCTGATTTTGCAACTCTATACTAGACTAGCAACCAAAAACCCCTACCCTATCCCTATCCCTGATCTATCTTCATACCACTCATCAGTTTTCCCAATAAATGATACCCTATTCTAGAGCAAAACTCTGATTTCCCTATCCCAAACTAAACTGTTTGATTACTACAGAGCAGTTTTCAATTGAGTGTCGAAAGTAATTAGACAATTGTTTTGGTTTTGCATTGCTACGCTTTGTGATTGGCTAAAAAATCTCGCGCCACTTTCTCGACCAATCAAAAGTAAAACCAAAACCAATCGTGACTTGCTCGCACGCGTTTTCCCGCGCTTGGCGCCGCCAACATGTAATTGCCTCGAGCTCTGATTGGTTCATTGGATTGTTTACGACTGCTGTGATTGGTCAGAGTAATTACTTTGGTTTTGGTTTTACGACACTGCAGTTGAAAACTGCTCTATACTTCACAGCGGCACATACCCAGAGGGCCCAAGAGGGCTTATATATGAGAGTATAATAAACACTTTTATCAGAAGCCTGGAAAGGCGTTGCATATTCTGCCTTATTAGAGCAGTTTTCAATTGAGTGTCGTAAAACCAAAACCAAAGTAATTACTCTGACCAATCACAGCAGTCGTAAACAATCCAATGAACCAATCAGAGCTCGAAGCAATTACATGTCGGCGGCGCCAAGCGCGGGAAAACGCGTGCGAGCAAGTCACGATTGGTTTTGGTTTTACTTCTGATTGAAAACTGCTCTATTCGACGAATAGGTGCAAATATGATAACGCGGTTGTTGCATTCTTCTGACTGTGCGCTAGAAAACCACTTTAACAAAGGATTCGAGAAAAGATAACTGCTGTATACTAAACAATTTTTTAAAGCGTCGAAAATATAAAGCGACTCGTTCTTCTGAGTTTTAAAACTCTAAACCTCACCTATGCCGGGTATAATATGGAATTTATCATTGACTTCTGGGTCCACAGCTGCCGTTATTATTTTCACATTAGGATAAGCGTACGCTATCGTGTGCACACCTACAACAAAACACATCAACATTTGAAATCTCCTCTCTGCTTTCATGTAAACCGCGACACCCAATGAATATTTTTGCCGCCTTCAGAGAAACGATCGTGATGTCGTGAGTCTATTTTAGATGCATCACGTGGTACATTTATCTTTACCACGTGAGGCAAGTTTCTTTGTCACGTGTTTGAGTTCAAACAAACGCGATACAAAATTTTTCGTCAAGTGGTAAGCACAAAATGTACCACGTGATGCATTTGAAATAGACTCGCAGCATCACGATTCGTTTCTTTGAAGGCGGCCATTTACTGGAAAGAGTACTATTGGAACTAACAAATGCAAGTTTTTTGACATCAATTTGTTACCTGACTCGGCAGCTATCAGCGACAGAAACAGGATATTTTCTTCTTTGACATCATGGTCCTGAAAACAGAAGTAATTTCAGATTACGTGAAACCTTAAATAGAAAAATAAAATAACCAGCCAGGTCTAAATCTACACCAACGTCTAATGTTTTCAACACTTTTGAATATAAAAGAATCACCACTGATTGACATTGAGACCTTGTTTAAAAATCGGCCGTGTGCGTTTAGAGAACGGTATAAGACAACTGTATGTTTTTGTTGCTATACTGATAAGCGCTTGATGTAATTCAGTTTTAAAGTTGTAAACCAAAAGGTAATTTTATTTATTATATAAACACCAATGAAATACCAGGTGAGCTTTCGCGCGTAAACATCATATCTTCACACGTGAGAATAACATGTTATCTTCACACGTGAAAAGATCACCGTTGCTATGGTTACATAATAAATCGCGCCTTTCACAACGGCGCTTTAGTCAAAGTACCTAACTGGAATCTAAATATTCTCGATTATCGACGATAATTCTAAATGCAGATTTATTGATGTGTCCGAAGATGATGCTGACAAGCTTATTGCTCAACAAGAGAACGAAAATACGAAGAAAAAGACCATGTATGACCTCAACATTGTTCTAAAATTTCTTCGCGAGGTTCGGAAAGAAGAGAGAGAATTAGAGAAAAACCCACCGGAGGAGCTGAATGTATACCTCAGTGAGTTTATTATTGCAGCTAGAACGAAGAAAGGTGAACAATATGAGCCGTCTTCTCTCAGAGGAATCTTATCAAGCGTTGACCGTTATCTTACAAGGCGCGAATATAGGAAAAGGCTATTCATTGATCCCGAATTTACGAGATTGAGAGCAAAGCAAAAAGAACTGAAAAAACAAGGTTTGATTTCATTGGTGTTTATATAATAAACAGAACATTACATGGCCGCTTGAAGATACGAAATTTCTCTTCTCGTGTTGAAAAATATTTCACTCGTTCGTTGCGCTCACTCGTGAAATATTTTTCAACACTCGAAGAGAAATTTCGTATCTTCGCGCGGCCATGTAATATCCTCTATATCTTTTTTACCAAAGCACATTTGTGCGATATTCCGATCCTCTGAAACTTACAGGACAGCCTACTTACCAACAAAACTCTGATGGCCATGAGAGCTTTAAAAAAAGATAGAAAAAGGAAAATATGTAAGATGACTGACCAGCTAAAAACTTAAAATGAACAGCCGGCGCTAAAAAGACCGTCAAGCCCATAAAAAGCGCGATGCATAAGTTATGCGTGACAGAACAACTGTACGTGTTTCTCACGTTTGAGTTTGTAGATGAAATTCTTAAATGCGACCATTCATATGAATGTTATTGAGCAGTACATTTCTGTTGTGCTGATATATTTAAACTTTTGAGTCTCTGGATGAAATCCTACAGTGTGATGCAGTACATTCCTGTGGTACTGTTTATTATGCTAGAAAAGGTGGTTCTAACTTTTGAGACTGTGAAGGAAATTCTAAAGTGTGACCATTCAAATGAAAGCTACTGAGCAGTACTTTTATTATGCTGCAAAAGGTGGTCCTAACTTTTGAGTCTGTAGATGAAATGTGTGACCAAAAGTGTGACCATTTATATAAAAGCTACCGAGCAATACTTTCCTGTGGTACTGTTTATTATGCTGTACAAGGTGATTCTAACTTTTGAGTCTGTGGATGAAATCCTACAGTGTGACCATTCAAATGAAAGCTACTGAGCAGTACTTTCCTGTAATACCATTTATTATGCTGTACAAGGCGGTTCTAACTTTTGAGTCTATGGATGAAATCCTAAAGTGTGGCCATTCAAGTGAAAGCTACTGAGCAGTACTTCACAGCGGTAAAAGAAAGTGTAACAGTCAGTCAGACAATAATTATATAATTATTCCATTTTAAACTGACAGTTTCCACTAACCTGCCGCCCCTGTAGCTAGAGTGGCGTCCATAAGTATGACATGATCTTCACTGATGCCCTTAGGAAGGCGATGGTAATGAAGCTATAGGGGAAAGGAGATAAACCACTGTTATGTCCTTTACACTCAAACAGACATTAAAACGGCATTAAGGAAAACATGTAAATAACTGAGACTGGTTTCAAGCTGAGATTTTTAGACTTTCTTTTCGGGGTGGCAAACTCATTTTCAGAATTTTCCAGTTTAAACTTTGTAGATAATAATCTTTATTTCAGTCACCTGTCTGCTTGAAAATTCAATAACAAAGTGAAACTAGATGCCATTCAAAAGAATCACTCACCTCAGGTTCTGATGTGTATTCGTTAGTTTGGATAAGAATCTTTCCTATTCTGACATCTTTACACACAGACTCCAAAGCTGGTTCCATTGTTTCACCGGCTCGAAGGATGGATACACCACACAACTGGAATGAAAAAAAAAAGAATGTTTCGTCAATGAGGAAGGTAGATACGGTGTGTGAATATATTTAACATGTCACCGCAAGGGGCACGCTTAATGTTGGCTTGCATGGTGAATAGTGACTTGATTATTACAATAAAATATAATAATATGTAAAAGCTTTTGGTCAAGCCAAGCTGTTGCTGTCGCATATTTGTGATGATTTATTGATTCTCCTTTTGTATTTTATTCTACGGAATGTTTGTCACGCGTGTATTTTTAGGTTACCAATTTATATCCTGTAATTATTCTGTTAGATTTTTTCGCATAATTTCGCCTTTGTTTCAAGTTTCGTTTAAGACTTAAATAGTTTTCCATTAGTTTTTTCATTACTTGTCAAAATGTAATCTATCGCTTAATATTATCGCTCGATCGTCTTCTTCTTTCGTGTTCCTGGAAGGAAACAACGTTCGTTAGTGTATTTTTTGTATCGTCTATCTTAATTTCTTTTTCTTGTCTATTTCGTGTCAATTTCAGCTCTTTTATGTTCAACTGTAACGCGCATTTGTACTTACATTTTCATTTTGTAGCAACCGTTTTCTTGTGCCGACAATAAAGGATTCTCAACAAAAGCGCGTTGGAACTTTTTCTCGTTTTGGCCGCCACCCAAGCATCCACAACTGGTTGTCCAGAATATTTCACTAATTCTCTTGAATTCTCTGTTCATTATGAAAACAAGTCACAGTCAAAACACACTTTCTTACCCTTCTTCCTGCAAATCTTCTTCCTTCATAAACTGTCCCTTCCATTGTAGTAACGACGTGTTTCTACATAAATCCACAACGAAGAAAAGGTTTAGAAAACATACCACACTGCATTAGTCAGTATCAGAAGGATTGGCCAATGTTTTATTAACGATACCTACTTTAAAAGGTAAGTGTGAGAGAGCATGTTCAATAAGTATTCTCATCAGCCGCTTGGAATAAAAGATAAAATCATCTCGACTGGCCTCCTCATTTCTGAAAACAGACAGAAAGGACAATCTAACATTATTCTGCGAACAGTCCAAGCAATCAATAAGTTTGAACTTTGAACTTGGTAGTGGATTACAAGATTGCAACAAAGCCATCAAGACATTTATTAATCAAAATGGATGGGGTTTTGTAACGCACCCAAACATCAATGAAACATGCGTAAATAATCCGAATATTTAATAATGGGGGTGGGGTATGCTTAAAACTACTTCTAGTTGTGAGTAGTGTGGGGTTTTCAATGTGTTCGATATGTGACTATGTTCAACCTGCAGTGCAAGATTTTTCTGTGAGGGTTACGTGGCCAGAGTGTAGCAACTGGGAGTATAATAATTCAGTGCTCGACCTTAGCGGTAGTCCACTAGCCCAGGGCTAGTAAAAATTGGGTTTGGGCTAGAAAAATTTTAGGACCACTAGCCACCGGGCTAGTCGTGTTAGAAGAGGTTTTGAAAAGATAAATAAAGAAAAAATTTTCTTGATCGCCAAAGTGATAGAAAAAGAAAGAAAGAAAGAAAGTTTTCTCGCATTTTACGATGGATAACTCCATGGCCGACTCCAGCAAAAGACTGCTGTGAAGACTGAACACTAGTGGGGCCCAGTAACTCACGGACAGTCCGCCATTTGATTAAAATGAAGTGAGCGTGGAGCCCGACCAAAATAAAAGTGAGCGCAGCGTGCGACTGAAAGCTCGAGCCTAAGGCTTGGGCTACCAAGTGATGCCTGTTGGCTAGTAAATTTTAAACCCTAGCCCAAGGACTAGCAAGTTAAAAAGTTAAGGTTGAGCACTGGTATTGCTACTCCCCCCTGGAAGGGATGCCAGTTCATTGCAAGGTTAACCCCAGCATTTTGTCACCAGTACCCAATTATACACTGAGGTAGAGAGAGCTGTGGGGCAAAGTTTTTGTCTTAGAAATCAACATGATGGCAGAGACCACGCCATGAAGCACTGAACTTCAGGTTGAAAGTGGGAAACACTAACCACTCCACTTCCCTCCAAAGCACCTAGTAGCACCTTGGACATGAAGCAATCATGACACATTAAAGCCATTGAGCTACATTTAAAAAAGCCGCAATTTGAGTTTCAAACTGTAGTCACTGTCTAACCTAATAATGGCATGAAGACCTCTGACTTGTGGTGTGCTTTCCAGTATACTCAATGAACTGGGAAGAGGCTGACCTTGATGCGCATAACGAAGCTTCTCTCTGGAAATAAGATGCATAAACATTATTATTATTTGTAGACCATAACATGGAATAAAAAAGACACAGAATAACCCTTAAGATGTTGGGACCCTTCTTTTAAAAATCCAAAACAGGGATTTTTTTTTTTTTTTTTTTTTTGGGGGGGGGGGGGGAGGCTTATTCTGGACTTTCTAATAAAAACATTCAAGGAGATATAAAAATAATAAGGTATTATGCCCCTAAAATTGTATGCCAAGACTTCTTCATAAATCCAAGCTGAGAATCTCTACTTTCTTCAGTTGTAACATGATAACTTGTAAAGTGCCTTTCAACAGTTGCTGAAATGTGAATCAAAATAAGTTGTTTCAGATGCAAGGCACAAAATTAATGTAATTATTACTCGGCATGACTTCACAAGCAATATAAAGAATTCGCTGGCAAATGTAAGTAAAAAGGACCATCAAAACTGCTTGCTTACCTGAAATTGAATCCTCTCTAAATAGGAGAAGAGGTAAAGAAAATTAGTTAATGTACTTAACTTGCTTTTGAAGGACCTTAGCTTTTAATACAGTTTAAACAATAATACTATTGAATGAGGTTTTTGTGATATCTGGAATAATCAAGGTCCAGGTAAGAGACCAAGACCTTGATTATTCCAGATATCACAAAAACCGAATCTAATAATTGTTTCATTATTCATTGTTTTAAAGAAAATAATGACAAATGCACTGTCACACGGAACATAGTTTATTATTTTCCAAAAAGAATAGACTTCACCACCCGTGAACTTCACATCGCTCTTCGAAATCAGGCATTGCAGGCACACTACAGATTATTTACTAATCTGCTAGCAGATAAGTAAATAATCTGTGGAGTGAGCAGTGATATCCAGAAATTAGGCTCTTAGCCAATGAGATATGTCCAGAAATGCACGCTAATGAGATTCATGCTCTTTATGATAGACATCATGAAGTGTCCTCTAGACCTAATTCTCACCTAAACACAAGCAATTCTGTCAAACATGAAGTCATATGGAAATTACAAATAATTGTGTGTAATATGAAGTGCCCAAGGTCCAAGTTACGTGCATTTCTGGACATAAGTGTAGCCAATGAGAAGACAGATAGTGACTACAATGTATAATAATAACAGTTATTGGGACTTGAAGGGTTTAAAGACAAGGAAAACAAAACAACGATTCTGACCTGTTCCAGCTGTGTCCTCACATGACGTACAATCAGGTCTATTGCCACACTGTTCTCTCCCCCTCTAGGGACAACGATGTCTGCATAAAGCACAGTGGGTGCAATATACTGATCAAAAGCCTGAAATTTTACACGAGATAAGCGCTTATTGGTCAATCAAACAGTCAAAGTCCAAAATTAATACTGAAATACAAAAAAATCACATAAAAGCTACTAGGTCTTGAAATGGCACTGTTAGATATTTCTTTTGGTTAAACAGGCTTATAAACAGAACGGCCCAAAAATAAACAAAATTGGATACTTACTACTTGGTCATAAAGAACTGGAATACAAAATACTTACAGGTTTCACAAAGGTGTTGTACTGGTGCAGGACACCAGTAAGATCTCTTTCTCTCTCAGTAATGTCCCTCTTCAATCTACAGTCAGAAATATAATCTCATGTAAGCATATCTGCCCTGCATCTAAGGGCACTTACCATTTGTCAGAACTGGCAAGCCAAACCGCTAAATTTGTATATATCGCCTAATTCTTAGCCGACAAGGCCGAAGGCCGTAGGCCGAGTCTGCTAAAATTAGGCGATATCACGTAAGCTTGAGCGCTATAATAGTTTTATAATTCAAAACATTGATAACAAAGCACAGTTTGAAGAAAAAATATCGAGGCCGGTCCATCATTTTTGCATTCTCTTGTCAAAATGCAAAAGTCACATCCATCGTTGGATATACGTCATGTAGACAGCGTATATCGATAACTTTTTGACCATATTTGGGCAGTGTATCAATGTGTTGAATTATATGCCATTATTTGTCAAACTGTTTAGCCAGACTGGTGATTTCTGAAATAGTATGCACCCTTTTGAAGGACTTGTAGGAACAGCTCTTCAAAACACTGCATCAAATGGTTAGTGCACTATGACAGTTGATATTGTTTTAACATGACTTTTGACCCTCAGTTCTGACAAAAAATATATTAAAAAATGGCGAAATCCTTGAGACATCGCACCTTTAAGGCAACTGGTTTTGAGAACTAATATGGTACCAAAAAAGATTAATGTTAAAGCAGGGCTGTAGCTAAGAAAAAACTGAGCAGGCTCATTAACAAGCCCAGTCGGTTTATCTGGCTTGTGCACCTTCAAAATCACCCCAAGTCTTTGTTTTCCAGCACTTGAAATTCCAGCCAGTGATAAGTTCTCTTTCAGCTTGTGAAATTAGCTGGTAGCCGGCTCTTAGCTACATCCCTGGTGAAAGGGAATCTAGGCTAAAAAACAGTTTAAGCTCCAAAGTACACTTAATGGTTCTCTTTAACTGATCCTGGGGTTTTAAGTCAATATCTCAGTAACTAGTTCCAATGCAAAGTGTTTGGTTTTCAGTTTAAATAACCAGATCGCCATGTTTTCTTTATGGTAATTTGTGACGTCACTGCACTGTCGGAGATCTAAATATGGAGTCTATGGTAGAATATAACTTATTGCAATAGAACTGTACATTATTAAGCCGGAATATGCATCAGAAGCACATATTTATCCCTAAATTCATGCATTGCTAAATTAAACACACTGATGTCATAAACCCCCATCAAGCTTTGCAAGAAAAAAAAACCTGGCATGCAGGAAATTTAAAAACAAGAAATGCAGAAACAAAACGCCGAGTATTCAAACCAGTTAAAGGCCCATGTTCACCCAATCTGCTTTGCGCATCCGGGCTGATTTTTGCACAGACGGAAAATTGAAAAATCAACGTGTCAGCCAATCATAATGCTACATTGAACAATTGAACCATTCCAAAACAAAAACATAAGTGCGCAAAGCAGATTGGATGAACATGGGCCTTTAAAGAATTATCGACTTCAGAGCTCTAAAACACCAACTTACAATTTTGAAAAAAAAACTATTTTTTGGTCAAGGTTCCCTTTAATTAAGCCACAACTGACCTTCTTGCCAGTCTTACATCAGGATCGGCATCAACAAAGACCTTCATATCCATCAACTTAAAAGAAACATATTTTGAAAAACAGGTAGTGAGGTTTCTGCAAGGAGGACACAACCTAAACCTGGACCGTGCACAAAGAAACATGACGTGCAAATACGAAGAACAAAAGACAACAGGGGTGATGTCGCAGCTCTTAGAAGGTCTCACACCATTGGCTTGCCACCCTTAGACTTAACAATAGGACAAACAACACAACAATGGACCCTAACCCTTAAAACAAGAGCAGCTGTGTTAAACAAGGCCAATGAAAATAGAAGCTTTAAGGGCTGTGACCCTACCCGACAACAGATGAAGACAACAGCATGAACACAAAGAAATATTACAAACTGAAACTGGCTTATTCATGATAGTTTTCCCTTACTTCTCTCAGCTCCTTGTAGGCAAATGCCATTATTCCTTCAAAGATGATCACATTAGCACCATATAAATCATTCTGTGGAATAGAGCAACAGTAAACAACTTAGCTACTATTTTTAAATAGTAATACATATTTTTTAATTATTCAATTTTATTAATAGGGGATTACAGGTTACTGCGCCTTTCAATAACATGCGGAATTTGAAATTCAAATTTCCACCAACGGTTGCGTTTTACACTGCCATCAATCATCTTAGCTTACCTCTCAGGAAACAGATCTTCACTTCGATGAGTTCAAAAGGTCACGTCCGTGCATTATGACTGGTAGATTTCGATCCATTTTGTTTGTTTCTTTTTTACATGGTCCATTGGCTTTCGGATTAATTATGATTGAAGGCAGGAAATAACGCAACTGTTGGTGGAGATTTGAATTTCAAATTCCACATGTTATTAAAAGGCGCAGTAATGCCATTTTTCCAGTATATGTGATTGGTTTCATGAAATTACCTCCTTAAAGTGTCAAACAATCCAAAAATTAATGCAATCATTGGTTTTTAGATGCAGAAGTTTGCCTTTTTCCCTTCCACTCCCTAGTATCTCACAATGCAATTTTCTGGCAAAATACAGTGCACCCGCCACCTTACTTCCCCTTCCTACCACCTCCCCCTCTTCCCCCAACTGCCCACTCAATAATTTTTGGAGATACATGTAGTTATATCTGCTCAGTGTCACAGCACTGTAAGTTATTTCCTCAAATAATATTCTGGGCAATTATTCTTTTGCTCCAAAAGGAGGTTATATATTTAAGGGGGCAATAAATATAGAGAAGGACGATTATTTCAAACATTGATCACTGGAAATTGCACACTTTAATAGTGGCATTTTTATCGCATAAAATCACAAAAGTTCACAATAAACTCAACTGAACATGGGAATTTGGTGTTAAAATTTTTTTAAGTTCTAATTTATCTTCATCTGAGTTGTCAATAAAGTAATCAACCTTGAACTGACTGACTCCACCTCGACATTATTCTTTGAATACATGAACAAAGAAATAATTTCCCACAAAGGGAGGCAATTATTCCAGGGGGATTAATAATATTGAGAGATGGCTGTTATTCAAGGAAATACAGTTTAACAGTAAAAGCATACCTTCTGTTCTAGTCTGCTGTGAGTTTTGAAGTCATAAATTGGTATCTTTGAGGAAAAACAATAACAAATTTTTCAAAGAATGTCATCATTCAACAAAGAAACAAAGATCTAAACAAATGGCTTTACCTGTACACTTTTTCCTTCTTTTAACTTCTTCAGAATCTTTGCAGCAAGGTCGTGATCAAATGAATCTAATGACAAAACAGTGACTCAATTAAACTTAACTTATCCCTAACACAGTAAGCTACACTTTCCTTTACCATACAACAAGGTTAACCGTTTACAAGTATGACTGCAGGAACAAGCAGTGAATGTGAATAAAATCTTATCTCAGTTCAGCGGTGTCTAACAAAGGTTGCTTTGACTATAGGTGTAAATGTAAGGACAGGGCCTTGTCAACTTGAGCAAGTCATATGTCTTGCATAAATGGTAAAACTGCAACAAGATGCAATTTCACCAGTGGACACTTAATTTTATATCACTGACAAGCATTTATATTCACCCCTTGTGCCAGTTGTACCATGGCAAACAGAAGCCATGCACCTCTTCAGAACTTCTAATTTCATTGGACCTGGTTATCATGCACATGTATTGTTTTAAGGGCTAGGGTCCATTGTTCTGTTTTTTGTTCTATGGTTTTCTCAGCCAATCCTATGAGGTGTTCCGAGACGATCATACCGCCTCACGGCAAACCTTGTTTTATTATGATTCACACCATTTGAACTCTTGACTTACCATTTAATTGAACAGAATGCTAATACACTTCTCATAAGTGAATAATCTCTATAACAAATATTGTCCTCATCCAAGACAGGTAGTATGCTTGTGCTTTATTCAAAAGATATATCCCCAAAAGCTTGGACGTAGATATGTGAATTAGTGCCCAGACTAATTTGCAACAATTTACCAGTCATACTGTCATTGTTTTATTGAGCTGTGAATGAAGAGGGGGTAGGGCTTAAAAATAAGGGAAGTTTACAAACAAACAAACAACAAAAAACAAAACAAACAAAACTTTATTAGACATATAAACTTAAATACAGTTGCCCTGCAAATTAGCAAAAACACTATTCAAGGCAGGGAAAAGTAATGTAATTGAAAATAATAAAATAAAAATTCACAAAATAACTAATATATGCGTAAGGTGATAAAATTAACAATAAGTAACACATTTAGCATTATCAGTGCGTGTATATGGTAAGTATGTCTAAACAAATAGTTTTGCGCGGATGGAGTCCGATTGCGTGATAATGCTAAATGTGTTACTTATTGTTAATTTTATCACCTTACGCATATATTTTGTGAATTTTTATTTTCTCACTTGAAAATGATGTCATGTCAAAGGTGACCTGTAGAGTGAGAGGGGAGGGTGGAGGGGACTTAAGAGAGGATTAATCAGTAATGAACTCACAGTTTCCAAGCAGAAATGATCATCTAATGCACCCTGTTGGTAATAACTTTTAGGTTTTCTTTACCTGGATGATCAAAATTGTATTCATTTCTATTGGCAGCTTCATGCTGTTCTGGAGTAAGTACCTGTTGGTATGTGACACATGTTACTATAGCTTTATCATGATTTCATTTACAGTGCTATGCACCTTATCATGAGCACACAACAAACCTTTTTTACAAGTTAACCAATCAGAGAGCGCGAATTCAGTTAACGGGCATGCCTCCTCGCAAAGTCGAGCATGATAGAATGTAATCTTTCTTCTTTGTGTTTGTCACAGGAGTATAAAGTTAGTTACAAAATTTGACAATTTTATTTACTTTATTGCTTCACACATATATGCAGTTACAAAAATCATTACAAAAATTAGCAGGTGACATCATGGAAGCTTGTAAAAAAGGTTTGTTAGGTGGTTGAGGTAAGGCATGTCGCACTTGGTGTAAAATACTGGAACTGCAAAAGATGCAATTGGAAGAAAACTAACTGACAAGTGACAAGCCAAATTTCACGCTGATAAAACTTGTGTGTTACTGCGCCTTTCAATAACGTGGAATTTGAAATTCAAATTTCCACCAACAGTTGCGTTTTACACTGCCGTCAGTCATCTTAACTTACCTCTCAGGAAACAGATGTTCACTTCAATGAGGTCAAAAGGTCATGTCCGTGCATTATGATTGGCAGATTTCAATCCATTTTGTTTGTTTCTTTTTTACATGGTCCGTTGGCTTTCATATTAATTATGATTGACGGCAGGGAATAATGCAACTGTTGGTGGAAATTTGAATTTCAAATTCCGCATGTTATTGAAAGGCACAGTAACACAGCATATGAGATTTCTTCAGTAAAAGTGAGTCTGTGAAAAACAGAACAATGCCTAAAAAAGACTAATAACCACAACATCCACCCATGAAAAGGAACAAATTACATGTAAAACTCACTTTATAGAAGGAATCAAGAGATAGCATGCTGACCCATGGAACACCAAGCTGTTCAATGATTTTATTTGCAACAGTTGTTTTTCCAGAGGCACTTCCTCCACACAAACCTGATGATGAAATTAAATATATTATTTTTAACCATGTTACTTTATTTATTCAGTTCCATTAAATTAGAGTCATTAATAAAATGTAAATGTTGTTTATAGTGGACAAGCACTTAGCTATCCAGATAATTCACAGGCACGCTGTATTTTGTATTTTCTGTATTTTGCAAAATGAGAAATCTGTACTTTGCAAAATGGGAAATCTGTACTTTGCGAAATGAGAAATCTGTACTTTGTGACATGAGAAATCTGTACCTTGCGAATTGGGAAATCTGTACTTTGCGAAATGGGAACTTTGCGAAATGAAAAATCTGTACTTTGTGAAATTAAAAATCTGTACTTTGCGAAATTAAAAATCTGTACTTTGCGAAATGAGGTATCCACTTTGTGAAAGGAAAATTCCAAGTCTCCGACATGGAAATTTACAAATCTATGTCCGAACCAAGCGGGTCAGTTTTCGTAAACAATACAAATCTGTATTTTGTTAACCATGAAGATATTTGACTTCTTGCAACACTCTTTTTACTAGATGCACTTTAAAAGAATTTAATATACATGTAGATTGGTGAGCCATACATGAAAAGACTTGCCGTGTTCCATGAAAGAAAAATTCCACAAAATCCTAATGCCCTTTATTTATTTAATTTGTTTCTTCTCTGGGAGTCCAATGTGTCACTTGATGTTTGCAATAAAATTGATAGTTCAACCGGAAAGTTATGTCAAGCATTGTCGCAAGCTAAACAGGCCGCCAACTGTCAGATTTCGTATGATATGATAAATAATGTGACAGGATGAAAGTGATCATGCATGCCATAAGCATGGGGACAAAGAAAAAATCTGAGTCCGCGATTGGAATTGGACTCCTGCCTTCTGATAAGCACTCAATCCATTGAGCCATTGGATAACAAGATTATATAGTGCAAACCAAAAACAGTACTGGTACATTTTGTTTGGAGATAAAGTGCAGGATTCCAAGGATGAAAGTGGATAACAGTTCATCAATTTTGATTTTGTGACAGGCAATCAAGAAATCAAGTTTCCATTCTGGTGGAATTTTGAGTTTTTTAGTTGTTATTTTGTCATTTTAGTTCATATTTCTTTGCATTCATCATTTTGGCAATTTTTTCTTCCTATTTTAAAATAATTTGCAAACTTTAATAATAAAGCAAACTCATGGCCATAATTATGAAAACACAATATTTTCAGCCTGGACAGTGTTGCTTTGATTTGTAAAATATCAGGATCCATAAAATAGTTTTCACAAGAAAATGAACATCTTTTGTCAGGTGAGAAATACCAGTGATTACCATCCATCACTTGAGAAGGATGCTGAGTCGGTGATGAAAGGTCACGAGAACAAAATTTATGGAACCTGAGGGCGCTTACCATTTGTCAGAACTGGCCGGCCGAACCGCTCAATTCGTAAATATTATTCCATTATTTGCCAGAACTGGTCGGCCAGACTGGTAAATTTGGAAATAGTATGCACCCTTTTGATGGACTTGTAGGAACAAGTCTCCAAAATGCCTCATTCTTGTGTCAAACTTACCGGTCTGGCCGGCGAGTTCTGACAAATGGTAAGCGCCCTGACTATACTTTAGGCAACTGCTTTTGATAATACATGTATGGACTAGGATCGGGAAAAAACAATTTTGCCTGTTTGTAAAATATTTTATTCATGGCTCGTTGGTCATTTATATTTGTAATTTGAACATTGTTTTATTACCAAGGCTGTGCTCTAAGGTCCGGTTCAAATGTCGAACTTCACATGTGCCGAATCTAATGCAAATGAGCAAGAAAAATAGATTTTGCTCATTTACATTAGATTTGGCAATGTGAAGTTCGACGTTTGAACCGGGCCTTAGAGTTATCATATGAAGCCCAAAGTCAGTCCAACTATAACATGTAGGGTGCCCAGCAGTTAAGCTATATATATATATATGCAAAAACTCATTTTTTCTTGTTGGCTGAAGACATAAGTTAGTCACCTACGGCACCTGGGCATTGCTAGATCACAGCCCTCATTACCAATATTTCAGAAAACTATAAATTTTATTCTGACAGGTAATTTGCCTCAGTCTGTCATAATTTATATTCAGTTTTATTCACCTATGACAAATGGCTCTTTAAGCTCTCCTTGCAAATTGTACCATGGAGGACGGCCTAGCAAAAGATAAATTAAAATAGTTATCAGTACTGAGTAAAATCACTAAGGAAAATATGCAGTTTGATCTGATTATGCATTAATATAAAAAAAAAAAAACATGAACATTTCTAAGATCAATATTTTTTATTTGTTATCATTGTTGATCATGTTACACAAGTGTTGTTTGAATTAAAAGAAGTATATGTTGTGGTTCAAAATCTTTTTTGGTTTAAAAATTTCAAACAAGTTTAATTTGTAATTTTTACCTCACATTCATATTTACCATGTTCTGAGATGAAGGAAAACAATCAAACATGTGTGATAATTTTCACACCAAGGAAAAATTGAACCACAACACATTCATTTACTAACTACAACTTTATACCAATATGCGACCTTTCAAATCAAACCTCTTCTGAGTAGTTGGCAATACTCTGCTGTCAATCATACCGAGAAACTGACTTTGTATGACTTTGCTTGCTTGTCTTCAACCCTTTTGAAAAATGTTATGGAGCGCTTTGTTCCTTGTGGGGATTTTGTTTTCAAAGCTAAAACTGAATGGATCTGCTAGCAAAGTGGCAATTCATCAATGACTTGTGATCATCTCTTCGAGTTACCCGTTCACACACTCAGAGAGTCGATTCGCTTAGCAATGGTAATTTTGGAGTTAGGAAATCATTTTAAACCCGTGAATAAATTGCAAGGACGATGCAGTGAATTGTACAGAAACCAAGTGGTTGAGCAAATTTTTCAAGGTAGATTAACAACACCAGTTTAACTACAATTCAAAAGCAATATTTTTCAAAACAAAAATCGAAAGAAATTGCCACTAGCTCTATTTTTCGATAGGAAAATCAGGCAAAGTTGATAAACAACAAAACAGCACATTGTTTGAATTAACCAGAAAAACTGCAAGAGAAGAAGTATTGAGGACACAATCTACAGTTTAGTAATTTGTTTTTGAACAAATTTGAAGTTTCTAAAAGAAGTCAGCTTCATTTTATGCTGCACTGCCAATGTTGCAACTTACTTCACCAAGCTCTATATTTTTCTACCACATCACCATAATTAAATTTTATCACAAATTCCTTAAAAGCAGTGCAACACATTACAGATTATTTTGAAGCAAAATACCTGGACTGTTTGGATATAAGAACATCCCATTTTGCTGATGCGGTGATATTGAATGCAATGTAAGTCAATTTTATTGTGAAAAAAGAATTATTGAACCATCCAAAGCAGTTGTTATAAGAAGAACTGGGTGAGACGATCACAAGTCATAGATAAATTGCCCCTTCACTAGCAAATACATTGTTTTAGCTTCAAAAACAAAACCCCCATGAGCAGCAAAGCACTCCATAATATTTTTCAAATGGGTTGCATATCAATGAAATCAATGGTAATACTAAATACTTATCAGTATATTTATTATCCCGTTTAATCACTTGTTTTCTTGTAAATGGAGTTTTTGTAGTTTTGGATTTACACCTACATTTTACACAATCAAATCTCTCCACAACAGTCACCTTAATTTTTAAGTTATGTAGCTGTCAATCAATTCTTGATTAACTCAGCAAGTTGATTTGCATGAACAGGCAGCTAATACTCAAATCACATGGGTGATGTGGTAATAAGTTTATACAATTTGCTAACTAAATGTGAAAATTGTTTTGTTTAGCATTTTTTTTTTACTTAAAAAATAACCAGCAAACCACTGTCCAGCTTTTAGGTTAATATTACAAGATAGAGCAAGAGTCAATTACATTGTCAAAATATTCTTAAATTAATGAATTACTGTGTAAACACAAACAGCTGCCAGGAGGCTCCAAAACATGTGCATTAAGTCACATCTTTGACTTTAGTTTTTTCTAGGAAGTTCATCATTTCTAATGGTTCAAAAATGGAGTGATTCTGGTCACCACCCATCATTTTAAAAAGAAAGGAAAAAACACAAGAAAAAGAAAGAGCAGTAAAGAACATATACTAATTGAATTTTTCCAAATTTCAAAGTTAAAAGGGAAGTCCCATTATTTTATGATCTGAACCCTCCTCCCCCCCCCCCTTCCCCTATGATAGATCATAGGGGTGAATAGGTCTACTGATTGATTTGCCCAGACTTTGGATTCAGAGAAAAGGTTTACAGTCAAAATGCTCAGCGCGTTATGCTTGTCATTTGGGAATGACTTTCATTAATCAGAACGGATTGCATTATTAAAATCAAAATTCAGGTTTAAAATTGATTATTGGAATGTTCCAACGGTAGCCTCATTCAAAATAACGAATGCTGATTAGTTTGTTATTGACATCAGGCGAATGTTCACATGCAAAGCAGGCGACAGTTGGCGACTTGACACATCTGACCTATTTCTGTTAGCTTAACAAAAATTCATCACTGAGTATTTTTTTGACATAAAGAAGCTCTGCATTTACAAAACTCTGGAAGAATTTTTAAAATGCTAGTGCGCTGGCTTTGAAAGAGAAATTTTCACGGAAAGTGAAGAAAATTTCCTATAAAGTCCAAGTGACTGAATTCACTGAAACCAACAGCGGCCAATGGCTGCATATTTCGCCTGTGAACTTTTGACTAATGTCAGTAAATAAACCAATCAACATTTGTTATTTTGAATGAGGCTACCGTTGGTAGATTCCAATAATCAATTTTAATCCTGAATTTTGATAAAATGATAAAATGAACTTTGGGATTTTTCTTGAATATTTAGTTATTTTTGGCACTCTTGGGAGCAAGGGGATCACTTGCAGTCAACCTGTGCTGTTGTTTAAATATTTTGTCAACGTCCACTCGCAATGTGTGAAAAAACTCAAGAAGACCTTTTTTTCTAAAAAAAAAATTATCCCATACTCAGAAGTCACAAATAATTTGAGGATTTGGATTTGAGGATACATTTTTGCTGATTGATGGATTTGGCTATCAAAATGTAAAAGATTGGTGGATTTGCATACCCCTGTTCACCCACCTCATAGATTGACTCCTACAGACACCATTTTTTTATTCTGTCACTTCCTCTTCTTCTTCTTTTTCGGGATTATTTTAGAGTTAAAGAAGATGCCTACAGGAAAACTGTTTTTGTAGACTCCCACAGGTATGAATGATGATTGTGTAGATTCCAAAAGGTCGGATTTTTATGTTGGTAGATTTTTACTAGTCGTGCACAAAAATTCCTGAAATAAACTTTGCTCAAGATCGATAAATAGAACGTTGCCAAACTATCTTTATCTCTATGAGTGAAAGGGAAATTATAAGTGAAATAGTCTTCTCCAAAAACCAATTCTCCCAAATAATGCAACTTTTTTTTTGAAGAATTCATTAACATTGGTTGGCAGATTTGTTATGTCACTCTGGAATGGATTAAAAAAAAAACGATCATGAGACACATGACACGCGACGCGCACGCAGACAATAATACAACACTGTTTCTCTGCTTGTGATGTCAAATAACGCAGAACAAATTCCTTAAACACCCTGAGAGATCATAAATATCAGTTAAAACAAAACTGTAAACTTACCTGCAGTGTAAATTGTTCTGTTCGTGCGTCGAAACACTCTGACGTTGTCGGGTTTTGATTTCAAGGGAGAGCTGGGGGGCTGAGGTGTGGCATCGCTATTAATACTGTCAAAAACAAGACTAGAGGACTAAATTGCAAACAATAATTAGAGAGCAACGAAAACTGGATCAGAAAATTACCTATCGCAGCTTCCTGAGCTGTCCTCGGTCGGAGAAATCGATCTAACATCTACGGTGAGACCGCATGCTCTTTCAGATTTTTCCGCCATGTTTGTTGCTGCGCAATCGCTTCGGCGCACATGTTCGGGTACCAACCGCTGTACAATAACACAACCGTGGGCGCGTTACTACTTGTCAAAAAAATTTTCAGTCAAATTATTTGCAGGAAAAAACCGCATTGTATAAATATATGTCAAAATCAAACCTTCGGATTTACCAAGGAAGTTCCGGCTTCTACGCCCACAGAAAGCGCTTTGCATTAACAAGCCAATTGCTTTTTTCATAAAGCATTTAAAATTGTCCTTTGCAGCGCAAACACAACTGAGTAAATTTATGATTAAAACCAACCGACCGCAAAGACAATACAGGGACAGAACCTTAACAAACTCGAATTGGAATATTTATTTTATTTTTTTTTTCATTTGGAGTTTATTTCTTCGTTGGTGTTATTAGCATTTTGCAGGCAGACATTCAAAACGATTAGAAACTTTTCTACTTTGGCAATCAGCTGATTTTAATTGGAACCAACTAACTTTTTGTTTTGTCTTTTCGGGTACCAAAATGTCTCCACGCCATAAAAGCTGGTTGCAAGAGAAAACGCAATCGGGAATTTAAACAAAATTTTAAGGTTCTGATATCGATATTTTCTAGTTTGAGAATTTGGTCATATCGTTTTTCATTCGGATAAAGGAATAATTTTCAAGGGTCTTTTCCTCTCTGCGCGGTTTAAATGTCAAACGCGCAACGACAGGTGAACTTGTCACACAAAATATTCTAAAATACTTGCCTTTTACATTTCACGAGCAGGGTGAGTAATTAACACTTACAAGTAATATAAAACTTCTCAGTGCCATATTAACCCTTTCTCCAACGTTATTATCTTGATTTGTAGAAAAAATTTCATTTAACATCGAACGAACAAACTTTTACACAACAAATGGTCGTTTGGGGATTATAAAAGGCTTGCCTTAGCTTGTTACGAGTAAAATTTTAATTGCCATTGTTCACTTATCTCTCGGTCGCTTAGAAGTGGAACACTCCGACATTCTAAACGTCGAAGCGCGTATCAACTATATTGTATTAAAGGCCGAGTACAAAAATATTCCAAGGATTTTCAGTCATTGAAGCTTGCTATATTTTTAAGTGAGACAAGTGAATACATATAACCAGTTAAAAGGTCGTAGGCGGTCTCCAAGTGACGTAGGAAATGAACATTGCCCGCGGGACATGATTTTTTATTAGCATCCTCGAACAAAACACAGACTGAAAATTGCTCTGCTCAAATATTCAAGCCAGTTAGCCAGCCAGCCAAATTACCGCGATTGAAAAAAGAACTACAAATACGCGGTTGCGATCACGAAAGGAAGTGATTTCAAGGATATCAGAGCGTTTTTTTGCTTTCGTTAATTTGACAAGCTCTTGTTTACTCAGTATTTGACAGCTCGAAGATTCTCATTCCATCCATGATACAAAGATGACTGGCTCGCATTGTTCAGAAAACAATATTACAGCATTGTGAATGCGGCTTTCAAGATGAACAATACATGCATTTGGGTGACATGAGTAACTCCGGTAACGCTAAAGGCATCAGATACTTCAGCTATTTTAGCCGCAAAATGTAGCAATCAAGTGATTCCTTGAAGGAAGACCCGAATTTCTAGCGTTCATGTCACAACAGATAGTCGCGCGCCACGCCAGCTCGCGTTTACTCTTAACTAAACGGGCTAACAATTTATTCTTGTTGTTCATAATTTGGTTTAAGTTGGAATATAATAGCTCATCACAGTTGCTTAATTTTCATAAACAGAATATCTATCTATTCCAATATCTTCAAATAGATTGGAAAGCGAGCAAGTCGGAAGGGTATCACAGACCACAGAATATATAATCCTATTTGTTGAGAAAATTTCATTTTCTCCCAGCCTCGGCATTTGAATGTTTGCTTTGGCAAAATGAAAGAAAACTTTGATAATAGACTTGCGAAAGGGCAGTCAAAATTGGCGTTAGGTTCTGAAACCTGAAGTAAATAGAATCACCGTATATCTCGAATCCACGTGGAAAATTTTCCCAGTTGTCCGCGGAAGCCAATGAAATGCGAGCGCTATTTAAATAGATTGTCACAATAAGCCAATCGCGTGTCGTTATTATATTGTAAATTACACAAACACACAGCAACGCTAGGCTGCACACACGCTTTCATCTGTCATTAGTGTCAAAGTCTCTTGGCTGCTGCAGGTTTCGCAAACACTGCTCTGCTTCAAATTCTAAGCTTTATCCTTTCTGAGAACAACACTGGGACGGCCTCGGGGTGTACGTTCCGACAAGAGACATGGCTCCTCACACTGTCAAGGCGCCGAGGAACAAGCGTTACGGTAAGTTACGGAAGCCGGTTGAAACAAATGAATGTCATTTTGCAGTAAGCCGTCCAAGTGCGCAACGCCTCTTAAAATTCTGAATGAATGAGTTGTGCTTTTGACAGTGGCGAATTCGTCCTCCGGGGGAAAATTCTCGCGTAGGATGGCATTTTGTTTTCGTTCCTAAACCACACATCTCGTCTTAACTAGAATTCCACTATTTTGCGGCTTCAAAGAATGTCGGGTTCCAGACAAGTCGTGTCTCGTGATTCACTGTGTTCGTTCGCGGACCGATGACAGTTGAGATAGTTCATAAGATCAATACATGTCTTGATGAGCGAAGGACACTAGAATTACGGCGTGTTAGAACCATGCCAGTTCCTCGCCTCTAAATCCCCGGGCAGTTGGAAACTCGTGTTTTTAAACATTTCTAAATTATTTTTAACTATTATTTTTTTTTCTCTCCCGCAGTGGACGAAAACGTGGAAAATTTGAGAGAGGAAAGCGAGAGGGTCCTTCGCGCATCACGTGTCACAAACACCAATAGCCCACCGCCCAAGAGAAGAAGAGGAAATTTACCGAAAGATTCCGTCAATGTCCTACGAATGTGGCTCTGGGAGCACAGATTCAACGCTTATCCCTCCGAAGCTGAAAAGCAATACCTATCGAAAGCCGCTAACCTATCGGTGCTACAAGTTTGCAATTGGTTTATAAATGCAAGAAGGCGAATACTCCCAGAGATGATTCGTCGCGAAGGCAGAGACCCAAGTAATTACACGATCACGCGACGGGCAAACGTTAAGAGCGCTTCGTCGTCTCCGAGCAGTTTGTACCAGCGGAGCCTATCCCCCAGCCCAGAGCGACAATTTGAACAAGACTTTACTCAGAACGACTCAGAGTCGTATTTTCCTGTATGTGATTATAAGGGACAATTTGATAATTACGTGGGTTGTAAAAGCCCCAACTTGCTCTCGCATGGACAACAACACGAGTGTGGCTCAGAAATGCCGTCGCCAAATGAAAATTCATCGCCAAGCACACTGGACGCTTTCAGCAGTATAAATTTATTGGTAGAGGTCGCTCTGAATATGGACGAATTTCGTAAACAAGGAAAAAATTGCTTCCAAGAGGTTGCCTCATTGTCATGCTAACTGTGAAGCAATTTGAAATTTATATCGCATGTAGACTTTGTGTTTTCTCATTGTACCGGGGACTGCTTTGTACATTGTAATGAATAATATATCGCAGGCCGGCCGAACAGAAAGAGACCTGACACTCTTTCAAAAGCGCGTGTTATGTTACCCGTACCTCAAAGAGCAATACGGTACGCTTTCATTTGTCAAACGCGTTTCATCTTCTATCGGGCTCGCAAGTCGCGCTCGTTCTGCGCGGGTGGTGCGAGGACTAAAGCACAGAGTATCGCGAAATTTAACAAGTCTGAGATTATGTAGATGCGTTCATTGTTTTACCGAACGCTGTGTAAATAGTATTCTAAATTGACGTTGTGACAGACCGACTCTTGTCAAGTGACGAAGCAGCTCCCCTGCCGGTAACTTGAAAGGGGAGGAAGCCATGCTTGGAATTATTAACTTGTCATTTGTTTCCAATTTTGTGGCTCAGTTGGCCAGTTTTGACATTTGCTCTCTGTAGAAATTAAAACTCGAATTCTTCAACTAAGCTCTTGTTGTTTCTGAGGGTGTCATGTTTTTGTGTTAATTTTGTCTTTTAATCCTCAAGTACGGTGAGCACTGGTCCCCGCATTAGTTCTCTTGCTGTCAGATCGACAAAGCCTAGCTCATAAAACATTCCGGCTTGGCTTATATCAACAATATGGCTGATCCAACGAATTCGATCCTTATCGATCCCAAATATCACATCACGATTCTGATATCTCGCAATAAGTTAGAAACTATCAAAAGATAAAAATAAACTAAAGACGGCCAGCAATTACGATGCAAATTTATGAGTTTTAATTTGACAGCAGGCGAGATCAAATTTGCAAACATTTGATTGGATTGTCTTTTCCTGAACTGCTTGAAAGGCTGTATGCATGACTCGCATGCCTTCCGGTAAAAATACCCATATAAAACGGGAAGAAATTGTCACTGAAGACACATTACTTCATGCTGGATGGACGCGACAATATTGTTTTTAGGGATTTTAGAAAACGGAAACACTTTCCACATCCGGGTGAACTTTTAGACCACCATAACGAAAAAAAGTAAAATAAAATTTAATTTTGAACTGAACATTCGAAAACAAATAGCGCGAAATTAAAGTACTACTCAATAGCTTTCGTTTAAATAGTCACACTAAAACATTTTATCCAAATATGAAGAAATTAGAACTAAAATTGCTGACTCAAGCTTTGCCTCAAGAAGAGAAAGCCAGTTAAAATCGCTGCGACAGTATCAAATTTTGAGACCGCTCACCGCGAGCACACAGACTAAACTTTTTTTCCTCAAAGAGAAACTTTCCAGCTTATTCTTTGTTTGATAAAAGGTTCTATTCCGCTGTGGCAGATCACTCTAGTACGTTTGTTTCCGGGCATTCTCAAGCACTATAAAACACAACCTGCTCGACAGCTGAAAAAAGTTCAAAAGCGACTGGTTTGTATATTTGTCGCTTTGCACAATTCTATTTATGAAGTCGAAAGTTTTGAAAACATGTTTTGCTAAACCGCGAAAATCAAGCGGTTATTCATTTAAAAGTTTGTATCGCCATTTGTAAGATAATTTTCAAGAGGAAGGTCACAGTTTCGACTCTGGTATGCGATACCTGGCTCAGTTTCGAGACAAAAGAACAAAGCGGAATCACCAAGCAGTAATAAACAATCGAATAACAAGCAGGCTTAAAACTACCAAACCAAATAATATTCTTTTGCTATCGCTACAGCTACAGATCCATAAGTATTGAAAAATTCTCTATATATCCTCACAGATTAATCGACAGCGAAGTAAACCCTTCCAAAGCTTTCAAACGATAGGAACTATAGTCGTAATTGGTTAACCCACATGTGATTGACGTTGGCAATGGTTTTGCTTTAATTGTTCTGGTAATATAACAGGTGGAATATAAAACAGGAGACAATTTATACTTGTTCCGTTGAAATTGATCTCGGCTCGAACGATTCATCACCAGACATATAGAAATGAGTCAATTTAACCTGAACAGTGCTAAAATTCTGCCTTGGAAACTCGGCTATTAATTGTCGAAACCAACTCCATTGCTCAGTCTTGAATGTGTTGATACCGTAACCAATCATTTTTCTGGCCGCAAATAAAGAGAACGTTTCTGTGGAGACATTAAGACTTTTCAAACATCCGTGCTTTAAAGCCAGTTGTAAGCCAATATTGGGAAATTATATGCTCCAAAATACACTAAACGTAGATTAGAATCGAGATAAAAAACTTTAATGTTCGAAAGGACTTGTAAGACAATCTTAAATGGAAAGGCGTTTCTTCGTGAGTGGTCGATGGAAAACTACAATATAGCATTTTAAATTAGCAATGTGTTACACCAACAAAAAACATTGTTGCGAGAAAAAAGAAGTTTTTATTGAATAAACATCGGCCACGATGAAGAGCGAGCGCTTACTCTTTCTTCATTTATTCATTCCTTAATGCAAATTCAACCTTTTACAGAATGCCCCCAAAATGCCAATTACACCTAAAATTTCCACTTGGTAAAATTTGACAGATAAATTGTACGACAGAGAAGTGTTGTTCAATAGCTTTCATGTGCTTGTCCGCACGAATCAGTAAGGCTTTCTTCCACGGACAGAAAAGTTTCGAACATTTAATACATGCCCAACTGAGCATTGTCTTTAGAAAGAAATGGAGTAAGTCAATTATATAATTCGTTTTATTTTAGAGTATCATCATTTTATTGAGTCAATTCTTCGTTAGACGTAAAGTTCAGTCATAGCCAGTCAATATTAAACATGACTGTATTTTTTTGTCTGAGTACCATAAGGAAAGCGATAATTTTATTTCAAAGCTGTCGCTCGAAACTGAATTTTTTACGGCGCAATTCATAAGGAAAGCTTATCGATGGAAATGAAAATAATGAAAATTTAACAAAAACCCGATTGCGCCAAAACCGGCAACTAAACTCACTGTGTTGACCAATCAAACACAATGAATCTGACAGCAGTTGTATACATGTTGAATAAAGTTGGCTTCCTATGATCACTTAATGTTTTTACTTTAAACAAAACGTGAGCAGCGTAGCTGACCAATGACAGCTGAAATTTATGTCAAAAGGCGAAAATATCTTTGCAAAATATTCGATAACAATAAACTCTGGAACAAAATTGTTCTGATAATTGGGGATGTATTCAAATGCATTCTTTTACGGCTTTCATTTTTCATGATCATATGTTTTAATTGTTATGTTTTTTTTAGTTTAATTCTTTTTAAATTGGGAAGAGTGTCTTTTCATCAACACATGCAAATAATCGCGTTTAAAAAAAACAGTACGCAGCTGGTCAAATGAAAGCTGAAAAACTTGAAAATCACTCTAAAATCTCTGCCACACGATAATCGATCAAAAACAAAAAAATGAAGGCAAAGTTTAACTCATATTGAAGACCAAGTTGTGAAGACCCCATACAGGAGCAAAACGTGGGGCGAAAAAGCGGGAAAAATTCGACGCTTTTCTCTGCTTCATTTCAACTTTCCCTCGCTCCCAATTCCAACGTTTTAGTCTGTGGATGAAATCCTAATGTGTGACCATTCAAATAAAAGTTACTGGGCAGTACCTTCCTGTTGTGCTGCCGGTTTGTTATGCTGTACAAGATGGTTCAAGCTTTTGAGTCCGTTAATGAAATCCTAAGGTGTGACCATTCAAATTAAAGCTACTGAGCAGTACCTTCCTGTGGTGCTGTGGGTTATGCTGTACTTGCGGTTCTAACTTTTGAGTCTGTGGATGCAAATCCCAAAGTGTGACCATTCAAATGAAAGCTACTGAGAAGTACTCCCCTGTACAAGTTAATTCCGGCTACGAGCACTTTGCTACTCCTGCGATGCTGCCTTCGCTGTATAAAGTGTTTCCAACGTTTTGTGGGTGGAATCTTAAAGCGAGACTATTAAAAATTGTGACTATTGATTATTCAAATGAAAGCTATTCATAAGTACTTTCGTGTGGTGCTTTCTGTTTCGTAATATTTTAAACAATGAAATTTGAGATCGTGATATTTTCGAATTAAGGCTCCTTTCTAAATTCTCTTTACCACTTTCGCATACTTTTTAATACGCTTTTTATCAAGACGTAACTATCGCGTTCATCATATCGAGTCCTTCATTTTCCTTAATTTATTTTCAGACAAAAATAACCTTGTTTTTAGCTGAAGGTTTTTGTTAACTTTTGCCCTGCGTGAGCTATTAGATAAAAACACCGCATTTACACTAGCCTGGTAAAAACAATCGCTTCTCATCGCTCCTGCGGTCATGAGAAGCGGCGATATTCACAGGCTACATGCATTCACACCCTCTGCTTTAGGTCTGATTAACCCTTTAATACCCAAGAGTGGTCAAATATCAAAATTCAAGAAAAATCTCAAAGTTCACTTTGTAAAATATTCAAAAACAAATGGTACCATGCAAAAGTACTGCTAAAGAGGTTTCATTTAAATGGTCACACCATGGGATTTCATCCACAGACTCAAAAGTTAGAACTACACTACATGTCTGCATAATTGACTCTGCGAGTGAAAGGGTTAAACAGTGCAACCTAGAAAATCTTGAGGCCAATATTTACAAGTTTTGCTTTTTGATAATTATTTCTTCTGAATAAATCACCTTGACAAAAGTGCTATTTCATAGTTTCTAAATCAATGGACTTTAATTTCTCATTCGTTGCTTCTTGTGTAATAAATATCCTGGAAGCTAAATCGATCAATATTACTTTTTTGAAAATATATATTCTGAAACAACATGCCTTGTCAAATTTCTCGCAATGTTATATTTTTTATTCTTATAACCAGAGATATTCAAATTTATAGCATTAACCTTCTAGAGCCGTTATTGTAAAAAGTTAAATTTAAAGGTTAACCTCTAATATGTTTTCGTATGAAGTAAAATAGTTAACGTAGTCAAAGAAATATATTTTCTGAGATCAAACAATAAGTCCTAATTAAAATGTAAATATCTCTATGTGAGTTTTAACATGTTTAACTGAGAAAATCGTTTCTAATTAACGACATCCAAATACGCCTTCGTTCTGTCCGAGTTTAAAAGATACGTGTTCTCGGCAATGAGAAAAACATTTTACTAATAAATGGAATATATATTCCGGGCGAGTTCAAGTTAAAGAACATACATACGTAAAATTCCCAAAACTTAACACATGCACAATGTATTACATTCTGTGTCTAGCCGATTTTTTTTTTCCAGCCAATTTGATGAAATAGCCTGAGGCCAAAGGAATTATTATCGGAATTATTTGAAAAAACGGAACCGCGATGCTAAACAGAACAAAGACTGGTCTGCCGCCAAATTACTGTTTCCTTTGCTAAGCGTCCTTCTATGCTGGCGACGTTTCTCGGTTGGTAATTTTGGCATAAATGATGCCTCGTTGTTTTTCCTACTCTTCGGTGTAATTTTATTCACTGTCCAATCTCGCTTTGAAAACAAGGCTACTGTCAAGTCCTAGCTCGCAAATGGCGTTATTTATGAGTCGTATCGAGGGGTCTTATAGACCGCGTAAAAAATTCCAAATGTCATTCAATCGGTATTTGCTACTATAACATCGTGGGTGGTGGCCTCAAACAAGGTGTCTTTTCGTTAAATATTTAATTTTTAAGCTTTACACACGAGTCAGATTTTGATACTTTTTGGTACAAGCAAATGTTTCAGTTGCCATTTAACATTCACACCGACGAAAGGCACATAAGACAGATGTTCAAACACAAAGGGCGTTCTCTAAGCGAAAAGCAACGACAACTTTATGTACCGGATGTGACAGATGATGACCGAAAGTCGATTTTTCCCAAGCTCTTTGCGTGTACTTACATCATCGCGTCAGTATACAGGCGTAACAAGAAGAGCTTTGCTATTCGTGGTACGAAGCAGAAGGATAAGGGTCAAAGGGGATAAAAGGAAACATTCCCCTTCCGGTTGCTGTTCTTGACGTCCCGGATACAAGAACATCAACCGGAAGTCAAATGATTCCTTTTCAGGCAAGCGCGCTTCTTCTCACATGACGCAATGTAGGGAATCAGTCGACTTCCGGGTTCCATCCGTGACGTCACTGAACAAAAAAGTTTGATTGTCCTTTTTTTCCTGATTGAGGGTTTGGACTTTGGACTTGCTATTTTGGCTAAGAACCGAAAACCAATATTTTAACCAGAGCTTTTTATGAAATCTGCATCATCATCATCATTATTATTATTATTCGACACAGCATTTGAAATGTGGCACGTTATCACACTCTTCTGACCACGCGATGGGAAAGACACCAGGAAAAACACACTAGATTTTGTAGATGACTGTCGTATAATAAACAATGCATTCAACGAAAAGCTGTGTAATACGGCTGGGCATGAATAGACTACGAGCAGTCTCTCTTTCCCAGCTTAGTCCGTCGAGCGAGAAACGAAAAGACATTAGTAAACGGATAATGGCCGCCCGAAACTGGGGGCGAGGCAGGCGCGCGGGAAATCTCTTTTCCCGCGCGCCTGCCTCGCCCTCAGTTTCGAGCGGCCATTATCCGTTGGCTAATGTTTTTTGGTTTCTCGCTCGACGGACTAAGCTGGGAAAGAGAGACTGCTCGTAGTCTAGGGCATGAAGTGACTGAGAGTATTACTACTCCCCCCTGGATGGGATGCTAGACCATCACAAGGTTACCCGCCAGCATTCTGTTGCCGGTACCCATTTATACACCCGGGTGGAGAGAGGCAACATGGGGCAAAGTTTTTTGTCTGAGGAAACAACACGACGGCAGAGACCAGGCTTGAACCACTGACTACATCACAGCGCCTCCACTTGAACGAATGATGTTGTGCCAAGGTGAAAATATGAAACGCAATTAGTTGCGGTCGGTATTAAAGAGATCAAGACGCGAAAATAAGTCTACGATGTGGAATGTCTGAAATTCTTTGTAACCTGCGATAAGGGTCACGTTTTGGGACTAACAAAAACCTTGGCGAACAGAAAAATTTGTCTAAGCTTGAAAATGCTGACCCAACTTGTTCAACGTCCACGCAATCTGTAGCCAAAACAACTTAAAAAAGCAGAAGTCCGTAACTATGTTTTTATTGATGCAAATATGTGTTTTGGACTTCTCAAAGTGTTGCTAAAAATAAGTTAAGAGCTCTTCATTTCTAAAGCTCACTATCGCCTTTGTTTGAAGACAGTTATGTATCAGTGTGATTCTCGATTTAACCAGTTAAGTTGTATATTTGATGGTATTTGGCGATATAACATGTAAATAAAGACAGCGAAATTCAGTTTTATTATTTCGCCGGCAGTGTCCCTTTAATTTGGAGAAAGACACTGTTACTCCCTAAATCTTTGGTTTTCCTTTGTCAAATATTCCGCTTTGTTCAGTTCACGGTTACGAAAAATCAGCCATCTACTTTGATTGTGCGATTAATGCGCTCCATTACTTGCTCCAAATTTAAAACGACATGCACTCGGTCAGTACATGACGTCATAAAAAGTCTAAACTATACATCCTACAAAGCTGTTTCTAAGATGGTATATGAGTACCAGTGTTACAATCTTTCAGAAAAAGTTTTAGGTTTTAATGATGTTTGAAGATTTTAAATGTGTCACGCAATTCGTCACGCTATTTCAGATAAGCCGTGAAAATAAACAAAATTGAAGCAGTTGAAAGTTATTTTTGCATTATAGATGCTTATAAGACGATTTAATGGAACTTATAGTGAATCCAATATTTTTTTATGAGATTTTGGGTGTAATTAAGACTTTGAAGTTTTCGCCGCCATGTTGGTGCCCCTGATAGCTGCTCCATACATTTCTTACTAAAAATGTCTAATACTCGTTCGCCTATAACTCTTGAACGAAATGCTCTTGCGTTTCAAAATTGGCCCAGATAAACATTTTGGAATCTAAACCTGCCTTTTAATGCTTCTAAATTTGAAAACACCTAATATAACAAGCATATGCTCGTCTCGACTTGGCTTCCACATGTTTTCCCGCGCTTGGCGTGGCGCACTCCGACCGGCGGTTGCATGTCATTTGCTTCACGTTATGATTGGCATATTGCGTTATTTGAGTGTGTTTTGATTGGCCGGATGTGAATATTTATCAAATGGTTTGCAAGACGACACATGAAAACCAACATAGCACCCTTGTTATCAGTCGCTACTTATCAAATGGCTTATTGTCCAAGCAACCTTTTCTCAAGTTTTGTTTTCACAAAGGTCAATCCCCTCGCGATGATATGACTGCCAAACTCGCAATAGGGGCGATAAAACTCGTCACACGTTTTCTTCGTCTGTGCACGACACAGCTGTTTGTAAACAAACTGTTGTAATATATTTTATGGAATTACAATCCAAAAATTTATTTTTACCAATAAAAGGCTTTTTATAGAACATTCTGGGGCAAACAAGTCTCCAAATGGACCATTTTGACGCGTCCAAAAACCAAATCCACCCACACGGCACATATTCACACAAGTTCACAGTCCATGCAAACACCCAGTTCTTTGTCTGGAGTGCTGGCTTGCGACGAACAGTAAAAAATAAATGACATATTTAAAGTGTGACTCACACATATTCCACCAACACAAAAATTCACACAAGTCCACAGACTGTCCAAACATTTTTTCGTCTGGAGCGCTGGCTTGCGACAAACAGGAAAAAATATATGACATATTTATAGTGTCACTCACACATATTCCACCCACACACATAAGCACACAAGTTCACAGTCGGCCAAACAGTTCTTCGTCCGGAGTGCTGGCTTGCGACAAACCGGAAAAAACAAATGATTAATATAAATAGTGTGACTAGTTGAGCCAAAATGACGGCAGACCGGACACGTCACGTTGACCGCAGAGTCTGGGAATTTTCGAAAGCTCACCACAGATAAACTGCCAATTGCGGATCGATGAAAGAGTTTTAAACAGATTTAAAAATGCGAGTTATGTAATAATCTTTTTAAAATGTCTTCACGCGTTGTATCGCATTAATATAGCATTTATCCGTTAACTTGAAACAACAGTATAGCTATCGAACTCATTTTTATACAGAATGCGACGCCAGCTTATTGCGGTAGGTAAGATAAACAACAAAGAAAAATGTTTATGATATGTTTAAAGAGAAAACAGCCCACTGTGTGAATAAACGTTTAAACATACGTGCTCCAAGCTGTTCAACGCAAGAGCTGTTGTCTAGAAATAGCTCACTGTCACGAACTCAAGAACAACAACACCTTTATTTATACAGTATTTCTATTTCTACACATGATGTTATAAAATGAAACAGTTATAATAAACAACATGAAAACTAATATAAAATAACAATAAAGAAATCTACATTTAATGAATTAAATTATAATAAAGCGGTTTTCAATTGAGTGTCGTAAAACCAAAACCAAAGGTATTACTCTGACCAATCACAGAACGCGCAGACAATCTGATGAACCAATCAGAACTCGAAGCAAATACATGTAGCCGGCGCCAAGCGCGGGAAAACGCGTGCGAGCAAGTCACGATTGGTTAACAAAGTGGCGCGAGATTTTTTAGCCAATCAGAACGCGTAGCAATGCAAAACCAAAGCAATTGCGAGATTACTTTCGATACTCAATTGAAAAGCGTTCTAATAACAATGACAAAATTAAACACTACGTTTCATTCCCCCCCCCCCCCCCCCCGGGGCACTAATGCTGCCCCCTCCGTTCTGGCTGTGAGGCGAACATAGCTTTACAGCATCCCAGCTGGAACCAATGTGCCCAGCTATCATGTACACTGAGATCTGCTAAATTAAACTCTAATGAGCACCGAGTGACCAAATTTAACCCCTACCCACCCCCTGGTTGATAGCCCCACCCCAGTGGGGTCAATGGCTGCAAAGCCCCCACTGGGGCCACTCTCTTGACGCGAGTCCCCCATAATTTTCTTCGGCCGAAAAGTTAGCGCGCATCTTTTTTCAAATTCGCTCATATATATAATTCAAAATAAAGAAATTAACAAAATAAGTAAAACCATAAATAACGTGTATGTACAACATTGGACAGTGCCAGTGCATTTCCCGCCTGAGAGAACGTGAAAAGTGATGTGAATTATAAATTATTTAAAGATTCATTTATATTCGCAGTAATTTGCTGAACACACATTTTCCAGGATATTTTGACAAAACAAACTTTGTCCGACTGCTGGACAAGCTCGCACTCTTTCAGTTATTTCTCCGACTGTTCACGGGTTTCATCACTGTGTCTCCATTTCATCCACGATAAAAGAACGTTTGTCATTGCTAACATGGTAGTGAATACCTTCATTGTCGTCCCAGATCAGTTCATGCTTATTTTCGCGATACAAATGTTCGTGATTTTCATACCAGTGGTTGCAGCAAAACTCAGGAAAGAAGAAACTAATTTCTTTCTTGGCGGATTCATCCGAATCTGCAAGAAAGATTAGGAATCCTAAGACGAATGAATTAAGTTTTGTTGTCCGCCCGGAGGGTACTCAACAAAGTTCTGTACGGGGATGCTCCGCCCCAAGGTCCAAACCCTTACCCTTTCATATACCGTTTTTGACAGAAAAGGTACCCCTTTCATATACCTTTCATTGAAAATGGTACCCCTTTCATATAGCCTTTACGTGCGTCTGTTTGATATATTTTGAAAGGCGCTTTTTATAATACTTAAATGGCAGTTTTCCCTTGCCTTTTTTATACTTCAACTCGTGTTTTCCCTAACATTTCCTATACTTCGCGAAATCCCTACCCTTTTATATACTTCAACTCGTGAAATCCCTACCCTTTCATATACCTCCAGCCTAAAAAAGGTACCCCTTTCGGGCGGAGCATCCCCGTATAGCCCATTACCAAGACCGTATACTGAGGCTGGAAAAAATAGCTTCCACTATAGAGGGGCAGTTCTCTGGAATAGTCTATCAAATACTACTAAAGGGCAGACAAGCCTGAAATCGTTTTTATCATATTTGTAATTAAGTATAGTTTTAATGACCATTTTTATTTTTTATTGCATGATTATATTATTGCACGGCTCTCTGGAAGAGCATTTTTATGATGAGATTCTGTGAATAAATAAAGATGATTGATAGGGAGTACCCCCCCCGGGGGGGGGGGGGGAGAGGGTGTCCGACATTAAACTTCTGGGTGTGGGGGATGGGACTCCCATATAAAATTGACGGCATGAAGGTGATCGACGGAAATTTTGAACTGAACCCCTTAAAGGTACAAGGTAGGTATTGTAGTTTTTGTTGTGAATGTCGTAAAAGCAAACACCCCAAAATTGACCAAACACAACATACTGACGTAAATAACGCAGCCAACCAATCACAACTGAAGGCAAAAACATGCAACAGGTAGTAGTAACCCCGTGCAATCGTAGGAAAATGAGTATTCGTAAGTTGGAAACTTACCGATTCCGTTTGGCCAGGATTTGCGTGTTTTTGAGATGGCCTGTGTTCACTTTGATCGAGCGCAAGTTGACGCAAGTTTTTACCCTTTGGCCACTCTAATTCAAGAAGACGTAAGTGCAGGGCACAAATTGCCTCAAAGCAGGGCTTCAAGTGGCCTCCTGCCAAATTATAGGGCTAAAAATAGGGTCTTTTTTTCAAAAATATAGGGAGAATATAGGGAATAGGAAAAAATAAAGGAACAATATAGGGATTTTTTGAAGCATTTACAAGTGATATACAGCAAAAATTAACATTTTTATTAAAACAAATACAATGGCCTCCTCCATGCCCCTCATAGCCATTAATAACCATCACACTTAAAGCACAAGATATTTAACACAAAGTTGGAAACAAACTCAAATTTAACATTCCTGACATTCAGTCTGAAAAAACCGGCAATAAGTGCACATCAAGTCCTCAACATTCAGTAAGTGTCCTTTCACTTCTTGGCAGATACATGTTTTGAATTATAGCCTTCCAGGAGTCTCTTCTTGTTTTTGTCTAGTTCATTTCTCTTATTTGAACACTGTTGGGTTTGCTCCATTGCATGTTCCATCATCTTCTTAGCAACCTCAAGTGGCCCTTGAGCTAGCTATACTAGCCTCGTTGGAAGCCTTTTTGTTCTTAATTGCCTGTGAAAGCATTTCATTTGCTTCTTCATAGAGTGTTTTAGCCGTTTGCAGCTCACTGTCCTTCTGGTCTTCCGACTTCATCAGTTCTTTTTCTCTCAGAAAAATTCAGTCTGCTTCATTCCAACTTCCCTGCTTCCCTTTCTCTCTCTTTCTCAGCATCCCTCAGCCTTTTTTTCCTCTGCATCTTGAATGCTCGTTTTCTTTGCCAGATCGTCTTTTTCATCAGAGAGCCTTAGTTTTTGAATAAGTCCTTTGGTGATGTGAACATTCTGTGGCTCTCCGCACTTCTTCACATGATCTTTGACAGAACACAGACGATTTATTGTGCAGTCATGTATCCAAGAGAAGCCCTGTCTGGAGTTGCTGTCTTCTTGTTTGCAGAAAGACTTTGTTCTACATCTGCAATGGCATGAGCTATAGAGAGAAGGCTTTTGAGTTTCTGAAGAACAGGATACTTAAATTCACCCTGCTGAGATTTCTTTTGGAAGACATCTGCCGAGTAATGGTCAACCCTGTGCATGCTACTATCTGCATCAACACCCTCTACCTTGTACACCTTCCATTCATCTGTAACCAAAGCAACTTCCTATTCTGATATTGTTGGCATCATGACTGCTTGTCTACAAATAGCTTGCGTGCCATGCGCACTATCTATGAGAAGTGGATGTAGGAAAGAGACATCTCTTAAAAGCTTGTTGTCCATTGGTAGATGGCCAATCAGATACTTTGTGGTGCCCACATAGAACTGTTTCATACCATGAAGAGCTTTCTACTGTTGGTCACTAGACAGCTTAGACAGGGCAGAGCGAGATTTCTCTCCCACTTCCATCTGAGAAATGGACAGTTGGTTGTCTGGCTTGGTATAGTCTACTGTCATCAGGCGCTTCCCTCTTTGTTTTTCAGGGCTTGGCTTTTGAGGAAGCGACCCGTAAGGGACTTCAGAAGCTCACACATTGTATCACACAGTAAGTGAATCAGTGGCCCTTCACTCTGGAAGAAATATAGAAACTTCTTAAACATTGGTTCCACAGATAGTAGAAAAGCCAGTTGAACTGGAAAGGACTTCTTTTGTAACTTTCTACAGATATGATTCTACCACTCATTCTTCTCCAAGGGCTTGAAAGTCTTCACCTGTGTAGCTAGCTTGGGCAATTCTTCAAAGAAGTATTTCTTGATTGCTTCCCAGTTCTTGACAATTCTGTCTAATGCTGGAATAAGGGTACGCCACCTGCATTGTACATGCCGGATGAATAGGTCATCATCAAGCCCCAGATTATTCAACACATGGATGTAATCTTCTCTGCGAGGTGAGCTCTTCAACCAATAGAAAAGATCTATGGCTAGTTCCTCAGATGCCTTTCCATATGCATTAATGCATGCATGGAAAGCATTATGCACAACATGAATGTTGCAAGGGATGAATGGCAAAAGACCTGCAGGGAGTCCTTCATCTAAGAATACGTTATTGACTGTACTCCATGTGGTTTTGTTGACATTTGGCCCATCTAATGCCAAACTTACTAAGCCTGAGAGAGGCAGCTGGTAGCCCTATTCCTGAAGTATGTTGACAATTTTCTTTGCAACATCATCATAATTGCATGACCAAGGATTAGTGTCTGCAAGAATCTTACACTGATCTCATTTTTCTCTTGAAGCAGTTCATTGGTGACAAATATTGGTACATTAAACAGCAGCTACACATACTGAACTTACTAGTTTACTCTTTGCTTGACCCAGGAAATTCACTGCCTTTGTTACATCCACCAGTACAAAGTTTATAAGCTTAGCAATATTTTTTCCTTTTTTATTCTGAATAAAATTATAGGGATTAAAGGACATTTTTTAACTATATAGGGAGATATAGGGAAATTGAAAAAATATAGGAAATATAGGAAATATAGGGACACTTGAAGCCCTGTCAAAGTCATTATCTTTTACTTTGAAATGAGCGCACGGGAAAGCTGTAATAAAAATCACTAGCTTTTTTGTAAACTTGCCAACAACATGCGTCTTCTTGTGAGTCCGTTGCGCAAGTTTGTCCGCAAGTTATCATTTTCAATACTTGTGTTGATCGTTTGGACCTTGCAAAATCCTTTCCGCATACTTACGATGGTTGGCATTAGCTGCGGTTACACGCTTAAACTTTTGCCTAGGTAAATGTTGAAACGTGTAAAACCGCAGCTAATGACGCGTTCAATTTGACCAAGATCAAATTTATCCGGAGATAGGCGCACGTTTTTGCTACGCAGGCTATTTAGCGGGCTTATTTTAGCCATCTGATGCAAATATGTCCATAAGTTGGCCTTTCCAAGAAGAGCGCTTTCAATTTGTGTTGAAAAACAGGTCGTTTCGCTGGGAAATCAAATGGAATTGTCCTTCCCTTCACATGCATTTTTTTTATCCTTTTTTCCGGAAGGATCGGAATATCACTCAACTTGCTTCGTCGCACTTGTTATGTACCATGCTTCTTGATAAAATACGCGGTTTATTGCCTAAAACTGAATATGGCGCCCTTTTAACTGTTCATTTGGAGGAAATTTCTCACCGGTTTTTCATTCAAAAAGAAAGTGTTCCTTGCGCAGCATTTGGTCAGGGAGCCAAGCGATGATGGGTTAAAAAATCAGCACGCTTACTCGGACTGGTCACGATAGCACGTTGCACGAGATACAGCTATTTCAATTTAGGTTGTCGGATGATAGCTTCAAGCGTACGCAAAGGGTAATAGGTCCATGATAACCGTCACGTCACCAAATGAAGAAACCATAACGAGGGAAAATGTTTCTTAGACCTAACGAGGGAAAACCTAACGATGGAAAACCTGTTTTAAAACAACTTTTCCATCGTTAGGTTTTCCCTCGTTAGGTCTAAGAAACATTTTCCCTCGTTATGGTTTCTTCATTTGGTGACGTGACGGTTATCATGGACCTTTTACCACGCAAAGACACCGCAAGGTACCTTGGGATTTTTATGAATACGATAAGTTGACGAAAGCAAATTAAAATGCCTCGTCCACACAGTGAAGGCAAACATTTATGGTGCTAACATCCACCTCACTCATCGCACTAACAAGCGCAAAATCCGCGAACATAAGCTACAGTGTAAGACCAATTTACAACTACCCATAGTAACTTGCGGTCTCGTTGCGTACGCTTGAAGTTCTCATCCGACAACCTAAATTGAAATAGCTGTATTGTGGCATGAGTTCTTCAACTAACTGACTGAATATTATTTTTTCATCAGTCGGGAATAATCGCCGACCATCGCAGAAATCTGGGACGCGTCGGGAAAATAGAAACGCTCCCGATTTATCCCCGACCATCAATAATAATCAGATGATCGGGGATGTTTACGATTTCGCGTTTTATCGAAACCCACAGTCAATGGAAAAAGGGTCTGCTAGTTAAAACCCTTTCATGCACTCCCAGAGTCAATAATGAAGAAATGTAGTGTAGTTCTAACTTTTCACAAAATGCCATGGTGTGACCATTCAAATGAAACCTCGTCAGCAATACTTTTGCATGGTAACATTTGTCAGTTTCAATATTTTACAAAATGAATTTTTTTTTGTATTTTAATTTTTGGCACTCTTTTGGCAGCAAAGGTTATCAGTGACGGAAGCATACCTGAACCATGTGTGGCATTTCTGGTGTCACTTATACCGTACAAGGCTCTGATACTCGTGGGTGCAATATCTCTTGCTCTGGAAATCAAAAGAAGAAATCGCATAATAGTATAAACTGTCAGTGAGATTAGAAAAAGAGGTAACCTACGTAGCAGACACATAAAGCAACCAGAAATCAACAACGAGAAGAGTGGAGAGAAGAAAAATGAGCCCCGAGAATTTTTCCTCCACCCCCCAGTCCAGGGTGCTTTTACTTTTATCGTTCTGTGCAATTTTTGAGCGGAGTTTCTAACAATAAACAATCATTGACTTTATCCACTCGTTTACTCTTTTCTCTTCATTTGCCAGTAAACAAAGAAGCAAAAAGGTTTCAAACAAAAGTTGAAGACAGAACACCTATAAACATTCCGCAATATGATTATTCTGTCCTCAATTAGTATTTTATTATTTGCGGGTGGCAGAAATTCTGCATTAAAAACAAATGTGCACACTAAAGTTGAATTAATGTTTACGAGCTCGGTTCTTCGCAACTCACTTATTTTAGGTTAATTCAAGAGAAATTTAAATAACCATATTTAGCAGTCACAATCATGGAAGTACAAAAGAAAAACTACGGACCACGACGGACATTTCATGACATACGGTTAGGCTTGGATAAATTCTGCTCGTAAATTGGCGTATTCTGCCTGCAAGTCATGCAAAGCTTGTGAAAAATTGCGTGGTCATTTCTGCTCAAAATTCTGCTGGGTACAAAGATACTTTGATATTTGCACTTCGCAACTTTTGTTTGCCGTCTGTGGCAGTGCTGAAAGCTTTCTTATGCGCGCCATGTATTCATTAAAGATTTAAATTGGTAGTTTTGAAAGCAAAGCAATAAAGTCTAAATTGACGAAACAAGTCGGGCTGGTTTTAGGGCTAAAAATACATCACCATTTTATAGATATAGTTCCGGGCCCGAAACGTTATCGGGACTTTCGAGAAACGGACACCAGCCCGGTTAGCCGGGATCCTGGCTAACCGGGCATGCAATCACGTTTACCGGGCCAGCCTGGCTAACAGGGAACCGGAAGGCGGCAAAAAAACATTACCTAAGAGCAAACCTGCCCACCTGTAAATTGCCAATTTTTCTTTCTAAATGACAAAGAGGTGCACAAGACTACGTAGTTCTAAAAGCACAAAGAAAATGAGCTAAGAAATATTGAACAAATCCTTAATTAAAACATTCTACGCTTTGTCGCCATTTTCAAAACAACAACTTTCAGCCAAAAACGTTGACGTTAAATTTAGCTTTGGCCAGGGCTGGCTCGCCTCATGTAATACGGGCTGAAAGTCAGAGGACGTATTGGTCGAATCTGGACCAGAAACTACAGGAAAAATCGCATAAAAAACGCTTCACATTTGGAAAGTCATCTCGGCAAACCGGGCCAGCCCAGCTCATATAATCAGGCCCTATGTGGACGTATTTTGTAATGCCGCCGAATTATGGGATGCGGGCGTGCTTAAGCTGGTTCACAATTTTTATGAATTTATATATTTTGTCTCCGATTATGGCTTCTGGTGTTACCAATTATTTGTATGGTATTTTTTTCGTATTCTGCTCAAATAGGTCTTTATCACGCCCCGCCATTTTGTATAAAAACAAAAGATTTTTGCCCGCCCAACCTCGTTTTCAACTTTTTCACTGCGAGGCTGGGCGGGCAAAAACAAAGCATTTTAGGCCCCGTCCACACGTAACCGGATATTTTTGAATCCGCAACTTTTTTGTTACGGATTAGAAAATATTCGCGTCCACACGTAGCGTATTCGAATCGTATTTGCCCGAATTCGCCGGATACGTGTGGACGGAAGGCCAATCCGCAACAAAAAAAGTTGCGGATTCAAAAATATCCGGATACGTGTGGACGGGGCCTTATTCTCCGGGGAGTCAACATGGCCGCCGCGTGATAAAGGACTATTGTGCTTGAAAATGCGGTATTCTGCCGGCAGAATGCACCTCCGCAGGTAGTGAATTATGCTTGAAAGAAATTCTGCCGGCAGAATTCACCCAAGCCCACACAATGGAGGTTCATTGGTGACACATGTACATGTCCTGCACACAGCGCCACGTGTGGTGATAACGCGAAAAATGATAAAGGTGGAGCTGTTTATATTAGGCCCCGTTTACACAAAACGTCTTCGTTTCACGTTTGAAGTCTTTGAAAACAAGTAAATAAGAGTAGGCTGCAGATGTGGTAGTTTCTTCTGTGAGCTGGTGAACATCATTTCTACGCTTTGTGGGTGGATGCTTGGTATACACAGATTTTCTTTGCTTCTTCTCAAAATCCACTTTAAATTTATCTTTGGGAGATCTGCATACCTTCGCCAGCTGATTTTCGGTCATTAACAATTTGTGCAGTAGGTAGCTGGCTTGGTGGCTGGGCATTCCTTGCGAGTGTGCCTGGGGCCTCCACACCATCCACATTTTGTTTGTGGCACAGAAGACTTGTTGGTCAAGTGGAGGACCTGTTTTTCTACCTTGGAGGTGGCAGAGTGCATAATGGTTATGTTTGTATTGTGTGCAGCTTTCCAGGATTTTGCTCGGGAAAGGTGTTCCTCAAATGTGTAGGGGGTTTTCCCGTCATCTTTGTAATGGTGAAGGAGCAGTTCTCTTAAATCCTTGTTACGGACGCCAGTGCATAGCCCGTCACGCACGAGTTCCTGTAATGGATTGGTCATTTCCGAGCATATCGTCATTTTGGCTGTGCTTCTTATTCGGGTCTCGAAGTCTGTAACTGACTCGGATGAGTTTTAAATGCAATTGAAGAAACCCAGCCTCTGCGGCATCACATCGTCTTGTCCCACGAAATGATCCTCCAGGCGCTGCTGGTATATCCACGGTTGTCAGTTTTGCTCGTCTTCGGTCAGTTTCTCTAGAATTGTCGTGTCAAAAATGTTTAACACGTCGTCTTGAAGGGTGCGCGAGGCAGAATGCTGCAATTTCGCATTGTGCTTTCTCAGCCACCCAGTGTTCGGGAGTCGTCGGACTTTTGCTGGTATCTCGCCGATCTCGTTGTAATAGGCACCAAGCGTTAAATTTCCTGCGCCAGATCCTTACGCTTGCTGCCTTGTCCTCGGTTAGCGTTAGCTTTGGGGGCTTGCTTTCCGCCATGTGCTTCGTGTTCGCGATCGGTCGTGACTAGAATGGATACTCCAAAATCAGGTTGGACCACCTCGGACACTTATTGAGAATTATATAACGTAACTTCGACACTTAGAATTTATTTTCAATAAATTTTTAAGTGTAAAAAAGAAAATCTAAAATCCCCACTCAGGATTGAACCTGTGACCTCAGCTAGGCTTAGGTCAAAGATTTTTTTCTTTCCCTCGTGTGGTCCCTCATTTCCTTACTAGGGCTAACGCTCAGTACAGGGAAATTTATAGGTTTACCTAGGCACTATAATTTACAAACAGAGTTAATTCTCTGATTTCTTGCTTGTATCACCAGTGCTACGTGGCTCAACATTTATTTGTACCCTTCACATTCTCATTGCCACGAATTACCACCTTATTACCCACGATCTGCTCCCGTACGGCCTCGTGGCTGAAGCGGTAGAGTGACGAAAGATCTAATCCGGAGGTCGTGGGTTCGAATCCCACCGAGGTCAAAGATGTTTTTCTTTCCCTCGTGTGGTCCCTCATTTCCTTACTGGGGCTAACGCTCAGTACAGGGAAATTTATGGGTTTACCTTAGCACTATAATTTACAAACAGAGTTAATTCTCTGATTCCCTGTTAGGCTTACATAGCCTACCGTACCACTGTAGCACGTAGCTTCTCGGGTTGCTTAGTCCTAAATTTAACTATATAAACATGATAAACTGCTGACCCCAACTTCAACTGAAAGCGAACCAGTTACTCCGTTATATAAGTCTAAATAAGGCGTCTGAGGTGGTCCAACCTGATTTTGGAGTATCCATTCTAGTCACCACCGTTCGCGATCGGCCACGAGCGAGTTTGTGAGTAACAGGGTTGAGTTACAGTTCGCCGACTTTCCTAAGTTTGTAGGCGTAGCGTTGGCGACGAAGCGTGAGGTGTTTTAAGCTACCTCTTATGACACCAAGTTGAGTTCCTCGAGCAAGAGTGAGAAAGTATTAAACTGACACTGACGCCATCTTGGACTACAAGGTTTATTCTATCTCCCATGGTGCACCTCGTACCGTAACAATATAATCAGGCCCTATGTGGACGCATTTTTTTTTTTTAGACGCACTTCCAAAACTGGTCTCAAAAGTTAGGACGTTTTAATAATATCTTGTTTATGAAATGGACGGTGAAAACGGAGGTATTTGAAAAACGGTGACTTTGATTTCGACCCTGAAAACAAAAATGACAAGAAAAAGCGGAGAGGTGGGGGAAAGGGCTCGGGCCATCCGTTTTTTCGTGTTAATATTTTTGCTTGAGTACAAATTGACTTTCAATTAATCTATATAAGGATGACAAGAACACGGAGCACTACTACCATACCTGTAAGTCTTTGTGGGTCCCATCAGTTCTCGCCAGTGCATTATGCCGTTTTCTTTAGCAAGGATCATGGCTGTCATTGGACCACTACACCAAGAAAAGTAATATTGTATTTATTTATAAATGACAATATGCTACGGTCAACAATAGTACACAAGGTATCAACAAGTTATGCAAAACTCTGGGCAGGTCAGTACAATGGTTCACTGCAGGCTAGAAGAATGCTATAGCTACGTGATGCGAAAAGGATATGTCAATGCACACGACTCTTGAAAAACTGCCTGGGGGGGGGGGGGGGGACTCCCATATAAAAATGACGGGGGTGCTCGTTGTACCTTTTAGGGGTCAAGATTTGTAGATTAGTACCGCTTAGGGTACTAAAATTTAAAATGACTACCGAATATGACATGTGTTGTTTTAGAATTGGTACCTCTTAGGAGTAAAATTTCTTTGGTGTCCCGCCCAACAAACGAGATTCTGGTACTTTTTAGGGTGTTTTTCGAAAATTTCTGACGAGCATCCCCCTCATTTTTATATGGGAGTCCCCCCCCCCCGGGGTTAATGCATGCGTGCATACGAATTTAGAAACATCTTCAATGGGCAAAAACAATTCACCTTGTTTGTGAGATTGGAATTTAGTAATTTATGAGATTGTGTGAGCACAAGAGAACATGATTGGCAAGTGCAATTCAGTATCTTTATGGGCCGTTGTTTAAATGCATTTATATTTGGAAGCTGACAGAGTTAATTAGAATTTGGTTAAAGTAAAAACCCGGGGGGGGGGGGGTACTCAACCAAATTTTGTACGGGGATGCTCCGCCCCGAGGTCCAAACCCTTACCCTTTTATATACCGTTTTTGACAGAAAAGGTACCCCTTTCATATACCTTTCACTGAAAATGGTACCCCTTTCATATACCTATCATTGATAATGGTACCCCTTTCATACAGCCTTTACGTGCGTCTGTTCGATATAATTTGAAAGGCGCTTTTTATGATACTTAAATCACAGTTTTCCCTACGTTTTTTATACTTCAACTCGTGTTTTCGCTACCCTTTCCTATTCTTCATGAAATCCCTACCCTTTCATATTCTTCAACTCGTGAAATCCCGACCCTTTCATATACCTCCAGCCTCAAAAAGGTACCCCTTTCAGATGGAGCATCCCTGTATAGCCCATTATAGGGAGTACCCCCCCCCCCCCCCCCCCCCCGGAGTAAAAGTAGAGAAGAGCAGCTGAGGATGTTAATTACCTGCTCATATAACCTGTAAGCCTGGTGTAGAAAAAGCGCTCTGAGGAAAACAACAAAATACAGTTGGAAAGTTATTAAAAGTGCTCTTCCTTGGAGTGATTCTATACGCAGTCTGTCACAACTGTAATGAGCCAATTAGTGGTTATGTATTAATGCTGCTGACAATTTTTATCTCTTTTTTTTGTTTCACGTTTCTTAAAAGCACCATTTTCATGATGGCAGCATTGTTTTCTCGTGGAATTTAGCCTTTAGGAATATTTCATTTAAGGGGGGAGAGCCTTTAAACTACAAGGTGGTTGCTATGGAAGAGTTCAAAACGTCACATCAGTGGGTTTCTTTCCTTGGCTAGCTATGATGTTTGGTCACATTAATTCTGTTGATGGTTCCATCAAATTTTATGAGTCAACCATATTGTTAAGTCACATGACCAGAACATAAAAACCCTTAAAACTCAAACATCTTACATTTTTTTTCCAAAAAAAGCAATGTCAACGGCTTGAGAACATTCCAATGAAAAATCTGTAGGATGGATTTGTAAAAATTCGCACTATTGAAAAAGCTGTGACATCATAAAGGTGTATTTTCATACATTTTCTTTAATAGCTTTCCTTTTTCGTCTAAACAGTAGTTACGTGCTACAGTTGTTAAAAAAAGTTGAAATGCTTAAATGATTTGCCAAAAAAATTGAATTTTTATCTTTTCTTTGAATTTTTGCACTTTTTCATTCTTATGTGTGGCTGGGGACTGGCACTAGTTGCGCATGCACAATGTCAATTTGGTGATGTCTTATGTTCAGTTTCATAGCTCCCACCATGTTAGCAGCTGTTTATGACATGTGATAAATGCTAACCATGAAATAATGTCCCTGGCAATGACTCTAAAACACTGTAGTTAAAGGAGCTATGTCATGATGATTTTGAGGTTTTCGGGTAAAAACTGCCCCAAATTAAAACTAAGTACCCTTGTTGTACATGAAATGCTTAAAGAACACTAACAGGAAGATATCAAGTGAATTTTAGTAGAGAAAATAAACCATAATCAGAGTTTTAGCGAATTTTCTAAGACACAAGAGATAAACTTGCAATCCATTCCCATCCTGGCCATCTGCAGCCCAAGACACTTATTTTTACTCTTAGAGCACTAGTAGAATAATTTTAAACAAAACTGGATTCTTATTTTTGGAATTTCACTGAAATAAAGATGTATTTTGGCTTCTTAAAGTAACGCTAAAAATGGTGACATAGCCCCTTTAAGGTTCAGACTGTCCCCCTTAAACCTCACTAGTATTACCAAATAAAATAATAAAGTGAAAATGAAAACGAATGAATTCTGGTAGTTGCTGAAAAATGACGTCATTATGAAAATAGCCAATTGCAATGGTAAACGGTTCAGTGACTGAACGTTTACTAGTTTGTGGTTCTAATTGGCTTGGAGGTCAAAATAATTCTGACAAAAGCATAAAAGACAACGAGGCCCTGCCAGGGTAAATTCCGACAGGCGACATGACCCAAAAAGTAGCGACAGCACGTAAAATGAAATTGCGACCAAAGACAATCATTCTCAGCACAATTACAACAGTGACATCAAAGCAGAGAATTAGCAACAAAGAACGGTGGTTTGGCATATTTTTTCACCAATTTGAGGTCCTTGAGGAACGATAACTGAGCTATTGTAGAACTGTAGGCGTTTCTTTATAATGTACCATTATCCACCTTTTCTAAAATTCCGACAAACTGTGTTCGTCCAATTTCTGACAGCGACATGAAGCATTGATCAACACCGACATGAGACATTTTAAAATTCAGACAAGCGACATGGGATCCCCCTCCCCCCTCCCCCCCCCCCCCCCCGGCCTGGCAGGGCCTCGATAATGCAACTGTTGATCAAGTTTTCCATGCTATTGAAAACCGCTGTAATATTAGGAGTACATATAGTAATAATTTTTTACTGTTTTTATTTTATTAGTGTGAAAAGCAAGAAAGCTCAAGACAGAAATATCATACTTCAGTTTCCAAATGCAATTCAGACAAGTCTAATTTATTGCAATTTTGCAGCTATAAGACAGATGATTGTAAAAGTATTAGCAAGTACCATAGTTAAGACAGAAATGATTATTTTAATCTGACCTTTGTGTTCCTCATAGAACTTTTCTGCTTCTTGCTGGCTAAATTGTGTAATTTTTGATTGAATCACAAGGAATCCTTTGTCCTTTATGATGGTCTTTACTTCCTGTCATGAATTATTCACAAAACAACAAAACAAGTTTTTAAAACAATGCAACAATTATAGCATCTTTGCTTTTTTTCTCTCATAGAGTACAAGATAACCTTCAGAGACTTGATTCAGCCCCATAGACATACAGAGGGCTGGGATGTCACCCCCAACCCCCCTTCCTTTCAATACAGTTGGGCCTCCATGTGCAACCACCTCTCGTAAGCGACCACTTCTCCGACGCGACCACTTTTCCAAAATAGTCAAAACCCTTTTTAAGCAATCAACTCTTCTAAGCAACTACTTTTCCAAAATATCAGATTTCTCCCAGTCAAATCACAAAAGTCAAAACCTCTTGAAAGCGACCACCACTTGTAAGCAACCGCGCCACTTTCAATGCTGGCAATTTGAATTTTTCTATTGTTTTAACCTCTGGTAAGTGATCGCTTGCCCATATTTCAACAGACATTTCAACAAACAGGATTATATCTGCAGTGCCAATCATGTTTTACTGGACTTGAACATACAGTGCAAGTCCAATAAAACAAAAATTTTATCCATTGCATCAAAACTTTAATGCGATACAATATTTATCTTTTGTACATTGAAGTCAGGTTCATGTGACTCAAAGTTAAGACCCCATGTGCAGAGATGCCAACCTCTGGAGAAAATAAGGAGTTTTTTCTGACTAGGTGAAATTTTTTTCACGCCAAAGACATGAATCGTGCAACATAGTCGAAAGCATCTAAAGGGGCCTGGAAATTTTTTTGGGCTTTACCCTCTAAAAGTGCCATTTTCTGTATTCCTGAGACCCAAAAAGCGTTTGATATGAAGAACCGAATGTTTGGGGGATTTTGGGAAAATTTGGGTTAAAATCTTAGCCTATTGTAGAGAAAAGATCCAAAGTCGCTTTTATCCGGGAGATTTGGTAAACCGTATCCGGGAGACTTCCGGATAATCTGGAAGAGCGAGAGTTGGCATAAGTGCATGTGGTCTGACCTCAAGTACGTTGGGTCTGAAAAACCCTGATTGGGAGATTCAATAAAGTTTAAATTAAATTAAATTAAGTAAGCGGTGAAGTAAGCGACCACATTTCGTAACGTAAGGGACAACCTTGCCTTTGCATTTTGAGTGGCCGCTCATGGAAGGTTCAAGTTGTCCGCCAAGCCTTGTTTTTCACTCTCTCATCAGTTCTTATTTATAGGCATTGTTTTTGGTGTTGCGGATGTTTTGCGATCACCAAAGGACGTAAAACAACATATTCAAACGACAATAAACAAAACCCGAGGTCATCACAACACAATGATAACAACGCTAAGCCAGTCGGTTTCTGTAACACCAAGAATGTTTATCATTTGGTATCCCTATGTGTGGCCCTTTGTTCGACTTTGAACTTAGTTTTTTGGAGTCAGACTAGACAGCTGCCTTACCTTGGTTCTTACTGGGTGCATCATCAAGTCAGGTTTTAGGATCGCCAATGTCAACTGAAGACGACTTCGACCCATGACGCCCAAAAGCTCCACCCAAAACCGGCGCCAAAACGATTTTTCTCCCGATTTTTCTGTGTGCTCTGTGCACAGAACGCTTGCCCAAGACTGTTATTTATCGTTTGTGGTGAAAATAACGAAGAACAAGCGTTCATTCTAGGGGTAAAAATTCCCTTAATGGTAGGAAATTTCCCCAAGAAGATCTGTTATTGTTTTTCCGTGCTTTCCCTGAATGCGCGCGCGCTTTACTTCTACTTTCGGTCCCAGTTTTCCAGGGACTTATGTCACGCCATACCACGTTCTTCGTCGTTTTCCAAATGATTTTTTTTGGCTTTTAAGTAGAGTCATTTACACTATTTGAAACTGCATATTGTAGATAATTTATCTATCAATAAAGTAAAAGCCGAGAGAGACGAGAGAGACTTGATATACAGGACTGTTTTTGCTGTTTCCGTTTTGCTTGGTTGTGATAGCGTCACGCGTTACGTCACGCATTACTTTCTCTTCTACTTTCGTTTCCAGTTCTTCAGCATCTGAGGCAGGTCAACGCAGTCACTCCGAACGTTCTTTGGATCCTGCAAAATGCCTCCGATTCTAGCAAACTTAAGAAGGCGGAAAACATGGAAGGAAGCGTTCTTCGATGCCTTACAAGTTTTCCATTTTCTAGTTGCAATGGCTTTTCTGTGGGCAGGAGTTGTCGAGTTCATAAGAAATCCGCCGTATTTCGATGCGTATGGCGACGCTTCAACACAGAACCATCTTCCTGAAGGTTTGTTTGAGGTAAAAGTCTATAAATTTCTTGATGTTGTAAAAGTAAATATCTTTCTTGGTTCTTTGTCATCTATTACAAAAGTTTGCACGAGCAGCGTAATGACGTTTTTCCCACTCATTTCTCGCAGATCTTTGAATTTTTTGGAAGCTTACATTTTTGATTTTCAGCCTCTTCAAAAATAACCTCGATTCAGTTCTTTCCATGTTTTGTGTGTTAATTAAGACGATTCTCCTGAATTTGAAAACAACAGAAATAGAACACATCATGATTATATATTCCATTGTCAGTCAATCTGCATACTATATTAATATAAAAATCGAATGTGAATGATTCAAGATCAGTGCCCTTTCACCCCGTAGCGCTCACGTTTAAACCTGAAAAAAAAAGTTTTTGTTTATAAGCTTAAGTGCCGGAATTTCAATATACGAACATACTGCTTAATGGCTTTTAGTTGAATGTTCACCGTGAATGATTTTCTATCTATTCGTTTCACTGCGGATTGAGCAAATTTGGATATATGAAATTTGTAGCTTCAATTTTTAGGTGTGATGATGAACAAAGTCTTTACTTCAGTTTGTCAGTACAAATGGTACAAATTATTTTTTTGTGTCAGTATGCTTTAACTCAACAGGGGCGTAGCTACCTTTATCATATGACCCGTATGGCCCTGTGAACCTTTTCTTTGCAAAACCATTGATGAAAGTCCCGTATGAGGGCCGTACACATTTGCACGAGCGGGGCTGGAAAAAGGCGTACGGCCCAACTACAAAAGCGTATGGCCTTGCACGTTAAAATTTCAAGTAATTTTGTCTCCAAATTGGCCATATGATAAAATACTTATTGACTAAGTTAGGTCGGGCCGGATGGGAAAATATTTGGCTCTCGGTCATGGCGCACGGACCTCACTGCACTCGGTCCGTACGCCATGACCTCAAGCCAAATATTTTCCCATCCAGCCCTCCCACTTAGTCAATAAGTAACATAGTACGCACATACGCCAAGCATACCTGAAAAAGTCACAAAAAAAAAATGAAAGATTTGGGACTTGTGGGTGGGGGTGGGGGAGGTAGGGGGTGTTTGAACATTAATTGTGCAAACCTCTGAAAAAGTCCTGGCTACGCCCCTGCACAATCTGAGTTTTATATGTCCATCAATTGCCAAGTTTATGAATAGTATGTGTTTAGTATATATATATATATATATATATATATATATATATATATATATATATATATATATATATATATATATATATATATATATATATATATATAAAGTGTAGAACTGGATATTCGTAAAACAGTGCTCAATACATTAATGTAGAGCGAAGTATATGTTTATGGAGGAAAGAAACAAATTAACTACGCTTTCATCCCGACAAGCCTGTTTCGTGGTTGCCCACTCATCAGGGGATTGATGGACAACCACGAAACAGGCTTGTCGGGATGAAAGCGTAGTTTATTTGTTTCTTTCCTCCATAAACATATATTTTATATATATATATATATATATATATATATATATATATATATATATATATATATATATATATACAAGTATACAATGTGCCCTCCCGGTTATTACCATAATGGCTTTATGGCAACTCCTGAACTTGGCCACAGGATGTACGGTTACACATTGTTGGATTGCATTGTGGAGTCACGAGAGTGCTCAAACTGCGAGCAGTGAGCGATATATATATATATATATATATATCTAGCTGAATTTTTGAAAAGGTGGTCAACGAAAATTACAGCAATTTCAGTAAAACTAGCCCAAAAAAGGGTTTTTATGACCCCAATCAGCCCGAAAATCACAGAGAAGAGAGAGAAGATGGGAAAGGTTGCGTGGGGCGAGAGAAGAAAAGACTCTGTAATTTTCGGGCTGATTGGGGTCATAAAAACCCTTGTTTGGGCTATTTGTAGTGAAATTGCTGTAATTTTCGTGGACCCCCTTTTCAAAAATCCAGGTATATATCTCGATAGATTGACGACAACGATTGGAAAAAGTGCCAAAAAGCCATTTTCAGCCAAAGTCGGCACTTTCTGGAACACTCCACAGCTTGAAATTATCTTAAAAGCAACAAACGACCCCCCCCCCCCAGCCCCTCCCTTCGTTACTTCCCATGATTCTCTACTATGACAGACTCAAACGTTTCGAAGCCAGTGCGCGCGCTACAAATCAGTGGCTTACTTTGTCGGTTATTTTCAGTAGATTTCCTTTTGGCCGCCTTGAACAAAGTTTTCCTGAGGACATCATTAAGTCCCGTGAGGGAAAGAAAGCTGGCGATTGGCACAGTCTGTCCTCGTCCTGATATCTTACTGTATTTCGTCTCTTTTGAGGCTAAACGGGTTCCACTTTTGATCTCGGGCCGAGACGAAAAGGTTACGGATATTGGCGCTTTGTTCTTGGCGGTAACAAGTCTCTGGCCTCAAAAAGGAGCTTCTACGGGTCATATCTATTAGACAGCAGCCGAATTGTTGGTGAATTTTGAACCAGCCACAGACTTAGTAAAAATTTGTTTTGAAGGCAAGAGAATGTGTTCCCCTGTCAAATGCGAGTCTACATCCGGGAACTCGAATAAAATTACTGCGAAGACAAATGTTTGTGGATGTTTACTTGCCAAGAGCGTGAGTTTTTTCGAGTTATTTGATGATATTTTGCTTGTGAGAATCATGGAAAAAGTATCGGTAGTTTCCCGGAAGCCTTTTTACTGCTGCAAAGGAATTTCATTGTGTGATTTCCGGCTTGGTCGAGTTGTTGTTGACAAATGCTGATCAGCTGTCAGTGACAGGTATGTCGATTCATCTGTTTAGTATATTCCGTGCAAGGCATAAAACAGCTTCTTCTGTGTTTAGTTAAAGCAATAGTGCCTTACATAGCCCATTCTGGGTTCTAGATTTATCTGCGGCGAACGTTTGCTATAAACCGTATCGTTTGACCTACTAAAAGGTTAATAAGACTTAATTATTTGTGCTTTGGTTGTTAATTTCGAATTCATTGCAAAGCTTTGTCACTTTTGCCGAGAGCAACTTGTCGTGAACTGTCAGCAATTAGGATGCCATTTTCAGCCTAACTAGATTCTTTTAAATGCTTTTCATTCGCCTTAAGTGTGAAATTGTTAAAACGTACTTGAAATTTCTAGAGCCTTGCTTTAACAAATTCAATCAGATAATATGCATGTGTGACACAAATTCAAATATTTGTGGCCCCTGTCTCAATATAATGCTAGCAAAATGCCTTGAACCAGCCTTATTGTCATTATTTTAGTTCTTTTAGAAACATGTTTGGCGTGTACGAGACTGTTAACCTTCATGAGATTTTTGCTTTTTGTGGCCAGTACAATTTATTTTATATCTTTGCGAAAGGTTGTCTTGTTTGCATTGAATTTCTTACTTCTGAGGTGCACATAGAAATGTCACATTTTTTTACTCTAATTTAGTCGCTTTCAGATACATTCAGGGCACAGCTAAACTAAAGAAAATTTAACACAGTTAAAACAGCATCTTTCAACTAGTAGCTTATAAGAAATGACCGTATGCTAATAGATGGATAGTGTTTATGTGAAGTTGATTGAGGGCTTTCCCTTCTAATAATGAGCATGCCAATTCATCGTTCGCCGGCGAATGATAAATCAAGGGAAAAGAGTAAAACGGTTAATGAATTGGCGACAATGATCAGGAAAAGTACCAAAAAGCAATCTCCGGCCAAAGTCAGCGCTTTCTGGAACACTCCACAGCATTTGCTTGAAATATCTAGCTGAATTTTTGAAAAGGTGGTCAACGAAAATTACAGCAATTTCAGTAAAACTAGCCCAAAAAAGGGTTTTTATGACCCCAATCAGCCCGAAAATCACAGAGAAGAGAGAGAAGATGGGAAAGGTTGCGTGGGGCGAGAGAAGAAAAGACTCTGTAATTTTCGGGCTGATTGGGGTCATAAAAACCCTTGTTTGGGCTATTTGTAGTGAAATTGCTGTAATTTTCGTGGACCCCCTTTTCAAAAATCCAGGTATATATCTCGATAGATTGACGACAACGATTGGAAAAAGTGCCAAAAAGCCATTTTCAGCCAAAGTCGGCACTTTCTGGAACACTCCACAGCTTGAAATTATCTTAAAAGCAACAAACGACCCCCCCCCCCCAGCCCCTCCCTTCGTTACTTCCCATGATTCTCTACTATGACAGACTCAAACGTTTCGAAGCCAGTGCGCGCGCTACAAATCAGTGGCTTACTTTGTCGGTTATTTTCAGTAGATTTCCTTTTGGCCGCCTTGAACAAAGTTTTCCTGAGGACATCATTAAGTCCCGTGAGGGAAAGAAAGCTGGCGATTGGCACAGTCTGTCCTCGTCCTGATATCTTACTGTATTTCGTCTCTTTTGAGGCTAAACGGGTTCCACTTTTGATCTCGGGCCGAGACGAAAAGGTTACGGATATTGGCGCTTTGTTCTTGGCGGTAACAAGTCTCTGGCCTCAAAAAGGAGCTTCTACGGGTCATATCTATTAGACAGCAGCCGAATTGTTGGTGAATTTTGAACCAGCCACAGACTTAGTAAAAATTTGTTTTGAAGGCAAGAGAATGTGTTCCCCTGTCAAATGCGAGTCTACATCCGGGAACTCGAATAAAATTACTGCGAAGACAAATGTTTGTGGATGTTTACTTGCCAAGAGCGTGAGTTTTTTCGAGTTATTTGATGATATTTTGCTTGTGAGAATCATGGAAAAAGTATCGGTAGTTTCCCGGAAGCCTTTTTACTGCTGCAAAGGAATTTCATTGTGTGATTTCCGGCTTGGTCGAGTTGTTGTTGACAAATGCTGATCAGCTGTCAGTGACAGGTATGTCGATTCATCTGTTTAGTATATTCCGTGCAAGGCATAAAACAGCTTCTTCTGTGTTTAGTTAAAGCAATAGTGCCTTACATAGCCCATTCTGGGTTCTAGATTTATCTGCGGCGAACGTTTGCTATAAACCGTATCGTTTGACCTACTAAAAGGTTAATAAGACTTAATTATTTGTGCTTTGGTTGTTAATTTCGAATTCATTGCAAAGCTTTGTCACTTTTGCCGAGAGCAACTTGTCGTGAACTGTCAGCAATTAGGATGCCATTTTCAGCCTAACTAGATTCTTTTAAATGCTTTTCATTCGCCTTAAGTGTGAAATTGTTAAAACGTACTTGAAATTTCTAGAGCCTTGCTTTAACAAATTCAATCAGATAATATGCATGTGTGACACAAATTCAAATATTTGTGGCCCCTGTCTCAATATAATGCTAGCAAAATGCCTTGAACCAGCCTTATTGTCATTATTTTAGTTCTTTTAGAAACATGTTTGGCGTGTACGAGACTGTTAACCTTCATGAGATTTTTGCTTTTTGTGGCCAGTACAATTTATTTTATATCTTTGCGAAAGGTTGTCTTGTTTGCATTGAATTTCTTACTTCTGAGGTGCACATAGAAATGTCACATTTTTTTACTCTAATTTAGTCGCTTTCAGATACATTCAGGGCACAGCTAAACTAAAGAAAATTTAACACAGTTAAAACAGCATCTTTCAACTAGTAGCTTATAAGAAATGACCGTATGCTAATAGATGGATAGTGTTTATGTGAAGTTGATTGAGGGCTTTCCCTTCTAATAATGAGCATGCCAATTCATCGTTCGCCGGCGAATGATAAATCAAGGGAAAAGAGTAAAACGGTTAATGAATTGGCGACAATGATCAGGAAAAGTACCAAAAAGCAATCTCCGGCCAAAGTCAGCGCTTTCTGGAACACTCCACAGCATTTGCTTGAAATATCTAGCTGAATTTTTGAAAAGGTGGTCAACGAAAATTACAGCAATCTCAGTAAAACTAGCCCAAAAAAGGGTTTTTATGACCCCAATCAGCCCGAAAATCACAGAGAAGAGAGAGAAGATGGGAAAGGTTGCGTGGGGCGAGAGAAGAAAAGACTGTAATTTTCGGGCTGATTGGGGTCATAAAAACCCTTGTTTGGGCTATTTGTAGTGAAATTGCTGTAATTTTCGTGGACCCCCTTTTCAAAAATCCAGGTATATATATATATATATATATATATATATATATATATATATATATATATATATATATATATATATATATATATATATATATATATATATATATATATATATATATATATAGTATGAGGTGATTTGTTTTTTTATAGGGTCCTGTAACTCTTTTACAAATTGTCCTTATGGCCTTTCTTTTATTATTATTATTATTATTATTATTATTATTATTATTATTGTTAATATTGACATTGTACTTACTTATTGTCTGTGACTTGCATTAAATTGTAATAAATAAATAAAATAAATTAATAGTTGCTTATTAAGCTTATTAATGCTAACTGACATTACAAAGTGAACCGTTTTGGTCATCAAACCCAATCAACATTTATAAAAAAATTGGGTTTAATTGGTTCGGAAATCGAACACAATCAAAGCACAATTGATTGCATTTGATTTCCAAACTCAATCAAACAATCTAAAAATCACTCAAAATAAAAGTACCAGATAAATATTTAAACAGTCCGTTTTAGCATGTAAAAACAACTACAAATGAGTTCACAGGACATGCGATTGGGTTTGATTGAGTTGGATTAATCAAATGTTCGATTTGGTTTGATAAGTGACGTTGGTCAAATCTAGGGTTATTAGACTTTAATAGATGATATACAGTGCAATATTAATAACGGTAATAGAACTGAGTGGAGTCCAATTCGGTCTGAAATCATACGAGTGATTAACAAAATCGGACGACTGCGAAGCGGGAGTCCGATTTGTTTAATCACGAGTATGATTACAGACAGAATTGGACGACACGAAGTCCTGTTACCAATTAATCATAACTATAACAAAATTCGAGGATAAAACGTTAAATGGTTAGTACATGTTTTGGTGATTAAAAACATAACAATTGAGTGTGTTTTTGACGGAGATGCATGCATGGAAAAAGGATAGCGTGCGCAAATGATGCGTACTGTCCAATTACATCGTCCAATTACAAGCATGGCGTGTAAACTGTCCTATTAATGCTCTAATCGGGCCTGCTGATAACCAATCAGATTCAAGAATTTTGTTATAGTGTTGATTATTCCTTTAATCACTTTATTTTCAGACTGATCCAAGGATTATCAACAGAGAGGTTAGTTTTTTCAGTGATCATCATCTATTTTCTCACTGACATCACAGTACAAAGCCAGGTATGGAGGTAATGAGAATGTGCTCATAAACATGAGAGATGTAGCTACATGAATATGTAACCTTTGAAGCTAATAAAACCCCAACTACACCTTTACTCCAAATTTACTTCATACCTTTGAAGCTAAAACCCCATCTACACCTTTACTCCAAATTCACTTCATACCGTTTTGTTAACATTAATGTACACTGAAGTTTGCAAGAACAAAACTTTCATGGTTATCCACAGGGAGGCCAGACTTACAATGAGCGTCCTCGATGACAAAAATATAAGGATTTGTATGGGATTTTATTGTGAGTTTGATAAAATATCAAAATCATAAATAAACAGCCATTAAAATGTCCATACCTCATTAAATGATGTCAATCTGTTGTTTCTTGGTAGTGTTATGGCTTCTAAGTAAATGGCATTTTAGTGAGTTTTGGTATGAATGCTCAAATGGCTGCATGTTTATTTTTAATTTTTATATTTTATCAAGCTCACAATAAAATCCCAAACAAATCCTTTATAATTATATTTTTTTGTTAATGACTCTTGATATGAGTCTGAGCTCCCTGTGGGTTATCTAGTATGTAATATTAAGTGTACTTGTTTATTTTTTTTGTGAAATCAAATTATTAAGGATAGTATAAATGTTTTTTTTTTTTGTTAAATTGATTGTGATTCTAAGGTTCTGATCATATTTTCAGAAGAGTATTACAACAATTTTAGTCAGGATTAAAAAGTTTGGTAATTTATAATTTAGTTGTATATTGGTTGTGAGCATTTCTACTCAGATCTCAAAACAGTTGTTGTTGCTGTGTTTGTTATTGCAGCAAGCTCTCCGTCTAATGGATTTTCCAATCCTTTTCATGCTTTTGGTAAGTACAACAATATACTCACATGTAATTCAGTATAAAATGTGTAAAAGTCAACTGTCTCTAAGATGGATCTCATCAGGACAAGCACCATCTGTCCATCTTTGGGGAAAGGACGCCAGCAATAAAGACTCCCTTTTGTTTATTTCTGCAAACACTGGAGACTTCAAAATTCCATTTGGCTAATTCACGCTGGGTGGTTAACACAGTAAATTCCCATGTGAAGTCGGCCATGCGTAAAAGCACAAGCCAGTTTCTGATTGGTGAATGTAGTGTATTGGTAGTTTCTTGGTGTTGCGGATGGTGTGATCACCAAATGACGTAAAACAAAAGATTCAAAAGACACTGAACAATACCCACACCACGACACAAAAGCTAACCAACAATGGCTTCCGCAACACCAAGAAACACCCATTGTATTGTTCAACCTGATGAAGGGCCAAGCCCGAAACGTTGTTGTTTTAAATTAACTTGACACTTTCTCAAAACATTTTATTTTATTTTTCCAATGTGTTTATTTCTATTTCAAATTCTTGTTTATAAGTGTCACGCATCCTTGGGAATTCAATCTTTTGAATTCATTTGTTTTGAATGTATTGACAGTTGACATATTGGATTACAGCTGTACCAGGAAATTGGTGGGCGTATAGCGAATAGCCTGGTTCTTATAGCAAGTGTTCCTTCCCTTTCTCCTTTTTTCTTTTTTGCCCCCCCCCCCCCCCCCCTGCTCCCAGCAGAAGGGGTAGAAGGGGTAATGAATATTTTTACGTTTTACCGTTATTAGGTGGGAACTGGCTGTGAGTAAGGGGTACAAGAAATACACAATTCACAACCCGTTTTCTCCACCACACATTACAATGCAACCTTTGAGCGCTATAAACAAGTGTTGAGCTATAAACAAGTGTTTTATCTTACAGGCCTATTTTGGTGTATGTTGGTGGTTAAAGTTCAAGGGATTAGCATGGATTCTAACAGCTTGCATTATGCTTGTGTTACTCTGTTTCTTTGTCGTCAACTTCTGGGCCACTGAGCTGTTTGATTGGAGGTATGTTTTTCTTATACATGTAATCGATCCATATATCGTGGAAAAGTTGGTTGTTGTTCAATGCAGTAAAATACAACAATAAAGTGTATTATAGTTTTATGTTGCTTAATATTTATTTAAGACCTGACAACTAGATTGTACTAGTACAGAACTGTTATTGAGATCAGTAACAAATGTGAAATACCATGTAGCATTAAAATTTGGTGGGAGTTTTATTTTGCAGATTGGCGATTTTTTGCAGTGTGAACAATTTTTTTTGGTTCACTAAGATGACTCAGAAATTTCTGCTGAGAACAAATTGTTGCGAATTTTCTATTCAACTTTTGTTACTTGTTGAGTGACAGTGCGCTCTTATTAAGAGACATTTCACTGCATTCTATTAAATCTTCGAAGGTGATACGGCACTTCCCGAGGTAAAGGACTGACTATGCTACCACTGGTAAATATTCTATTGTACAAGAATGTAAAATTTCAATGTTAAGGGCAATCTGCAAAGATAAAAAGCCACAAAAACTTCATACTACATGGTAGGGAATTTAACTTAAAAGAGAAAATAACTTACCATACTGGTAACAACATTTTAGACTTGGGGTGTGCATTATTATGTTTAGAGATTGAGAGATACCTCAGACCTACATGTCGAAGGTCGAAAACACAAACTATCCAATAAGTCAATGTGAATGACAATTGACAGCTGAAGTTACAGTGTATAACACCTTTACAGGAAACAAAGGAGTTTCTTTCTGACCCCAAATCAGTTTACTAATTTAAATTTATTATTTCTGGTCTAGGTATTACAACCCAAGAATGAAAGGCCTTGAAACTCAGGTGTTTACTATTACATTGTCCATCACCTCAACATTTATGGTGCTGTTTTATAAGAGAAGGAAAATGCCATTCAAATTCAAGGTGATTTTATATCAAGGTCTTGCTAAAGTCTAAGTGTCATTAAATTTGTTCTACATGTATAGCCATTATAAACTGCAGGATATTACCGACTCCAAAATAGCTACCAGGGAGGATAACACTCTAAGAACAGAAGAAGGATCTGAGTGACAAGGAGGTTCGAAGGATTTTTTGGTGTTTGAAATTTTTAATTTTTTGGGGATTAAAAATTTTGTCCAGTATTTAATAGGTAGTTAGATTCTGGCAGGGATTTTTTGTGGTTTGGATTTTCTCCAATATAGTTTAATTTATTATTAGGAATCCATGATTGGTGTAAATTTATAACTATCTGCTTGTAGCTTTTAACAAATGATTCAATGAACAAACAAAGCACGAAACATGAAATATTCCACTTCTGTTAACATTTTAAAATAATAGCTGAGACAGAGGTTTCATTAGAAGCCGGCAACCGGCGAATTTCGCCGGCTACTTCCAAAATTATCGCTGCCTACTTTTCGATTAATTTCACTGAAGTTGATGCCCAGAATGCTGGAAATGCCATTGCCACTGCCGTCTATTTTATAAATATTGCCACTTACTCTTAATTTTATTGAAACCCCTGGCTGAGATATGGGATTTTTTGGATCTAGTTTTGCCAAAGGGGCTCTTCACCAAGATTGTATATATAATTTCCCAGAGATATACCACATGACACTCGTCACACTCATGTGACAAACATTTTTTAAAATATTTGCTGGTTACCTTTCATCACTTAAGAAAGACACTAATACGATAATTGAAAGATTGCAAAAACTATATTTATGGATTCTGAATACATTGTATTTTTTAAGTAACTGACTTTATAAATGTTACTGATCCAATTATCACTGATTCAACAGTCCACCTTGCCAATCAAAGCATTTGGAAAGATCCATGTGTTCTGCAACTTCGCAGCAATGTTTGTGATAGTTTTCTTCTGCTTGATCATTTGGTTTTCTAAGCTTTACGTATCCTGGTCTTGCTTCAAAAACTACAGAGAAGTATTGGGGTTATGCCAGAGCACGAATATGGTAAGCTATTTAGTCAATTAAAAAAACATATATTACTAGTAGTAATCATAGATTATAGTGCGTCTCCTTATACCGTGACACCTCGTCTTGACCGTACGTAGCACCTCAGTTTCAGCCACTGTTGAAAGGGGCTATGTCACGAGATATGTCACGCAGGCAAAAATGTCGGGCCGACGTGAAACAAATCGGGCAAAATCCTTCAATTCTGCCGTGCTGTGTACTCCAAAAGGTCTCAGATTTTTCCTACATAAATAGTTATTTGTCTTGATTTCATTTCGGTTTATATTTCTCCGATTCTGAAATGATACGCCTCAGTATTTGGTGTGATATCCGCAAGGATTTTACCGACTAAATAAATGTAGATATCTCAATATCTGGAAGTTGCATTCAGCATATGTTTAATCAAGATGGCGCAGATTTGGTACCGACACTTTTCTCGATTCGTTCCGCCTAGTCGACGCGCTAAGCATGCTGGATACTATTGTGACGTTTCAAGATGGCGCAGATTTGGTACCGACACTTTTCTCGATTCGTTCCGCTTAGCCGACAAGATTAGGAAGCGTCTCCTTCGTCGACGCAATGAAATCGGCATCCAGTTGTGTCAATTACCCTTACTGAATGCTTTTATGCCAGTTTTCAGGGTTCGTGCTACTCCTTGAAGTCCTTGAAAAGCCCTGGAATTTAATTTTAGATTTCAAGGGCGCTTGAAAAGCCCTTGAAAAGAAGAATTTTTGCTGAAAGTGCTTGAAAATAATGAAAACTCCTTGAATTTTTGTTCGGTTGGGTAATAAATTAGGATTGTATTTAAGTAGTTCAGGGATTGAGCGCAGACTTCAAAATCGGGGACAGATTTTGCGAAACCTGCGCTGTTGCATGCAAAGTAAACTTGCTTTGAATACTCCTTGAAAACTCAGTTTTTAGTACTTGTCAGTACTCCTTAAATACTCCTTGAATTTTATGTCCAAAAACCAGCACAAACTGTGCTTAATTTTTGTATTTTTGCACACCGTCAAAGGTTTACCAAAATTAAACCCGAGAAAATTTATCCACAGAAACAAGTTAGTGTAACGGTACCACTTACTTGCCGTAATATAAATGTATGGCAGTTACGAAGTTTAATAACTCTTCCCTACTTTTTTTCTGACCTCAACTTCTTTATTTATTAGTTGAACACAACTCAAGAAAATATCAAGATTTGTACAGAACATCAGTTTTGAGAACTAGAACTTCAGAAAATATTCTTTTATTAGGTTAAAGTACTGTAGTTACTGTTAATAACACTTGCCAAAGTGCATTAACCCTTTAAGCCCTTAGAGTGATCAGCATTAAATTTCTCCTTGTAATATTAATGCCTTATCAATCAAAAAGGTCATGAGAATTAAGGACATGATCACACAAGCTGAGTTCTTGATATCCAAACAATTTCTCCCCACTATCTCTATAGGAAATGTATAGGACTAGAAATGAGAATTTAAATTTTGATGTTAGGGCATAATTTATAAAGGGTTAACAATGTACAACCCCATTAAAATGTACAAACTGTTGCCAAGAGAGGAAGGGTCAGTAGGAGGGAGTCTGTTATTAATAATTAGGATCTGATTTCAAATTAATTCTACAGGTTCAGTGCTATCCTTGTGACAGATGTGATCCAGATGGACTGAAGGAATGTGTTAAGGAAAAACACAAGATGTTCCACTGCCAAGATGTTAAAAAAGAACAGGTCAGAATGAAAGACTTCCTGATCTCACTATCTTGTGACCTTGATCACCAAGAAACTTTGCAGTATTATAGACAAGTTTAACCCATTGACACCTGAACCGCCCGAAACCGCCCGTACAAGACTGCACTGCTTTAAAAGACCTTAAAAAATTGCAACTTTCTCAATCGTGCGAACATTGCCTTAACTAGCAGTTGTGAGCATTGACTAGAAAGTCCCTCAAATTGAGATACCACACAAAAAAGTCAGCGATTTTGCAGAATATCAGCGTTTGAATTTGGACAATAACAAAAATGACCGTTTTTAACGTCATAGAAAAACAACAAAAATCACGTTTTTGCCTTTAGTTTTTTTTTATTCAAATCATCGTGACAAACCAAAAAGTCAACATTCACAGCAAAATTCAGTCCTAGTCCTAGCTTGGCAGTGAATTGTTTTGCTTTTATTCGTTGCTCGGGCCGAGCTGCAGCCTCTCGTTCTAGTGCATACTGACCTTGCCTCGATTTTCAACGTCACCACCGCACTGCATGCTAGGAAATAGCCACAATTTTTGACAGCGTTCGTTCCTTTCCCCACACGTTTCATATTTATACTAAGTCCACAGCCACTCCGACCTACCATCGAAATTTAGCGCCGTGGTAGGTTGAGAAATTCATCCAGAGTCGAGTCCCAAAGCTACTTCGTTTCGTGGCGGCCATTTTTCCAGTTCAACGAGCAACGAGCAACGAGTCAAATTCGTAAACGAAGTACAACACCTAACTCGCTTCATTGTAGCCTGTTCCAGGCGTTTAGATTGTGGGGAGCATCGAAAAGCGGCACGCGGCGCTATAGGGTCGAATTTATTTCGAGATCGTTATTCACTTTTAACTTCAAAACAAAAACAAAAGCTGCGCGACGAACTAGAGAACTGCCTCCAAAATCGAATAATACTGGTCGTAAAGAACAATAAATTCGCCATCGTCGATTAAACCATCGTCATAGCTTATAAGATGCAAGTACGGAGGTCTTTGAATGCCATAACGACAAGACTGTAACAAGACAAAGTTCTTCGCAAAGAAAAAGTTGTCATCTATCTGGGAAGCTGCACTGCTTAAACTTCGTTTTCCCCGCCGAAAACGAAACCCTTGGCCCAGTCTGCCTCGGTTGCGAAACGTCGCCGTCGTCCGTTTCGTTGTCGATGCTTAAGGTCCCTAATCACTCAAAAACGTAAAAATGCTTAGGAGTCAATGGGTTAACAAATATGGTACCCTGGGTGCCAGAGGCTTGTCTCATGCTCTCATCTCTCTCATATTACACGCCTCTTATGTCTCTTATATTTTCACCGCTCGACAAGCCTCTGGACAAGAGCGCGATTTCTTTGATAGCGCCGAACCAAAAATATCCTGGATGTTTTGCTGATTGGCTCCTGATGGCCTCCTACGGGATGGATGTTTCAAGCATTGCGATTGGGTGATGAGTTCAATGGACGCGTGCTCGGAACGCATGCAGTTTGGAGTTGGCGAAGATCAAAGCCAGACAAATTCACTCAGAGGGATGCTTAGACTGATACTACAGGAGAACTCCTTCCAGTTCAATGGAAGAAACTATCTCCAAACTCATGGTACCGCAATGGGAACTAAAGTGGCAGTTGCTTTTGCCAACATCTTTATGTCCGTGGTAGAAACAGAAATCACGGGTCCCGTAGGAGTTCGTAGGAGGACATTTTGAGAATAGTCTCTAATCTCTTGGCAGATTCAACTGCTGTCAATTAGATCCGTGATGTAAATCCCAAGGTGTGATAAAGTTAACTATCGTGCTGTAATTAAAGGCGGGCCGCGCTCTTTTCAAAGCATTTTGTCAACAAATTCGTGTGCGGCAAGATTTAATTTTTTTTGAATGTTTAGATTCGCAAAGGTTAGAGCGCGATGGCAAAAACATTTTCCGCAGAACATGGTTTTCAGTTAAAAGCCTAATAGTGAGCGCGATGCGCGGGTCACTCGCTTGTTTGTTACGATTTTTAACTTGTGCTCTTTACAGAACTTTAATTTGGCGGACGACTGAAGAGGCTCGAAGACCGAAATTTTTTATCAAACTACCGCGTTTTAACAGTGTTTAGATCGTTTTAAAGTTATTTTAAGTGCGTCAAATGTCTATAAAAGACGTGATGTCTTATTCTTCTCGCTCTTTACAGAGCGCCTCTTCAACAAATTCGTGTGCGGGAAGATTTTCATTTTGACTCGTTAGATTCGCAATGGTCAGAGTACGATGGCAAAAACATTTTCAGTTAAAAGAGTTGCCAAATAGCGAGCGTGAATCACGGGTCACTCGCTTGTACGTTGTGCTTTGTTTCTCGTGCTCTTTACAAAGCGTTTTTCAGTCCAGATCTAGACGCGCTCTTTTTCTCGATCGGTTAACGTAGTTCAGACCTATTAACTGAGGTTTTAAAAAATAATATAGGCCTTTCTATTTGCCGGACAATGGGAAATGTGAAATAAATGATGGCTTCTCTTTGAAATCCTAACTTGAACAAGCAAAAAGGAAGCGCCCGCCTCTCACGACTGAGGGGACATTGTTTGTGTTGAGATAATTATTCAAATTTGAATCCATTTGCCGGTCTCGTGGAAGTTCGTAGGAAGACATTTTGGAGCGCCATTTTTAGTTTACAGAACACCTTCTAGAAAATAGCGCTTTGATACTTTTTCCTCGCATCGTATTAAATCCGAACATCGCCAATCTTTTGTTTAGACACGAGGCTAACATTTCCAGGGTGAACCATAGTTAGCAAGTCCTTTCTTGAAGAGAAAGACCATCCTGAATATCAATGCGGTGTTTTTTCCATACTGAAATCAGCGAAAAAAAAAACGAATTTTAGAACTCGATTCGATAGTAGTTGTCCAAATCTCAGGCAAATAAAAAGGGTCTTAAATGATTCCTTAACACCTGTTCTGAAAAAGCCAGGTGAACCTAACCGCCAAAGTACTTAGCTTATTGTTATGGAGTAAAACATATACCTTGTTTCGCCATTTTCCCCATTTTCTTTGTAATTTGGCTCTTTTGTCAGACGGAAGCTTTTCAAATTTAGCGCTCTGGACCGTAAGAAGGTCCCGGATATGTCGCTGTATTCTCGGCGATGACACTTTGTGATGGCAGTCATGGAGTAGCGTCCACCCCCCAGGACACTTTGTGATGCCAGTCATGGAGTAGCGTATCATACCTCAGGACACTTTGTGATGGCAGTCATGGAGTAGCGTGCAACCCTCCAGGACACTTTGTGATGCCAGTCATGAAGTAGCATGCACCCACCCAGGACACTTTGTGATGACAGTCATGGAGTAGCGTGTCATACCTCAGGACACTTTGTGATGCCAGTCATGGAGTAGCGTGCAACCCTCCAGGACACTTTGTGATGCCAGTCATGGAGTAGCGTGCAACCCCCAGGACACTTTGTGATGCCAGTCATGGAGTAGCGTACCACCCCCAGGACACTTTGTGATGCCAGTCATGGAGTAGCGAGGCATCGCCCGGAATGCCATGGTCTTTCGCGTCATGTACTTACAGTGCCCACCTTCTTGATACGCAGTATAATTATTTGCATATAGAGAACCAGTCGGTTGTATTTGCTCAACGGAATAAGCTTTGGGAATACTCTAGTCTCTAGTCTGTTACCAGATTCAACTGCTGTCAATTACACGGTTTGATGCGTGATGTAAATCCCAAGTTGTGATAAAGTTAACGATCGTGCTGTAATTAAAGGCGGGCCGCGCTCTTTTCAAAGCATTTTGTCAACAATTTCGTGTGCGGCAAGATTTTCATTTTGACTCGTTAGATTCGCAATGGTCAGAGTACGATGGCAAAAACATTTTCGTCAGAACATGGTTTTCAGTTAAAAGCTTTGCCAAATAGCGAGCGCGATGCGCGGGTTACTCGCTTGTTCGTTACGCGTTTTTACTAGCGCTCTTTACAGAACTTTAATATGGCGGACGACTGAAGAGGCTCGAAGACCGAAAGTTTTCAGTCCAGATCTAGACGCGTTCGTTTACTCGACCGGTTAACGTAGTTCATACCTAGAGTATATTAAATGAGGTTTTAAAAAATAATAGAAGCCTTTCAATTTGCCGGACAATGAAAAAAGTGAAATGAATGATGGCTTCTCTTTGAAATCCTAACTTGAACAAGCAAAAAGCAAGCGCCCGCCTCTCATGACTGAGGGAACATTGTTTGTGTTGAGATAATTATTCAACTTTCAATCCGTTTGCCGGTCTCGTGGGAGCTCGAAGGAAGACATTTTGGGAATACTCTAGTCTCTTGGCAGATTCAACTGCTGTTTATTAGACGGTTTGATGCGTGATGTAAATCCCAAGGTGTGATAAAGTTAACAATCGTGCTGTAATTAAAGGCGGGCCGCGCTCTTTTCAAAGCAATTTGTCAACAAATTCGTGTCGCAATGGTTTGAGCGCGATGGCACAATCATTTTCCGCAGAACATGGTTTTCAGTTAAAAGCGTTGCCAAATAGCGAGCGCGATGCGCGAGTCACTCGCTTGTTTGTTACGCTTTTTTACTTGCGCTCTTTACAGAACTTTAATATGGCGGACGACTGAAGAGGCTCGAAGATCGCAATTTTTTTATCAAACTACTGCGTTTTAACAGTGTTTAGATCGTTTTAAAGCTATTTTAAGTGCGTCGAATGTCTATAACAGACGTGATGTCTTATTCTTCTCGCTCTTTACAGAGCGCTTCTTCAACAAATTCGTGTGCGGCAAGATTTTCATTTTGACTCGTTAGATTCGCAATGGTCAGAGTACGATGGCAAAAACATTTTCCGCAGAACTTGGTTTTTAGTTAAAAGCTTTGCCAAATAGCGAGCGCGATGCGCGGGTCACTCGCATGTTCGTTACGCTTTTTTACTCGCGCTCTTTACAGAACTTTAATATGGCGGACGACTGAAGAGGCTCGAAGACCGAAATTTTTTATCAAACTATCGCGTTTTAACAGTGTTGAGATCGTTTGAAAGTTATTTTAAATTGGTCGAATGTCTATAAAAGACGTAATGTCTTGTTCTTCTCGCTCTTTACCGAGCGTTTTGTCAACAAATTCGTGTGTGGCAAGATTTTCATTTTGACTCGTTAGATTCGCAATGGTCAGAGTACGATGGCAAAAACATTTTCCGCAGAACATGGTTTTCAGTTAAAAGTGTTGCTAAATAGCGAGCGTGAATCACGGGTCACTCGCTTGTACGTTTCGCTTTGTTTCTCGTGCTCTTTACAAAGCGTTTTTCGGTCCAGATCTAGACGCGCTGTTTTTCTCGATCGGTTAACGTAGTTCAGACCTAGAGTATATTAACTGAGATTTTAAAAAATAATATAGGCCTTTCTATATGCCGGACAATGAGAAATGTGAAATAAATGATGGCTTCTCTTTGAAATCCTAACTTGAACAAGCAAAAAGCATGCGCCCGCCTCTCGCGACTGAGGGTACATTGTTTGTGTTGAGATAATTATTCAAATTTGAATCCGTTTGCCGGTCTCGTGGGAGTTAGTAGGAAGACATTTTGGAGCGCCATTTTTAGTTTACGGAACACCTTCTAAAATAGCGCTTTGATACTATTTCCTCGCATCGTATTAAATCCAAACTTCGCCAATCTTTTGTTTAGACAAGAGGCTAACATTTCCAGGGTGAACCTTAGTTAGCAAGTCCTTTCTTGAAGAGAAAGCCCATCCTGAATATCAATGCGGTGTTTTTTCCATACTGAAATCAGCGAAAAAAACGAATTTTAGAACTCGATTCGATAGTAGTTGTCCAAATCTCAGGGAAATGAAAAGGGTCTTAAATGATTCCTTAACACCTGTTCTGAAAAAGCCAGGGTGAACCTCACCGCCAAAGTACTTAGTTTTTTGTTATGGAGTAAAACATACACCTTGTTTCGCCAATTTCCCCAATTTTCTTTGTAATTTGGCTCTTTTGTCAGACGGAAGCTTTTCAAATTTAGCGCTCTGGACCGTAAGAAGGTCCCGGATATGTCGCTTTATTCTCGGCGATGACACTTTGTGATGGCAGTCATGGAGTAGCGTACCACCCCCAGGACACTTTGTGATGACAGTCATGGAGAAGTGTGCACCCCTCCAGGACACTTTGGGATGCCAGTCACGGAGTAGCGTGCCACTCCTCAGGACACTTTGTGATGCCAGTCATGGAGTCGCGTGCACCCGCCTAGGACACTTTGTGATGCCAGTCATGGAGTAGCGTGCCACCCCTCAGGACACTTTGTGGTGACAGTCATGGAGTACCGTGCATCCCTCCCAGGACACTTTGTGATGGCAGTCATGGAGTAGCGCACCACCCCCCAGGACACTTTGTGATGCCAGTCATGGAGTCGCGTGCACCCGCCTAGGACACTTTGTGATGTCAGTCATGGAGTAGCGTGCACCCGCCCAGGACACTTTGTAATGCCAGTCATGGAGTAGCGAGGCATCGCCCGGAATGCTATTTTCTTTCGCGTCGTGTACTTACAGTGCCCAGTTTCATGATGCGCAGCATAATTATTTACCTATACAGAGCCAGTCGGTTGTATTTGCTCAACAGAATAAGCTTTGGGAATACTCTAGTCTCTTGCCAGATTCAACTGCTGTTAATTACACGGTTTGATGCGTGATGTAAATCCCAAGGTGTGATAAAGTTAACAATCGTGCTGTAATTAAAGGCGGGCCGCGCTCTTTTCAAAGCATTTTGTCAACAAATTCGTGTGAGGCAAGATTTTCATTTTGACTCGTTAGATTCGCAATGGTCAGAGTACGATGGCAAAAACATTTTCCGCAGAACATGGTTTTCAGTTAAAAGTGTTGCAAAATAGCGAGCGTGAATCACGGATCACTCGCTTGTACGTTTCGCTTTGTTTCTCGTGCTCTTTACAAAGCGTTTTGCAGTCCAGACCTAGCGTATATTAACTGAGGTTTTAAAAAATAATATAGGCCTTTCAATTTGCCGGATAATGAGAAATGTGAAATAAATGATGGCTTCTCTTTGAAATCCTAACTTGAATCAGCAAAAAGCAAGCACCCGCCCTTCACGACTGAGGGAACATTGTTTGTATTGAGATAATTATTCAAATTTGAATCCGTTTGCCGTGATCAGTAAAAGCAAGATAAAACCCCTCGAGTGGAAAAGGTACATCGATGATGTGTTCTCCCTGTGGGACCCAAAAAGAGAGAAAATAGGACAGTTTATTTTAGAAGCAAAAAGGTACCATCCGACCCAAAATTTTCAGCTGAAAAAAATATGAGAGAAGAAAACAAATTTCCTAGACACTACTATCTATAAAGGCGAGAGATTCTACAAACTAAAAAGATTCAATCTTTGACATCCGCACGCACTCATACTGTGCTCTGTTCCATGCCAGCCAAATATTAATTTATGTTAATTCTGATTATCACAAATTGCATTTTCTAAAGGTTCATTATAATGCTTTACAAGTAGTGTTAACAATAAACACACAGATGAGTCCACATAGTGGTCATCTCTTTTAAGATCCAATAATAATTATTACTACACCAAACATTGAAGGATAGCTAAGGGTCGAGGCCACATGCCCTTTTGAGCCTTGTCGACCTTTTAATTGTCAGGAATTTGATATCAAATGAATATTAAGCCGACAATGTTTTGATTTTTTTTCAGGGTGCTTTTTGCTTGTTTAACTACAACCTCAGTGTTTTTGTGTTCCTCAGAGGTATGGTAAACCGCTATCATGTGAAAGAGTTTGTTAAGGTCGGCACACACAGGGTGACTAGTCACAGTGACTGGTTGCTGCAATTATGTGAACTTCTAATATGAACTTCTAATTTTCAGCAAAAAATCAATTTGCATTGACTGGTTGATGAAATTGAAACTGGTTTAAATTGAAGCAACTAGTCGTGGCAATCTCCTCATGTGTGCTGCTGGTGCAACTAGTCGCATGGAGGAAGACTGTTTGTATGGTTACACTGAAAGGGAACAAAGTTTTTTTTCTATACTTCAAACTATTTTTAATTATTACAGCCAAATTCGTTGTATCGCGATGCGCAAAATGCAAACTTCGAAAAATTTTCTGCTTTTTCTGCGTTTTCTGTTCCGTCAATCATCTCAGTGGGAGGCGGGGTTAACACGGAGCGAGTTTTTAGCGCGATGAGAGATTCCCGCAAGTTTGATTCGGAGAGTTCAATGGCGATAAATTTTATTCGAAGAGCTGATGAGAAAGAGAAAGGATGCTTAATCGAAGAAGATGGATACAGGAGAGGAATTCAGAAAGTTAATTTTATCCGTCGATTTTTACCTTAGAATTTGTGTCTTCGCTTGTAAATCTGATTTGCATCGGGCATATTAAATTAGTGAGCTCCGCCAGCGTTGGACGTTTTATCGGCTTCAAAAGTTTGCATCTAAAAAAATTCGACGACTACAGATGGGAAAAACCGTCTTCAACTTCCATGGAATATTTCATTTATATGCTGGCAAAATCGATTCCGCTGGCGAGCCGAGAAGTTTGAGCTTTTCCTGTTGTTTACAGTTACGGTCGACCGATCATGCATCAACGGTAATAATATGCAAATTTAAACTGACAGTATGTATGCAGAAAACGAATGAAGTAACGACGGAAAATAAAAGAAAATATACAAAAACAAGATGCGATGTGATTGAATATGAACTAAATATTTGAAAGAAATCATCTTGAAGATGATTTTGAAGATGAAATCATTGACAGAATTTTCGGCTATAAGTTTGTCTTACGTACGGTACACTCTTTCGACTCGGGCGCAGAAATTTGATCATAATTCCGTTTTGGTCTTTTAATTACGCCGATTACAGGTATTTTATTCTAGCATTTAGCTCGTTTAATTTTTCATAAATCGATCTCATGTTCAGTCTTTAATTAAAACTGCCCAAGCAAATGCATAACCCCACCTCCCACTGAGATGATTGACGGAACAGAAAACGCAGAAAAAGCAGAAAATTTTTCGAAGTTTGCATTTTGCGCATCGCGATACAACGAATTTGGCTGTAACTATCCTATGATTGTGTACTTTAACAAAAGGCAATTTTATTGGATATGGCCATGTTTAACACTGTACAATGTTTCATACACCATTTCTTGGAATTGCAATGCAATGTCAGTTGCAGAAAGTAGAACTCAGTTAATACTTTCATCAAGCAGCAGCAACTTGTTCGCAATCAGGCTTTGTCTGATGCAGGATGCAGTGCACAATGCACAATGCAATGCTTGTACACCTTGTCTCGCCACCAGTACTTATAAAGGTGTTGCAAGAAATCACCCTACTTAAACTTAACATTTCACATCCTGGGCTTCTATTTAACCTCAGAGCTTTGGGCTAAAATACTACTTGGAATTTTTCGTTGGCAAAATCCTTGACAGTCCACTAGAGGGTTATGTCGGAGAAGGAAATTTAATTCATTTATGTACCCTTATTTTTGGATTTTTACACCTCTCATGTTGTTTGTTTTCTGTGCAGTATTTGCCTATGTTGGCGGCCTTGTGGTATTCCTCAGCAATTTCTTCAGAATTGTGCTTCATTACACGTTTAGAGCCACCTTCCTGTTTATTCACTGGTGTCATGTTGTGTTCGGAGCAAGGGAAGGACACAGGGCTAGTGTGGATCTGCCGGAAATTCATTCAAATTCTGAATATCAAGAGCCAATCCAAGAACCATTTCAATATGTGGAAAGCAACAGACAGAATGAAACGGAAGTGACAGATGATAGTCTACATTGTAATTTTAACTCAAGCATTGATACATGTAATAATGTGCAGGAAGAGGACTCGCTTGTTGATGCTCTTATGACATAGATGTGTCTTGTGATCCAAATATGTTATTTGCAAATGGAAGCTACATGTATGATGATATGTAAATCTTTCAACCATGCACAACATTTAGTCACATGCAACTGAAATCATAAGAGGTAATTTGTCGTGTCAAACATCTTGGGAAAGGGCACAGGGATGACATTAGGGAGCTTAAGCAACCACGACAGAGACAGCAGCAAGAATGGCATAAAGCAATAGCTGGATTGAATTTTTTTGCATGCCCCTACAGGTGCATTTAACATTTTTGTGCATATTTTCTTTGCCATTGCCTGGAAAACAACGTCAAATCATGAAATTACAGGTTTTGTGGAGACCATGAAAGCACAACGGTTAATTTTCCTTTCTCTATTTGAACTTACGAATGCAGCTCCTGGGGAATTCAGTAACAATGGAACAATAATAATTTGCAAAGTGGTTTAAGAGTTCATATTCTTTTTTCACGACGTTTTTCTTGGCATTTCCGTAGTGGTTGCTTATAACAAGCTCTCTATTAACTGAGAAAGGGAGTATGGGTAGAAAACTGAGAGAATATGGGATTTATGAGGAGGAAAGCGGGAAATGGGAACAAAATAATTGTAATTTTGCACCAAAGAAGGTACTGAACAGGAGGTAGAAGTGAAGGAATAATAAGATAAAAAGTAAATGACTACAAAAGCTCATGCTTATTATGTTTGGTTATTCTTGCCTTTTTCTTGTTTTATATAATTATGAGATTAAAAAGAAATATTTATCAATTATTCATTTTATCACAAAAAGTTATGCCTGGTCAAATGAAAGCTTGAAACATGTTTAAAATCTTACTCAAGGACAACTGTCAGTTGTTAATAATGTGTAAATATGTGGAGACACGGTGGTCTAGTGGTCAGCGCGTCGGACTTTCAACCTGAAGGTCGGTGGTTCGAAGCCTGGTCTCTGTCGTCGTGTTGTTTCCTTAGACAAGAAACTTTACTCCACATTGTCTCTCTCCACCCAGGTGTATAAATGGGTACCGGCGACAAAATGCTGGGGGTAACCCTGCGATGGACTAGCATCCCATCCAGGGGGGAGTAGCAATATTCCTAGTCGGCCGTGTGGGCCATCTGGCTCGTGTGCGACTTTACTAATAATGTGTAAATATGATATTTAATAGTCAGAGAAATTTTGTAAAGGAATAGATCGATTTCAGTAGTACAAATAATTTTAATTCCAATTTTCTATCTTTTGACCAATATCTTTTGGTCCATTTAGCCTGAGAAAACAGACAGTCAGTGGTGGCGCCGCGAAACGACGCCTGTTTTCCCATACTAGGTCCATTTGGCTCACTCTGATCTTCAGCGCTCCAAGATGATTGAGAATGTTGTGTGTCTTTATGCAAATTTATTAAATAACACTGTACCACCTGCTGGAATAACACATTAGTCAATTCAAAGAATTTATCACACCTTTATATTCAAATAACACATTCATCATAAAAAATTATGTAATCAGAAACAAAGATAGAGTGATTTTACTTCAACTGTGAAACAGAAACTATTAGTTAGTGTGTAACACTATCTATCACTATCTATTACACTAGCGCTAGACCTTGATAGAGTGATTCACAATCTAACAATTAGTGTGTGATAGTCAAAATTAAACAAAAGAAAACAATGGAATTATTGTCCAATAGTGCGTACTATTCTAACTATTTCACGGGTTAACTGTAATCGCTCTAATATTCGAGGATAATAGAAACTGATACGAAGTACTACGGCGTAAAATCCTACTATCTATTTCACAGATGAAGTAAAACCACTCTAATATCAGGAGGAAAAAATCTTTATTAATTTTGTGACAATTTATTTGTATCATTGTCCCAAACACGACTTGTATCATCATGAAAAATTATTTGCTATTAAGTATTTTTAGATTTTACAAGTTATAGCCAAATATAAAGAATCTTTTAAGACATGATCATGTAAACTGTTTTTTTTAAACAGAATTTAGTGATAAATTATTACTAAATATTATTTTTCAACATCTTATGGGGTTTTAATTACAAAGAAAAATGGTGTCAATGATAAATAACATTTATTGATCAACACCATATCAAGAACCTTCATTGTACCTTACACGTACAATAAATTTAAGTTATAACAGAAAGTGGTAGTGTAGCAGCTCAATAAGCCATTTTCGTATTTAAAATTACCGCTGAATTCAAACACCAATGACACATTGATACAGGGTTAGACTCGACCTAATGTAAAATATTCTCAAATACCGGCAGAAGGTGCGTGAAATTTGAAAATTAAACAATAGACAGAGCTCTAAACAGGTCATCCTCTCGCCTCAATTTGTGAATTTATCACTTCGGATTGAGGCTAACCCTGTAAAAAATGCGTCTTCAGTGCTTTCATTCAGCGACCATAGCGAATTCGAAACTGGACTATTGTCTAAGGTGTTGCGGTTACTTCTATGTTTAGTTCTAGGAGCCATTGTTTCCGTTGTTGTATTGTTCTCACGAAGGGTATCAAACCAATGATGTGAGACCTTACCTTGGCTGCGAGTGGTTATTCGACCCTCCTCACGCATCTCACTTTGGTGGAGTGTGGGAGCGCCAAATCGGTACTAGTCGTCGCATCTTGGATGCAATGTTCATGAAGATTGGAAGTTCGCAGCTAACCATGAGCTTTTCACGACCCTTATGGCGGAAGTAACAGAAATAGTCAACTCACGCCTTCTGACACTGACGAACCGCAGCCATTGACCCCAAATGCACTACTCACCATGAAGACGCGCCCACTTGCACCACCACCCGGAGACTTATCCCACAAGAACTCTATGCTCCTACGCCGAGGGTCATATCGTTTTAGTAAAGGACAGAGAAGTAAACCGGAGCAGTTGGCCACTTGGAAGAGTTCTCGAGGCTATTAAAAGCGAAGACGACAAAGTGAGGAAAGCGAAGATTGCCGTCTTCAGAAAAGGAGAGCTAAAAACCATGGTCCGTCCGGTTGTCGAGCTTGTTATGATTCTTCCCCAACATTCTCAAAAACAGACTTACGCGACAGTTTGCACAGTACATTTAGACCGTACAAAAGTTCACAAAAACAACTTTTTCTCCGTCTAGAATAACTATTACGACTAATTTCCAAATAAAATACACCCGTTGCTTATAAAAAATGTTTCCGAGAAACTAAATTGGAAATGAAAATTGCAAAAAATACACAAACATATTTGCATAAGACCACGCCAGTGAAGTTTAGAACTATAAAATCCAAGTCTTCTTTTGTTTACATAAAATCGCTTTTCAACCTATGTAATGAATGGACAACACAATCTTCTTTCGAAAAATTTTATTCAAATCTCCGTAAGTTTATGTTTAAAAGCAAAACGCGAACCATTCATAGCTCATCGAGGCCGAGAAACATTCCGCTAGCCATGACCATGAAAAATGACGGGCATGGGTTCTATGAGTATGGGTTCTATGAGTATGGGGCTCCGCGCGGGCCTTCGACCCGCAGAGCTCCGCTATTATGGAAAATGATTTAACTGCGTGGTTCATTTTGGTTGAACAGTAAGCGACCCACACCTGGCTGGGAACGCAACATACTGAATTCTATAGAAATAGTCATTAATATAAAGATTCCAAAAATTAGTTGATAAAAAATGTCTTTATTTAAATTAAATTTCATGTACAAGTCTATTTGTAACTGACAGTAAGCTCAGCACTAGATCAGTAAATGTTTAAAATTAGGAAAAAATTACAAGTACAGATCTTAAACTCCTGCTAGTTAACATGTTAAAAAATGTTTTTATTTAAATTAAATTTCATGTCCAAGACTATTTGTAACTGACAGTACGCTTTAAGCACTAGATCAGTAAATATTTTTTTAAAATGAGGAAAAAATTAAAAGTACAGATCTTAAACTCCTGTAAGTTAACATTTGCATGTGAGACTAACTGGCAATATCAGACAAGATTTTTTAAAAAGCCATCTGATAACAAAGACGCTTTGAGCTATTTAATATATTATGTGTTTTAATGTATTACTAAGCATTTAGAGATTTTGGCAATTAAGGTGGCTCTTAATAGTTTAAACATTCCCATCATGATACATATATGATATTCAGTCACAGCTACACCAGTGAAGTTAAGAGAAAACGTTTAGTACAGGGGAAATTTTTTGATTTTTATATATTTTCGTCTTATATACATTTGTGCCAATTTTCACAAAAATCTGTACATAGCATTCAGAGGTATGTCATTTTTACATAAATTTAAGGTAGCTCTGAACTCTATGTACAGAATTTTTAAACAATTGTTAAAATGTTTCTCATGCCAATTAAACAAAAATATATTGAAAACAAAAACTTCCACCATGTAGTTTATAAGTTATTAGCCTCAAATGGTCCAAAATAGCGTATTATTTTTTACCTCTTTTCGCGTTGCCATGGCAACGAATGATGACGTCGTCTGGATACCACTTTGTTCACTGATAAAATATTTACTGGTTTCAAGTAAAAGATTTTTAGCCACACCATCGGGCTAGTTGTAATGAAATGCAAAAGGCGATAGGACTGAACAATATGGAGCCACCTTAATCCGTTACCTTGACGCATACTGAAACCTTGAAATTTGGGCTTTGATAGCAGTTAAGTTACTTTAATAGTTGACTAACATTTCAAGGTTTGTTTAAAAAAAATTGTATGCTCCAGAATATACACAGTACATTCTAACCCCCAGTAACAAGGTCACCAAAGGGACCATGTGAACTGTCTGTATTAAATGAATAATCAGGCTGATAAAATCATGTTAGTAGCTGTCTGTCATAAACATTAATTTTGAAAGTTTTGAATTAGCCAAATTGTCCATATTAATTAATAAGGATAATTTTTATAAGATTGTTTGGGTGTGGAGAGGAAAAATGTCCATTGTCTATTTAACAAATAGATTCCATTTGGCCGTGTGTCTGTTCAGTTATAGATCACAGATGACGTCAAAACGTGGTAAGAACAAAAAAGTGGCACACGAGCCGCAGGCGAGTGTGTCACTGATGTTCTTACCACATTTTGACGTCTTCTGTAATCTATAACTGAACAGACACACGGCCAAATGGAATCTATTTGTTTTATACAATGAACAGAAAAGTAAAAAGAGTAAAATTACGAACTTGCCTCGTAGCGCTCGACTGTTCGAAGATTTGTTCCAGTTAAGGTATTTTTCAAGTCGTCAAGAATACTTTTCGTCTTGGTTTCTTCTTTTTCTTGCTTGTAAACAGCACCTGCTAAACATTTTTCGAGGCTTTCACTTGCTCAATCCAGAAAAATCTCGCAAACATTTTCATTTTTTAATAGTAAACAAAGCAAACAATTTTTCTATGACGTCAGCCGTGCGTCTGTACTCTGATAGATCATAGGCAATGACCAATCACAGAGCACGTAGTATTCAGTTCATTGTATAATGTCTATTGTTGTATTATCTAGTGACCGTGTCCGTATCATCTTAGCCATTTAAATTAAAAAAAAAAATTCAACTGACCATACTGTTATCTTTAAACTAATATCAGAGATAAATAATTATTATGTACTAATAATATTTTGTAAAAATACTCTATAATGGTTACTCTACTAAGTAAGATTTAAAGTGCCTATAACCCTTACTTTTTATCGCAAATATTGATTCTACATCAAGTGAATAATTGAGTGGAAGAATATTTTTTTTTATTTGAGTGTTGCATCTTTGAGTTATAGAGGTCTACCTTTCATTATGCTAATAAATGTGAGGACATTACAGCACTCAATAATTATACAAAAACATGCCAGTAGAGATAAATCACATTTTATAAACATTAATATTATCATTATGGCTTCTGTAAGCTATTTTAGCAAATATTGTGACTAAATCAGACAATAGCTATAGTTAATTCCCAAGGAGAAAAATATAAAATACTGGAATGACATGGCATTCATTAGAATATTGGAGATAAAAACCTCTATAACTCACAGACACAACACTCAAAAATAATATTCCACCACTTAATTATTTACTTGATATATAATTGATATTTGCGATTAAAAAGATGAGTGTTATAGGCACTTTAAGTTTCTGCTATAGTCTGTGAGTGAACTGACATCAGCGAGTCCACTTCTCCTCCCAGAACATTGTACTGTGCTTCCTACAAAATTCAACAAATTTAAACAGTTAAGTGTAAACTTGAAAACAGTTTATGTATAATTTTATTATTGATAATAATTATTAATGTAATTTATTTAAATACTTATATATAATAATAGAGTGTTTTCAATTGAGTGTTGTAAAACCAAAACCAAAGTAGTTACTTTGACCAATCACAGCAGTCGTAAACAATCCAATGAACCAATCAGAGATCGAAGCAGTTACATGTCGGCGGCGCCAAGTGCGAGAAAACGCGTGCGAGTAAGTCACGATTGGTTTTGGTTGTACTTCTGATTGGTCGAGAAAGTGGCGCGAGATTTTTTTAGCTAATCACAAAACGTAGCAATGCAAAACCAAAGCAATTGAGTAATTACTTTTGACACTCAATTGAAAACTGCTCTATCAGTTGAGAAGATGTTAGTAATGTTGATCATGTCATGAGTGTGGGACAAAAAGAAAAATCTGAGTCCCGACAGGAATCAAAACTATGACCTTCCCCACACCAGTCAGATGCTCTGACCACTGAGCTACGAGAAACTCATGGTGAGCAAGGTATACTAGGTGTATAAAATAATTTTATTATGTTAAAATTTATCAGCTCACAATAATAACTATTAACAGTGTATTAATATATAATATTGTGAATTAAATAATGCGTACCTTTCAAGACATATCAGACAATAATATTATTAAGTGTATATTTTTATTTAAAATAATATTATTTCATTCCGTGAGTAAAACCTTGCACTTCCTTCATAGTGGTTCTAATTTTTGATTTTGTGGACAAAATCCTAAAGTGTAATTATTCAAATGAAAGCTGCAGGGTATATAGTACATTCCTTTACATGCAGTGGTTCAAGTGGATCTCTCTACAACAGCCACCTTTGGTTAGAGGTTTCCTGGCGATGTCCAAGAGGACACCATTAAGAGGAAGACATGCACTAATAAGAATCAAACTGAAAGGCTCCTAAGAGCCAACCCGTGAATAAGAAATGCTAACGCATAATGCAATATTGCGGTAAATGTTTTCACACTGACACGGTTCGATATTTTTTTTTAAATTAAATGTAAGGATTTTTGACAAATGCAGAAAAAAAAACTACATTATTTTCGTAATGTCCAGTCCGAAGAAGAAAGAAAAAAAGGAAGGTCCTGAGCAGGACTTTAACTTGCGCCTCCTGACTGTCAATCCTGTCACTAAATCATGCAACTGTCATGGAACACATTCTTTGATAAGACTAAATGTAATTATTTAAAGGTAGATACGCATCAAAATGTGTTTCTCAGTTGAAAAATCCTTTTAGATCGATTTTAATGTTGCATAAAAGACTCCAAATGTGAAACATCTTTAAGCTTTATGCTTATTGTTGTTTATATTCCTTTACAACAAATAAGTTATTGTTATCGCTGGATTCACGTTGTTCTTGTAAGAAAACATATTCAAAACAAAGCATTACGTTGCTAAGTTTACAGCTGATGGAAGAAGAGAGTGAGTGAGTGAGTGAGTGAGTGAGTGAGTGAATTAGCCACCATTACCAATAACCCATTCATTATGCTTGCACATATTCACGGGTTAAAAACTGAGTTTTTTTGCATATTACTCAAAACAAAGCACCGGACAAATCAGCAAAAGAAAAAAAAACAAGCCAATTTGGTGTTCTTTCAACAGTGCGTAATGTGTAAGGTTAATTTGGAATAAGAAAACATAGCCATTGTATAGAGCTGGTTGCCATTACTAAAGGTTTGATTGTTTTGTTGTTGTTTCTATGTTTTACAAAACATAGTTTTCAACTTATTTTCCAGTCACTTAAGATAGACTACAAGCAGTCCCTTCAACTATCCCTGGAAGAAAAACACTATCTAGAGTGTATATTCACAAAACCCGTGAAACCAAAAACAGTCATTGTCTAATAGTCAAAAATAAACAAAAGAAAACAAAGGAATTAGTGTCTAAGTATCTATTAAATTTGTCTAATGTCTATTTCACAGATCATATTAAACCACTCTACACATAGTCTACACTTGAGATTGCTTTTAGGATTTTATTCACAAATTTAAAAGTTAAAACCACATTGTATATAAAATCAGAGCTTGCCTGTGGAAGCAGTAAATATTTTTTTATATTCTCACCTGATCAAGTCTGAGAAACTCTGACCTCAGAACAAGGAAGAAAATGATGGCAGAAGGAATCGACAGGAATAAGGCAAAATCATAACCTGTCAAGTAATTCCATGGTTTACCTACAAAAAAATTAAAAAAGGAATAATAAATATTCTACAGTGTAATTGTCAGCTATCTAACTAAATACTCACAGCGCAAAAGTAAGGCCCGGTTCAGACGCCGAACTTTTCATGAGCCGAACCTAATACCTTGAATTAAGTACATGAAAAGTTCGGCGTCTGAATCAGTTAAGAACGGCTATTTGAATTTGGAACGGCTCAGCCGTTCTTTCCGCCTGGCTCAGCCGGGAATTTCGGCTTTGGAACGGCTTTGATTCAGACGCCGAACTTTTCATGAGCCGAACCTAATGCATAAGTTATTATAACGACTGGTGCATGTTCTGACATCTTTGCCTGAAAATCGCTGACCTTTCGATTTGTTTCTCTTCAAACTGAATTAAGTTCGGCTAATTAAGTTCGGCGTCTGAATCAACAGGCGTACTTTTGTTAATTTGGGTCGGTCCAAATTCGAATTAAGTTCGGCTCATGAAAAGTTCGGCGTCTGAATCGGGCCTTATAAGAACTGCATTACAGGTTTAAATTCAGGACAAAAACATACTTGTTTCCTTTTAATATTTAAGGCCCACATGGTAACATTGCTAACTGGAACTGGCATGAAGCCCACGTCATGCAGACATCTTCTATTTTCTTGCTTCACGTGACAAAGAAAGTAGGAGATGTCTGCACTCAGGCTATGGAAGATGTTGCCATTAAAGTCCAAAATTTCATTTTGTAAAATATTGAAAACAAATCATGGTACCATGGAAAAGTACTGCAGCATAAGCCATGAGAAGAACTTTTCTGACACCAAATTTGCCATCGCATGTGGACTATACAGCCAGTTACGCAGACTACTCGGGAGATAAATTATCTGTTGCTGACCAATGAAAATTATAACAATTATAATACTGTAAATCCTCTGTTCAGTTTCTGATCCCTAATACACCCCCTCTTCAGTAGGGCACAAAATTAATTAAGGTGCCACCCTTTCTTTTCTGTTGTTGGTGCTCCCATCAATTAAGTAACCTTCACAGCCCCCTCCTTTCAAACATGCTTGAAACAAATGGTACTCACATGAACAATTCATGCATGATGACCAGATGAATGAAGGAATGTCTCCAGGCAAGGTAGCTATTACTCCAACAACAAAAAGGAACTGAAAGACAAATTAAAATTAAAATTAGGATCAGAGGGCACTCCTGTATGTTACACCCAAAGGGGTATCAAATGTGACCTGTTTGGGTCTAAAATAGGAGATTGATTATGATAAGGGAATGACAATTTTATCTTTTGGTTTGAAATAGAGTAAGGGGTACCTCCCTTCTGTGACAGGAAACAGGACTATCACTCTCAAAAAGAAATCGGAGATGACTGGGTGAAGGTAGCAGGCGGGGAACCACTGAAGGGGCAGCAACTGGAAAAAAGTGTTATTTGTAAGTTGGCGGAAAGTGGACAAAATTGGACAAAATTTCATGATATTGGGAATGAGTAATTTTTTGGATTAGGTTCAGTTCTTACCTTCACCACACATGTGGGACCATCTTCATTTTGATTTGCAGCAATTAAAACAACCAGCACAATTGTACTGATGCACTGAGTCCAAAAGATTCCCATGTAAATCCAGTAGAATAGGCCAGGCTCCTCCTTATTGACATCGCTTCTAAAAGCATATAGTAAAAACCCACAAGTAAGAACCTAGTTTTTAAGAACCTGTTAGGCTAAAATTTGCCAGTTAGACCCCCTCTATACAAGAACCTGTTTAGCCTAAAATTTGCAACAGGTTCTTATTTTCTAAAAACCATATAAAAATGTGTACTTGGGCAAATAAGAGTACATGTATGCAATGTTAGGTTCTGTGATCGGTGCTTCAATTTTTCTTATTAAATTCATTTTTACATAAATACTTGGTATGCAGATTTTATATAAGGAATAGGCTGAATACCACTAAATTCTATTAGCTATACAGTGTAATTTTTTCCTTCAAAAAATAAGAACCTATTTAAGAACCTAAATAGCCTAAATTTGTGCTGATTACCATTTATGTAAGAACCTGTTTAGGCTAACTTGGGAAAATGCAGGTTCTTACTTGCGGGATTTTACTGTATACCATTATAATATTATAAAAGCCTTGTGTTGTTAAGACAAAGCAAAGGCTCCTGGTGAGCCAACTAGTAAAAATAAAATAAGCTTTAAAAAACATGCCAGTTTATATCCCATCATGAAATGAAATAAAAGAAATACACATAGAAACCGCACTAAAGGAACTATTTCGTGGAAATTTAAATGTTTTGTTGTCAAAACTGCCTCAAATTAAAACTAAGTATGTTTGTCACACAAAAAGTGCTCATAGAAACTAAGAGTTACATATCAAGTGAATTTTTTAATCAGCCCAAGACATGTATATTTTATACTCTTAGAGCACTCGCAGAATATAACTTTAAACAAGACTGAACCATTATTTTAACTTGTTTCCATTGATATTAATATGTGTTTTGGCTTTTACAAAGGAAAAATAAAAATGACCACTGACATAGCCTCTTTAACATGTCATCAACAGGTTCTTTTGTTTTTCTAAATGGATATTGTACTTTTAAAATGTCATGTAATTTAATAATATCTTAAAGGATGTTGAGAAGGGGTTACCTAGCGAGATGAACGGACGTGTGTAAACGAGCTCAGCGTCTAATCTTCTCAAAATGTAGAAATTTACTGAAAATTTATACATTTGATACTGTCTCTCGAGAGATAAGCCCTGTTAATCTATGACCAAAAAGAAAAAGCGAGAAGAGCGTGGCTCAGAAGACGATATAACATCTCCCGAACACAAGATCCAGCGTGGTGATAATTCCAATATGGCCGCGTCTTCGCCTTCTTCTCTGCCAGACGAAACTGAAGACCCTTCTTTGAAGCAAATGTACACACTTTTAATCGAAATACAAGGTACGGTAAAAACTTTATTAAATAATAACTTCAAATTGACGCAAGACGTCGCAGAACTGAAAGCCACTATCGCAAAGAGCAATCAAGAAGTCAAATCTCTTAAAGAAGAGTTTGCAAACCAGATCAAATATATAGCGACATTGGAAAAAGAACTTCGAAGCACGAGTAAATTGGCAAAAGAACAAGCAAATGATATACTAGACCTCCAGGTTAGTCTCGACAACCTGGAACAATATTCTAGAAAGTCGTCCTTGGAATTTCATGGTATTCCTGATAATATCGAGATGCCTCCGGACCAGATTATCTGTAAAATTGCACAGGAAATCGGGATCCAGTTAGAGGAAAACGACATCGAAATATCCCACCGCATCAAAACGAAAAAAGGCGAAAAACCAATTCTTGCTAGATTTGTGAACTACAAGACAAAAGCTAAACTTTATAAAGCTCGCGTGAATCTGAAAGGTGTTACCGTTCAAAGCCTCTTCCCCGGCACGGTGCTAGTTACTTCGGAGACGGAGAGACCAAAACGGATCTTCATCAATGAAAATCTCACACCGTACCGAAAAGAGATGATGTTTCGAGCTGTAGAAAAAAGAGGAAATGGAAAAATTCAAAGCTGCTGGTCTTTGGATGGAAAGATCTTTGTCAAAACTTCGCCGATGGGCAAGCCAAGACAAATGCATTCTGTAGAAGAAATTCAAGATTTATAAAGGGCTTTCAGGTTTTTTTTTTTCTACCTTAAGGGAAGTACAGTAGACGCATAGCTCTTAGTAAATAACTTTATTTACCCTTTAAAGTATCAGTGTTTGAGTGTTTTGTTCAAATTGTTAAGTGTATTTTGTCTTAATATAAGACTTGTTTTGATTTTGTTTTTATTTTGGATTCAGTCTCAAAATGACAAACTGTAATTTCTTGTCCTTAAATGTTAGAGGTCTTAAAAGCAAACGAAAAAGACTCAGCATTTTCTCTTATTTAAAAGATCTAAATTGTACTTTTTATTTACTCCAAGAAACATATTCTGAGCGTCACGACGAATTATTATGGAAATCTGAATGGGGAGGAAAAATATTCTTTTCCCATGGCTCCAACCATCAGAAAGGTGTCTGTATCTTGTTGAATCCTTTGTACGATATTCAAATTGAAAGCTCCTTTGAGGATTCGGAAGGCAGAATTGTCTTAATCAATGCTTGTTTTGAGGCAGTGAAGTTTTCTGTATGCAATGTTTATGCACCAAATAACCCGGCTTTACAAAAGGCATTTATTGGAACGTTGGAATTATTTTTAGTGTCTAAAGCCGTAATTTCCGATTTGATACTGGGAGGCGATTGGAATACCACATTGCAGGCAATTGACAAAAAAGGCGGCATTCTGTGGAAAGCAACAGCCTACAGAGATCAACTTCTCTCTATGATGAATGAACTAGACTTGACAGATATCTTGAGACAAAAATATCCCAGGAAAAAATGCTTTACTTATGAATCTGGAGCACGCAATATAAAATCAAGAATCGATTTCTTTTTAATTGCGAAAATATTAACTCATCAAGTTAAATATACTGATGTTAAAACTTCGATTGCTCCGGACCATAAAGCGGTTAGGCTATGTGTTCTGCTTAAAAATAGGAAACGTGGACCCGGGCTATGGAAATTTAACAACTCTTTATTAGAGGACGAACTTTACGTAAATATGATAAAGGAGAATTATCCTAATATAAAACAAAAATATGCCGAAATAACAGACAAAAAGCTTACCTGGGAATTGATTAAAATGGAGATTAGGAGCTTAACTATTCCCTATGCTAAAAACAAATCACGGAAAACGAGAGAACTTGAGAAACAGCTCCAATCTCGCATAGACTTGTTGGATGAAAAAATTGCTGCTAATGAGGAAAGCGCCGAACAGAGTAACGAAGTGGAGTTAAAAGAACGTGAAGACTTAAAAAAGGAACTTCAACATATCTATGAGAAAAAGGCTGAGGGTGCTATGCTTCGCTCCAAAATAAATTGGATCGAGAAAGGAGAGAGACCAACAAATTATTTTTTCAATATGGAACGGAAGAACGGTAATAGGAAGACAATAACAGAGCTTTCTATTGCAGAAGGAAAAACAATCGTTAAAGAAAATGAAATCCTTAAAGAAATTCAGGCGTTTTATGAAAATCTCTACACCTCTGTTAAAGAGACCACGGAGGAAGCCTTCCAAGATTTCACTAAGAATTTGCGCCAGGACTTACCACAATTATCGGATGATAAACGCGAAGAGCTTGAAGGGCCCCTGTCAAGAGATGAATGCTTGAAAGCACTTAAATCCTTAAGCAATGGAAAGTCGCCAGGAGATGATGGCTTTACAGTAGAATTTTATAAATATTTTTTTAATATGCTAGTTCCTGATCTCCTCGATAGTATCAACGCGGGATACGAGAGCACTAAATTAAGCATTTCCCAACGTAGAGGCGTAATCACACTTGTTCCAAAAGAAAATGCGGATTTGAAAGATTTGTCCAATTGGCGGCCAATCACTTTGTTAAACGTCGATTATAAAATTTCCTCAAAGGCTATCGCCTCGAGGATTGAGAAAGTTCTTTTGACATTGATAAATCAAAATCAAACGGGGTTTATGAAAGGGAGATTTATCGGACAGAATATAAGACTGATAAACGACATACTTGAACAGACGGAGGTACAGGAAGTTCCTGGCATTCTTCTCTTACTTGATTTTAAGAAGGCCTTTGATACTATAGAGTGGACCTTTATTCAACAAACACTTGATTTCTTCAATTTTGGTAGTAGCGTTAAACGATGGGTGTCAACGTTTTATTCCAATACAGAAAGTTGCGTATTAAATAACGGTTACACAACCGATTACTTTAAACTGTCGAGGGGAGTACGACAGGGATGCCCTCTCTCCCCCTACCTTTTCATATTGGGAGCGGAGCTTTTAGCGTCTCAGCTTAGATGTGATAAAGCAATTGAGGGAATTACAATCTTTTCCACTGAGCATAAAATTAGTCAATTTGCGGACGATACAACATTGTTCCTAAAAAACATAAATTCTGTCATAAGAGCGATGAATATAATTGAATCTTTTAGCGACATCTCTGGCCTCAAATTGAATATCAGTAAAACTAAAGCAATATGGCTTGGGCCGTGGAGAACTAACCCGAGTAAACCCTTGGACCTAAATTGGAGTGAAGTACCCGAGCGTGCGCTGGGAATCTTCATATCTTACGATATAAAGGGAAACTATGGAAAAAACGTGGAGGCCAAAATTAGAAAATTAAGTACAAAACTGGATATTTGGAGTGGTCGCAATTTATCTCTATTTGGCAAATGCCTCATAGCAAAGGCAATTGGTATTTCACAATTGGTATATTCGGCATCCTCGCTCGATATTAACCCAGATGATATCTTAAAAATCAAAAAATATATTTTTAATTTCATTTGGAACAAAAAACAAGACAAGATAAAAAGAGATGTATTACGTAACGATTATGCTGACGGAGGTCTACGTGCTCCTGATCCTATTATTCTCTTTAAATCGCTGAGGTTAGCTTGGATCTCGAGACTCTTAATAAGAACGCAAAATCCAGTAGAAAAATGGAAATCCATTCCAACACACTTTTTCAAAAGGTATGGTGGACTAAATTTCCTGCTTCACTGCAATTTTGACACCAAATTGGTTGAACAATCGTCAATTCCACACTTTTACAAGTTCATCTTACTTTATTTCCTTGAATTAAGGACCCTCTATAATTGTGCGAGTGGTCACGACTTATTCTTATTCAATAATAAGGATATTTTAATTGACCGAAAACCTTTTTGTTATAATGCATGGATAGAGAAGGGAATAATGTCAGTACACGACCTAATGGATAAAGACGGAAAACTGTTATCTTTCCAAATGTTTCAAGAAAGATATGGGATTAAGACAAACTTCTTAAGTTATCTGCAGGTGCTATCTGCAATCCCAAAGCATATTATTTTGAAAGCGAGATCTGTTCAAATAAAACACACATTTCTGCCTGAAAATACTCAATTCCAACTGTCCCCCTCAGTAACAATCGATTTACTTAAATTGAAATGTAAAGATTACTACTGGCTATTTATCAATGGAACTAAGACTGTCCCTGCGGGTCCAAAAAAATGGGAGAAGGAACTTAATGTAGGAAACATTAACTGGGAGCAAAAGTTTATCCAAATTGGAAAAACATGCCGTGAGAATAAATTAAGGGAGTTTAATTTTAAATTAATTCATAGAATAGTTGTAACTAGGAAAGAACTATGTATTTATGGTATAGTAAACAGTAACAAATGTATTTATTGTGATGAACCAGACTCTATTTTGCATACTTTTGTCAACTGTTCTAAAACTAGATATTTTATAAATGAAGTAACTAGTTGGTTTAATAGAGTTCATAATTGCAGGTTGCAACCCTCACTTACAGAGGAACTATTTGGCATTACTTCTAAAAATGACGCATCTACAACCTATTTGCTTAAACTTAATCAGTGTCTTTTGTTTGCAAAATACTATCTGTACCATCAGAAATTAAATTCTAAATCGTGTAATTTAACTGAATTCATAAATCAGCTTAATTGGAAATATTGTATAGGAAGCTTTGATAAGTAGCTTATACAGGGTAGTTATCATAGACTTTTTTTTTCTTTTTTGTGTTGTGTGTTGTCCTTTTATTTAACTTTTACAATGATGTATTGTTTTCACTTAAATAAAAAAAAAAAAAAAAAAAAAAAAAAAAAAAAAATCTTAAAGGATGTCAATAAAGAAAGGAATAAACTTAAGATAAAATAATAAAGCTTTGTAGTGCGATATGTACTTACAGTGTTTCCAGTAGGATCATAAACAGCATGGCCAAGATAAACTGTGCCATGAAAATAGCTCCAGTTTTGTTGTTCATTATTCTCTAAAGAAGAATAAAACAACATTGGTTGGTTGATGGATAGGTGGGTGAGTGGGTTGGCTGGTAGGTTGGTTGGTTGGGTGGAAGGTGGAAGGTGGGTGGGCCAGTAAGTTGGTTGCTGCATTCCTCAGTAGGTCAGTGGATGGATTTATGAGTGGGTTGGTTGACTGATGGACTGATGGGCAAGTAAGATGGTTGCAATTGGATGTGGGTGGGTGGTTGGTTGGTGGGTGGGTGGATTAGGTAGTTGGTGGGGTACCTTTGTTGATTGGTGGGTGGGTAAGTTGGTTGGTTGGTGATTGGATTAGTTGGTTGGTGAGTAGATAAGTTGATTGATTGGTGGGTTGGTTGATTAGGTGGATTTGTTGGTTAGTGGGTTGGTTGATAGTGGGGGAGGTCCTTGGTCGGTAAGTGGGCAGATAAGTGGTTTGGTTGCTTGGATTGCTTGGTGGGTAATGGCTCACAAGTGCTGGAGCTTAACCTGGCTTCCATAGCATGAAGAGACTGAGGGTATTGCTACTCCCCCAAGCATTATGTGGCCAGTAATAATCCTATTCACCTGGGTTGAAAGTCCAACGCACTACAGTTTAGTTTAAGTTTAGTTAAAGGAGTATCTATTTACCCTAGTTGCTGCTGACATGACACCATACTCAGATCCAGATTCAGATCCAGAATTAAACCTGTCAATCTCCTGTTGAAGAAATCCTTTAAAAACGAAATCCTGTTAGTCCCAAGTGTTAAAGATAACATTACTAAAAAACATTGTTTTTTTATATTCATCATAAATTTTAAAACTACACTGTGGAGCAGTGGGGCACCTCTATTAATCTTTGAAATAATCACCACTATTAAAGGGGCACTTCTATTAATGGGACACTTCTCCTGGTCCTGATGGTGTCTCCTTAAAGGGACACTGTCCCACTGAAATAGCCAAATTTTGCTCAGCTTATTTCCATGTTATGCCACCAAATGCCACCCAATATACAACTTAGTTGGATAAAAAGATTCTATAGAGCATAGAGCAAACAAAAGCAGTAGTTTGGAGATAAAGTGCAGGATTGATTAAGGTAGAGTTCTCAGTAGCTCAGTGGTTAGAGCATCCAACTAGAATACGGAAGGTCATGGGTTCAAATCCCATCTGGAACTCAGAATTTTTTTTCTGAGTTCCTTTCTCTCCACACTCATCATTCATTTCACTTGTTTAACTCATCTTAAATACTGATGGCTAAAAGAATAAATACTTTAAATTTATTTATTTAATCCAGGTAAAATTAAATCATTGTTTCCAGTAACAAATTACCACTTGATCTGTAATCCCATTGATGATTCAATGCCCATGATAGACACAAAACCTACAAAAACACAGTAAAATCATTGCCATTAAACAGCAACAAATGCCAGTGTGTTAAAAAAAAAACTTTATAGTAAGCTAACACCCTAACTTTTGTATCAAGCTGGTGGGTTATTATCAATTAATCTAAAACTTTCAACTATTGTACATGTAGGTCTTCCTGTGGTAAGTGCATAATTTATGTGAGCCCCTGTGGGCCTTCAAGTTGGAAAAGAATATCAAGTTAAACATGAAATGAAAAAATATGACATGCGTGCAAGAATATTGCAGACTTTACCTCCAAAGACTTCAAAGCTCCATCTAAAAATTAAGGTGGAGACAAAGTTATGTGCAATAATAAAATTAAATGTGTCAACAATGAATATATGAAAGCAATCATGTAATCCTCACAGTGATATGGGAAATGCAATTATTGCAAATAGGCCAGAAAAAAGTCAAGGCTTCAAATGGAATTTATTAACTCTTGATCCTTGCATTGCTATAGTGATGCTCAGACTACCAACTGAGCTATTAAAGCCGTAACGAATATGTTGAATAATATGATTTCTTTCATATATTCATTATTATCAGAAACATTACTATCAAAACTGTCAATCTACTGCTCCCAAAAATATGAGGCAATGATAGCTTAGTTTTAAGGGTTGCTTCCCACTAGTGACGTAATCAGAAGTAGAGTCGGAGTCAGAAGCATATAAAGGCTGGTTCCCACTAGCAATGGAAGCAGAAGCAGAATCGTAAGAAAAAGGAAACCTTTTTGATTCTTCCCATTCCGATTGCGACTCGGTTTCTTTATCAACACTAGAATGTAAGTGTCCTTATGCTTTTGACTCCAAATCTGCTTATGATTATGTCACCAGTGGGAACCAGTCCTAAAGCATTGGTCCAGCAACATCTAGGTCACAAGTTTAAATCCTGATGAAAGCCTTGAATTTTTTTGAGGCTTAATATAATGTGTTAATTGCACTCATTCCCACTGAAAGGATAATTAATTTTCTTTATTTCAGTGAAGTAACTTTCATGCTAAGTACATTATGATTTCCAATACTGAATCACTAAAATATTATGAAACGAACATTCAGTAGCTAAGTATTTTTAAATCACATCTTAAAACATGGCTTTTTCAGGCATCTTTTAGAGATTTTTATTAATTTTGAGTATTTGGTTTATAAATTAATTTTAATTAATTTTATTTTTTTTATTGCTATGTATGTAGATAGAAATAATTATAATGTATGTGTTTTTAGCAATTTTCAATATTGTAAAATGTTGTTGATCAGCATTGTAAATGATGCTTTATAAATTATTAAACTATTATTATTACTATTAATCAGATTGCAGAATTTCCATGTTGATAACATGGCTTCAGCTATTTACCTGCTATAAAATACACAGTCAATCTCTTAAAATGAGAGGAATCCCGAGGGGGTGTGATGCCATAGATCACTGCACCCACAACTGATCTACAGGAAAATAATAACACATCACACATTTCACATCTTGTACATTGTAATTCTAAGAAATGTTGGTTGAATCGTTGGTTGATTTTTTATTTTAATATATGAAGGTGGAGTAACTTCCTTTTATATTCCATACTAATCAAGGTTGTGCTCTAAGAATTATCATAAGGAGCACAAAAGAAGCCCAACTATAAAATTAAGGAGACCCAGCAGTTAAGCTAATATTGTGCAAAAACTATGTTTTTCTTTTTTCTTGTTGCCCAAAGGCAAATGTTAGTCGCCTATGGCACCCAGGCACTGCTAGAGCACAGCCCTACTGATTGTTCTTTTGAATTAGCACCCTGAAGAGCCTGCAATTTTTGGCAGGCTGTTACTTTCAAAAGGGCCTGCTACAATATATATGAGCTGTCCATGTATTCCATGAAACTTATTTCAACAAGGTAAATACAATTCAACCCCAAAGTTTGATCATCTTTAGAACTCAAATTCAAAAAGAAGTAAGGAAAAGTAATTTCCAAAGTACTGTATTACCATAGTCAGCACCAGAATTATCCTTAGCCAGTGTTGCATAATATTGTTGCTTTTCCAAAGTTTTTTACTTTCAGATGACCGTGACTTTTGAGCGGGTTTTTACTTTTGGGAATAATGCTAGTGTTCAAGCAAGGTCTCAATTGTTAATGTTACTGTTGGGTAGATGTTACTTTGCCGGGAGGATGGGGAGGAGCATTTTTTTTGGAAATCCATGGTACCTGTAGACATCCTTAATAACCTTAGAGATACTTGGTATAATTTGCCATGATTGTTTTAGGGCCGATTTATATGGTACGACTTTGTTGCATGTGACCCGGGGGGGGGGGGGTACTCCCATATATGAGCTATCAGGTATGTGCCGCTGTGAAGGGTATGGTTTTCAGGCAGTTTAGTCTGGGATAGGGTATAGTATTCAGAGAGTTTTGGTCTAGAATAGGGTATCATTTTCCGCAAAACTGATCAGTTACGTGAAGAATTTAGTCTAGACAAGGTTTACTGGCAAATGGCATTTAAAAATCGGTATGGTGGACAGCATGGCATTTTTACTAACCCCTGGCATCTTAGACTGAAAGAGTTTCTTGAAAATAGCGAGTCTGGAATAGGTCTAGGATAGGGTAGGGTTTTTTGGTGTTTGGTCTAGAATAGGGTTGTAAAATGCAGCTAAAATGGTCTAGTATAGGTTAAGGGTCTCAGAGTCCCAGCGGCACACCCCCACCCAAAAATTTGCGGAGTACCCCCCCCCCCCAACCCCGGGCATGGGACACGCTTACACCTTGCTTACAACATGACTTGAGTTGATTTACACAAAGCAATTTGTGTTGTAAGCATGTGATAAGCATTAGCGTGTTGCATGCAACAACATTGTTCCATGCAAATCGTCCCCTAAGTTTCTCACCGTATGAACAAGACAGCAAAGTAGACAATCCATGGAATATTGGAGATAACATTGCTTCTTACAGTCAAGTTCAAGACTCTGACACTAAAAAATGACAAATTATCATTATGATACATTCCTCCAATACATCATCTAATTAGCACTTTTATAAATGATCTCTATAAATCACCAAAAAAAGTTCAAAACAAGAAATATTTCACCATTAAACTATTCAATGTACAGTGTCCATCGAGTTCATTTTGAAAATGTGTATTTATTTTAGAGTTATAGTAATAGGGCTCTTTACCTATTGTATTTGAATTTTGTAACTAAACCCAGTAGTAAGCAGAACACTGCAGTTGTAATGTAAATAGATGATGTCACTGGATGGTAAATGTGAAGTCCATGGGCTGTAGCATCAAAGGTTTTATTACTGCCTGTAATAGTAAAAAGATAACTTTTATAACCACGTTAGTATAACTTTCATCTTGTAAAACTACACAGCTCAATAGTTTTCATTTGTTTGTTTGACACTTCAGGAATTGTAGTTAAACAAAAAGAATGACGGAATAATTCTCGTAGTGAAAGGTGAGCTGAAATTCAGAACTGACTAAAATGTAAGGTCCATGAACTTGTGGGTTTCCCTCAACTTCTAAAACTCATTAATAATTCATGACGAGAACACAAAGGAAATCACTACCGTGAAGGAGGTTTTGAAATCGTTTCTTAATTTGCATAGATTTTGGCGATTTTATTCCTTCGTTTTCTCCGCATTTAACGATCAGTTTGAGAAGCTATATCAAACACTCGAAACAGTGTTTCATCAGATTTCCAAACACCTTGAAGTGGTTTAAAAAAACTTGGCTGCGCCTCGTTTTTCCAATCCACTTCTCGGTGTTTGGAAATCTGATGAAACACTGTTCCTCGTGTTTGATATATTACTTCAACTTTAACTTCAACTTTTATTACTTCCATCACTTTTTGATACAATATACATTATAAATATTCTCAGTGACAAGCTTTAAATCAAAAGTGATGAGGAGTCTATAGAAAAGCAGAAATGCTTGAAGTTATAGACCCCCTTCAATGGCCATTACATAACATAACTTTAGGTTGAATTCTTGTTTTACAATTCAGTTGAAGATAACAATAATGATAAACATGGTAGACGCAATAAAGAGTGAAAACTTTGTTTACTGGAGAATTATTTGCTACTGTCATTGCCCTGCTTTGATAGAATTTTTTGCTTAATACATTTTTTAAAAGAGAAGATTAACTTAATATCTTTTGTCTTTTTGTCAATGCTGTTCCATATTTTTGGACCATGAAATGACAGGGAATGCTATCCATAGTCTTATATCTATGATGTGTTCCGTAACTATGAACCATGTGATTTTATTTAAACAATTGCTTTAATTTATGTGGCATCTGTCCTGAATAATACTTAAACATTAGTATTGAAATTTCCAATTCATTTATTTGATATACCTTAAGGAGCTTCAATTCTTTAAAAATTTCAGCCGTACTTTCCCTATATCCAACTTTAGTTATAATTCTTACTGCCCTTTTCTGAAGAAGTACAATCCTAGTTAAGCTTAACTAAAAAAAGCCCAAACAATATTTTGCCGTAGTGAATCTAAATCGAAATCTAAATTGATAACTGTATCAATCTCCCATGCGGGATATATATGATACAAGAGTATGATCAGCAGTCTTAGTCATAATAGTGGCTAGTGTTAATAATCCTTGAAATGTTTAAATTAGATAGACCATCTTTAAAAGACTGGGTTGAGGTTGCACAGCGCAAAGTTAGTGGTAATGAGTTCCATTCAGGGATTGTGCGTGGAAAAAAGGAAGATCTATAACAGTTGGTATTTGATTGTAGTCGAAGATATGACAGTTGAGAAGTATGACGTGATAGGCGACCACTTGACAGGAGGGGCAAAGTAGAGAGTGAGGTGCGGGATTGTGGAAAATTTGTTCTATTCTTTTCAATTCTTTTTAGAATGAAGCATTGAGACAATGAGCTCTATTCTTATTCAATGAGATGCAAATTAGTATATTCCAATTTCCTGCAATCCCGCACCTTGGAGGAAGAAGAGATATCAATAACAATGTAAGGACATATGTAACAATGAACAATGTAAGTATAAGATTTCGAAAGTCACGAGTGGCGTAAAACAAAGAAAACAAAACATATGCAGCAATAGAATGCAAAGCAACAATAGGTAGAAATATGTAGAAAACGAAGACAGGTTTTTACACCGAGGATGAGTCCCCCCGGGTACACTCCACAAATATGCAAGTTATAAACAGCACTGCACAGCGTATTAAAAACAGAATATATCGCCAGAATATGTTCATTATTGGGCACGATATAAAACCAACGCCTAGTATTAGATTCAACAGCTTCTTACAGTTTCCATTCAGGAAATGAATGTCAGACCAATTTGCTCTGGAGCACATCGCAGGCTGCAAAACAGTTTACGACACTCCAACATTCAGTCCGTACTGTTTACATGAAAGGAGCTTTTATCATGAAGATTCCCGCTGACCATACAGGCGTTGGACAGTCAAGTCATAGACGTTCGATTTCCCAGGAGAAACGGGAGAACTACCTTGCGTAATCTCGCGGTATTCCTATATTTAAGCTTACATGTAACAGTTATTACTCATGCGCGTAGCGGCATGAGGTAAGGTTTCGGCTCCGTTTTTCTTGTTTTTATTATTATTATTTTTATTTTTTGTGTCACGATTTTGCATGCAAATTTATGCGCGCATATGTTAAATTGTGCACTTCCGGTTGACGTCTTTGCCATTTACACTTCCTGTTTAGTGACTTCCGGCTATTCTCACTTCCGGTAAAAGAGCGTTACTTAAGTGTCACGACAGAATCTCCTACAACCCTACATACATTGCTATGTTCACGTTTGGTATATATAACACTTAGAAAAATCACTGGCTTCATTGTGGTACAGCATTCATGTCCACAACATTCAATAGTAAACAACGTGGTTTTCAGGAACGATGACTGAATGAAAGGAGCAACTCTTCTCCATGTCGGACATCTTCTTATCATGTTTAAAATATATCATAAAATTTTCTTACGCATGCGCATGAGTAAAGGCTGCTTGGAGCCTCTTGTTTCTTCATAAATTTGTGATGCTCAGAGGAATGGCTGCCACGGTTAGAAAGATTGTCAGCACGGCGAAAGCTCCTGGTGCTATCGGACCGTACAAGTAAGATTGTACATATAATTTATAAATACACATCATTGGCAGTTTCACAGTGCGAACCCAAGGGGTAGTATTAAAGCCGATTAAAGCTGATCATTTATGTTCAGAAAAAAAATGTACTGTCTGGAAAATGTTACTGTTATTTACAATAGCCACGTGACAGAAATTATGTACAAGTACATCTTTAAAGTGTTTTTAAAATACACGCAAACTGACCGATCAGAGACAAAATTTCCCCCTCTCTACCCATGATGGGTTCAGGTATTCAGTGCATTGCTCAATCTCGACCTTTCAGGGCGACATTGCACCGCCACGTGTAACGTTTCTTTCTTTGCACTGTATATTTTGAGGAACTTTATTTCTTCTAAAAGTATTTGGCTACATTCATGGGTACTGTACGAAAGATCGTTCATACAGCGAAAGGTGTTCAGCCAATAGCTGGTGTATACAGGTAGATATTGTACTTATTTATTCCGATACGCCTGCAAATATGATCGAGCTTCAGTTTTTACGCCGTACTTAAAGGCTACACATGACATCAATTTACCTTGTTTCAATTCGTTTTGATATGTATTTTTATTTTAGCAAGTGAAGTAAATTCGTTTTACCGTGGTTTATATTTGTTATTTTAGGCCCTTGTAACTGTTTGTCATTTTGCTTATTTTCAGCCAAGCCGTGATTGCTGACAGAACAATGTACGTTTCCGGACAACTGGGACTAAACCCTGAGGTAATCTTATTGAACTATACACATATTTAATGTATGTACGGAATGCAGGACGCTTCATTAAATGGGGGCCAACCCTCCCCCCCCCCCATCATCTTTAAGAGTAGACCCCTCCCCAGGGCTGCAAATAATTATTTTTTCTTGAAAGGACATATGTCCGACTTGGGCACCATTTTGGTCAGACAAACTAAAAATTTGGTCGGACATCACATTATTTACCATGCATTACAAGTGGGCATACATGACATATTCAATGCTCAAGGGTTTGCAATGCCGATTATAGGGCGATTTCAAACACGGTCAGCCATTTGCAAGTTTACCGGACATAATGTCCGACCACGGTTGCGATTTTGTTGGTCATTGGCAAATTTTTGGTCGGCCATTGTCCGATGACCGACTGTTATTTGCAGCCCTGCCTCCCACTGCTCCACCCCCGAAACCCTGTCTATTTTGCTATTGTTGGCCATGCCTGTAGGAGCAAAAAAAAGTGTTACGGAACCAAAATCCCTCAGTAGCATGTCCACACTGATTGCTCAGTCCAATCCCAAAGAATGTTTTCACAGCTTGTCTTACACCAAATCAAATGGATGCCAAGAAAGAAAATGGTTCAGGAGTGCACTGTAGCAAGCTTTTAGCCAGCAGGGTGTCTGGGCGTCCTATGGACGCCCACTTTTTGAAGAAATTCATGAAAATTGCACCTAATCCTTTACAAATTGATGATGGGAAATATCTTCAGGACGTCCACTTTTCAATTTCTGGCTAAAAGCTTGCACTGTAGGTTTGATTTTTTGGTTAGGCAGTAATTCTGATTATTTAATTATGTTATTTTTATTTTATTCTCTCAGACTATGAATCTTGTGTCAGATGATGTAGCAGAACAAGCCAAGCAGGTAGCAAAAAAAAATTTATATACTTCATATAATATGTAACGATTATTATAGTTTTTGCTTCCAGAGTCAAATTATTGTGGAGACATCTAACGTTTGAGTGTGTGGACAAAATCAACAGTATTTTTGCATGGTACCATTTGTTTTTCAATATTTTGCAGAATAATTTGGGATTTTTCTTGAATTTTGATGTTTGGTACTCTTGGGAATTTTAAAGGGTTAAGCTCACTCAACAGCTGCCGACTCTGTGATCCAACATTGCCAACACAAATGGCGAACAACCACATGCTCCAAAGGAATTGTGTGTAACATATTGTGTCTACATGTCGTGGGTAAACTATAACACAGGAAATTGTGAGAGCTACTTTATTATCACTGTTTTGGGGAGGAAAAATGTTTTTTTTTTATGATGTGGGTTGAACTAGGCTGCACTACCTGGCCCATCTATATGGCTGGGCATACATGTTAAATTTCGTGTTTCCAAAAGCTTTTAACATGGAGCAGAAGGATTTAATGCCATGTTTGTTTTATATACTAATTTGTTGTTTCCATATCTAGGCTCTAGTAAATATGGGTCACATCCTCGAAGCTGGAGGGTCCTCATTTAACAAAGGTGCTACTGCTCAATCAGTGTTCTTACATTGTGTGGTTCCAGAAAATATCCATACTTCCCCCGAGGTAGGCTATTGGAAATTCTGAAGGGGAGGGGGTCTCAAAAGCCAATGTTTTTTTAAAAGACGGTATTAAGCTAAATTGGAATTTCCAGAGGGGTGGGGGGGGGGGAGGGTGTTGGTCTAAACTAAAAAACCTTCTGTGGAGGGGTATGGATATTTTCTGGAACAACACTGACATTTCCACTTGGGAAGAATTGAAGAGCATTATAATCAGCACCACAGCAATTAAAATACTGCTCAATAGTACTTCCTTTACAGAACCAAAAGTCAAACTTGCTTTGTTTAGTATAGCATCGTGATAGGCACTAGAAAGGGGAAAGAAAGGTAGTTTACCAACTGACACCCAAAGAGCATGGAGTACGGAGAGTTGAGCTCCACACTCTCTCTGTCCATACCCCAATCTCCTCTTCCCCTCTACTTTCTAACACTTGCCATGCTGGTTATGTTTAGCATAAGCAATACCACTGACTGCTAGGAGTTCCTTTCTGGATAGTAAAGTGCATGTCTCAGCAAGGAAAGGCAAGCAAATGAGCAGAATGGCAAGTGATTGAGAGACAATCTTCTCTCTCCTGCATGACCATCACTCACCTGTGTTATTACTGCTAGCACCAGTATTATACTATACTCAGACTAGTATACTCTTTTCTTAGTTTTCATATCAAGACTTTGTCTGCAGACTTAAAATTTAGAAACAAAATTAATTTTACAGTTGAATTGAGCTCTCTCATAAGAAAATGTGGTCATAACCAGGGCTGGTTACTTACAAAAGCTTTCAATTACAGAGCTTTACTTGTCTATTAATTTCATCAAATGGCAGGCGTTCCATGAGGGTAGTTGCTGTGAAGTGCTGGTCACTTAATTTTGAGAGTGGTTGCAAGAAGAGCTTCAAGTATACACTTTAATATATCATTTAAGGACTGATGTCGAACTCCCTGTATTACTACTTCTCTCATCCATGATACCAAATTTCTTGTCAGTTAAACTACTTTATTGTGTTGTTCCAGAAAATATCTCTTCCCCTCCCACAGACTGAAGCTTTTTTTCTTTGAGCCCCTCCTCCCCCCTCCCCCCACCACCCTAGCTAATTCTTTAGCTCTACTTCAGAATTTCCAATGGCCTTCCTTGGTGTGGGTAAGGATATTTTGTGGAACTACACATGTGCGACCTTGCAAATGACCGCTTCTTCTTGATGAACAACTTTCTTATTGTCAACTTGGTATTTTTGGTGGTCGCTATGAGAGGTTTATAACTTACAGTTAATTATTTGTTGCAGTTGTGAAGACCACAGTTCTTTTGGCAGACATTAATGACTTTGCCAAAGTTAATGAGGTGTACAAAACCTGTAAGTGTGTTTTATTTTTAAGTACAGTCGAACCCTGTTAATATGAAGACCGAAGGGACCACGGAAACTGTCCATATTAGTGGGTGTCTGTATTAAGTGGGTAAATTTTAGAAAAAATGTATGGGTTTTCTGCCAGGACTAAGATAACTGTCTGTAGTAGCATGGTGTCCGTATTAAGGGGGTGTTTTCGTAAAGAGGGGCTTGTATACACAATAGTATACACAATAGTGGGGTGAGATGATGCATGAATGGAGCTAGTGCAGTGGGTTGGTTAGCCAGAGTTTTCATTTAAAGCCAAATGTTGGACATAACTTCTGGTTGTTGGGTATGCCAGGTGCATCTAAAAAATAAAGATGGGACCATTTCTTGGTGTTGCAGATGTTTCAATTACCAAATAATATAAAATAAAAGATTCTAAATTGACAAATGAACAATAACCACACCACAAAACAACAGCTAACCAACAAAAGTTTCTGCAACACCCAAAAAATACCCAAAGACGACCTTCATTTGTCCCATGTGGAAAGTCCAGTTGTAGCATCTCGCAATCCATTTGTTGTCATTTCTAGCAAAAACCCTGGTTAGCATGTTGTACTTTTAATCAAGTTTTGTGGTTCAAGTTTAGTCCGCAGACACTGTATTGTTACTATTTAGCTACTGCTCTCTAAATCTACGTGTTTAAAGAGTATCAGCTTGCAATCGGATGTCATTATTTAGGTTAGCCTAGCAAAATGCTGGGGGTAGCATTTTAATGGATGAGTGTCTCCATCCAGGGAGAATAGCACTGTGACTCATGGCAATAAAGACAATTCATCTTGCAGGTGTGGATCCAGACTGGCTTCCACTGATTTACGGAAATCAGACAGATTTTTAATTTTTTTTTTTTTTGGACAGACTTTCGAGCTCATAAAATAATGCAACTGTCACTAAAAGATTTGTAACAGCTACTTTTTGGTAGAAATGCAAAAATATCTTGCTGTTAACTAGACATACATGAGAAGTACTATGTCGCAAATGCAACTAACAGGGCTCACTTTACTACACATTCTAGTTCTAGTCATTTAATGCTTCGAGTAAATTTTTTAGATAGCTAAGTACATTTTTAACTAGTTTTCTCGTAGATTTTCTTAGATTCATTGTATGCCATGTAGATATGTTTTTATTTTTTTATTTATCATAATTTTTTAAAGTTATTATATTATGGCCATTAATGTCCATGACATTATCACACGTTTTTTTGTTTTTTGCAAGACTTCATCCACGGAGAATGGAACTTGGCAATATTCTCTTACAATGACTAATAACTCCAAAATGCAGAAAATATAAAGTTTCCAGCGAGGGCTCACATTAAAAAAAAAAAAAATGGGGGCATGCCCCTAGACACCCCTAGAGGAGTGCACCTTTGACGCTTGAAGAATTGTAAAATGGCCACCTTTTTTTCTGGATCTGTGCCTGTCTTGCTACATGTTGCAGTTTTACTGACCTTTAGTACTGTGTTACATCAAGGTTAACAACAGGACATATTGGTTGCCAGCTAGCATTATTTTTATTGACTTTGTCATTCTTTTCCATAGTTTTCACCTCTCACCAACCTGCCAGGGCAGCTTATCAAGTGGCAAATCTTCCTAAGGTGGGTGAGAATTTAACCAACCATGAAATGTGCCAGAAAAGGTGAAGGGATGATCAGTCCTTTAATATTTGTTAGTGGGCAGCAATAACTTATCCTTCCTGCTATCTGTGCTATAAGCTGCTCTCAGTGTAACAAAACAGGAGAAATTATCCAACGAAAAGAAAGGCCGTAGTCATCTTAAAAATTAATAATAAATTAGATGAAATATCGCCTCAACTTTGTAACATCGGAAAATTTGTTAACGCCTTTCACTTTAATATGAAGGAATAAAAAGTTTATTTTGGGTACAAAATTGAGGGTAACGTCCAATACTCGGACAAATTTATGCAAAGCATTGTATTGTATTATATGACCATAACAATAGTTTAACAATATACATTCTAGAACAGCACAATACAGCACAATGTATTACGGTACAATGCTATGGATAAATTTGTCAGAGTATTGGACAATTATGACAAAATAACGTAATAAGTTTAGCTAGGGTTTTCGGAAAAGTGAAAGTGGTTATTAAATTCATAGGCATAAGATTCCTTCCCCTAACGTTTTCTGCCACTGAAATATTCAGCTGAATAAAACAGAAAAGTTCAAACTGTCCTAGCTTTCACATAGTTTCCTTTAAATGCACTAAAATAATATGGTAAAACGGAGGACACTTGAAGGGATAGATGAGAGGGCCCAACAGGAAAATGGGACAACTTATTCAGACTTATATAACGGAGTAACTAGTTAGCTTTCTGTTACAGTTAGGGGTAGCAGTTTATATAGTTAAATTCAGGACTAAGCAACCCGAGAAGCTAGGTGGTACAATGGTGCGGTAGGCTATGTAAGCCTAAGCCTAGCTGAGGTCACAGGTTCAATCCTAAGTGGGGATTTTAGATTTTCTTTTTTACACTTAAAAATTTATTGAAAATAAAATTCTAAGTGTCGACATTACGTTATATAAGTCTCAATAAGGAGTCTTGGGCCCACTCATCTATCCCTTCAAGTGCTTTTCTGGTAAAACAGTTGCACCTGACAAATTTCAACAGTTTTTGTTTTATTTTCTAATTTGGACATAAGAGCTCTTTAGGCGTGGCCAAGCTTGTTGCGTCAACTTTCTCTGCCTTTTGACAAAGTATGACTGGGCCGCTTCTTCATACGGACCCCCCGTTATTATGGGCAGTATCCTCTGTCCCAAAAGAAAGCCCATACATTTTCCCTAACAAGTAACCCGCTTTAATAACACAGACAATGGACAGTTTTTCCTGTCCAGACTACAACAATCTCATACATGTATAGCCTGCGGACAGGCTTCCAGTCGGACGGCGGGGTCATACGGTCATCCCCTTCGTTGCCGGCGCTTCGTGCCGGAAAATACCGTCCGAGCCAGGAGCCTATTCGCAGGCTAATACATGTACAAAGTTAACCTTGTTTATACAGACAATTTGGTTAATTTTAAGTGTTAAAAAAATGTCAAGAGCTCTACGTCAGATCACAACAGATATTTAATCAATTCAGTTGAAAGAAAATTTAATATTTTTGTCCAATCTTTATTTTTAATTGTTTTAGTGAGGGGTAGATGTGGAACTGTACACATTCATGTGAACCCGCTTAATACGGACACCCAGTTAGGGCTGTTTTTATTTGAGTGTCGTAAAACAAAAACCAATGTAATAGACCTCTTTAGCTTGTACATTTTGTTTTCCCAATGTAGATCATGTGATGTTCTCAAGGGAATTTGTCCTTTGTCTTTTCATAAATTATGCATGCATATGCACGTGAAGAAAACAAAATTTTAAAGAAACTGTTCTCTAGGGTAACATCACATGACCTACATTGGGAAAACAAAACGTACAAGCTAAAGAGGTCTATTACTCTGGCCAATCACGATAGGCGCAGCCAATCCAATGGACCAATCAGAACTCGAAGCAAATACATGTCGCCGGCGCCAAGCGCGGGAAAACGCGTGCGGGTAAATTGCGATTGGTTTTGGGTTTACTTCTGATTGGTCGAGAAGGTGGCGCGAGATTTTTAAGCCAATCAGAACGCGTAGCAATGCAAAAGCAAACCAATGAAATTACTTTCGACACTCCGCTCTTATACGGACAGTTTCCATGGTCCCTACGGTGACGCGGTTCGACTGTAGTAATCTATTATTTGGTTTATTTTCAGCTTGGCAAAGTCGAGATTGAAGCAGTGGCCATAGTGGGAGAGGTAAAAGATGAATAAAATCATCAAAAACAAACATCAACATGAAAATCAAAATTAACCTAGTTTTGTATGTTTTAAAAATTGACAGCGACTAAATAAAATAAAAATGTGGAGCAATTGTTAAAAAAAATGGTGTATTGTGTGTAATGGTGAATGAACATGGATATTAAACCAACCACATAAAATAAATATTCCTAATTGGTTTTGTAAGGCATTCAATGTTTATGTTTACATGGCTTGCATTGCTGAGTCCAACGTAGATCGATACATTGGTGATTTCAGTTTTTCCTTGGTACAATGTGTTAGCCTGTTCCAGGCGTTCAGATAGTGGGGAAAGCGCGAAAAGTTGGGGAAGGCGCGAAGAAAAGCGAGCAAAAAAAAAATGCGGGGAGACGAGGTTCTTCCCGCATGTTTTCGCTCGCCTTTCTTCGTGCCTTCCTCGACTATTCGCGCTTTCCCCACTATCTGAACGCCTGGAACAGGCTAACAATGTGTGGACGAGCGTGACTGAGCTTGTATAATGCCCGGTACAAACCCTTGCCCTGTTCAAAAGAAAACAATAGTCGTGCACTGTAGTTTGGTCAGAGTGTACGAGAATATGGCGAGTGTGCACGAAAGTTTGGTCAGAGTGCACGAGAATAGTGTACACGAGAGTTTGGAGTGAGTGCGCGAGAATATGGCGAGTGTGCACGAGAATTTGGCGGGAGTGCACGGGAGTTGACGAGTGTACGAGAATATGACGAGTGTGAACAAGAGTTTGGTCAGAGTGTACGACAATATGGCGAGTCAATGTGAAATAAAGTTTCTTGTTTAACACATATCCAACATCGTCACTAAAGGAAATCAGACACTAGGTTTTCTGAGAAACCTTAGGATAAACTCTCCAGATCTGAAGTCTATTGCCTACAAGAGTTTGGTCCGGCCCACTGTGGAATACGCTTCAACGGTTTGGGATCCATACACCAAACAAAACAGGGATAGAGTAGAAATGGTACAACGCAGAGCTGCATGCTACGTACTACATCGCTATGAAAGATCTGCTAGTGTCAAAGAAATGTTGAAAGAACTTGATTGGGAAACTTTTTAACGATGTTATATAAAATGCACCATAACCTAGTATAGATAGACCGACAGAAGTATCTGGAGCCTGCTGGTCGCTCTAGCAGGCACATGCATAAATTTTCGTACAAAGTCCCAGCGTCTGAAACAAATTATTATTTGTTTTCTTTTTTCCCTTATACAATCAGGGACTGGAATAGTCTCTCCCTGAATGTTGTTTTGGCAGAAACTATAAATTATTTCAGAGCTAAGTTAGTTATGTTCTGAATTTTTTTTTTTTTTTGTATTTTATTGTTACCTAATATTATTAATAAAACCGCTTGCTAAGAATCATCTAATCGATGGAGAGCAAGTATTTGGAAAATAAAAAATAAATAAATAAGGAAACAACACGACGGCAGAGACCAGGCCTGGAACAACCGACCTTCAGACGACTAACGCGCTAACCACTACACCACCGTGCCTTTATAAGAGTTTGGTGAGAGCACAGGTAGCTTGGGCGGGAGTGTACGAGAGCAGACCAGAGCTTGGTGAGAGTGCACGAGAGTTTAGCGAGGGTACACGAGAATTTGGCGGGAATGTACGACAGTTGACAAGCGTAAACGGGAGTTTGGCGAGTGTACACGAGAATTGGCGGGAATGCACGATGTTGACCAGTGTAAACGAGAGTTTGGCGAGTGTACACGAGAATCTGACGGAAATGCATGATAGTTGACAAGTGTAAACGAGAGGTTGGTTGGAGTGCAAGAAAGTTTGGCGAGTGTACACGAGAATTTGGCGGGAATGCACGGTAGTTGACAAGTGTACACGAGAATTTGGCAGGAATGCACGATAGTTGACAAGTGTAACTGACGAGATTTTGGCTTGAGTGCAAGAAAGTTTGGCGAGTGTACACGAGAATTTGGCGGGAATGCACGATAGTTGACAAGTGTAAACGAGAGTTAGGCTGGAATGCACGAGAGTTTGGCGAGTGTACACGAGAATTTGGCGGCAGTACACGAGAGTTGGAGAAAGCGCCCGAGGAGGGTTGATGAGACCTATACGAAGCCTGTACTCATAAAAATATGTTCTTTGCTTCAGGTTACCACAAGTAAACTATGAAGGAACTGTGTTCATTGTTTGTAAATAATTAAAAAGCATAATAAATTACAATAACATTAGAACATAAAGCTTGTAGAAGTGTAGTTTCCCCCTTTTCTGTTTGTTTCTAAACACATTTCCTGCTCTCTTTATATTGCACGTTTGCTTCCGAAACATTTATTTCCCACTTTTGCCACATTAGAAGTAATGATGTTTCCTAGTTTAGCCAGTTACACTGTTACAATGAGTAGCTCCATCTATAACCAAACCAAAGCATGCGACAAGAAACCGAAATAGAACGTTTGCCCGTAAGCCGGTTTTAATATGATAATGAGTTCAGTAACATGCTAATTAGCTTTTATACCCCCTACATGTAGGTTTAATGAGCGAAAATAATGCCTCTGCACGTGCATTTTACATTTTGGTACATTTTTTGGCCGTTCCATGCAAAACAACAACGTCAAATCAAATTATAGGTTTTGTGGAGAACGTGAACACACGAACTTGAAAGCCGCCCCTACAGATTAAGATCCTGCATAATCCAGTCACGTTAGACAAACTAAACAACTTGGAACAACTGCAAAGTAGTTTAAAATAGCACAAATCCCTTTTTGAAGTGACGTTTTCCTTGGTGTTGCCGTCGTCGTTGCTTAAGCTCCCTTCAGTATAAAAGAAGTCACTGCATAAGAATGTTAAAAGCTCATTAGCATGTTACTGAACTCATCATATTAAAGTCGGCTTACGGGCAAACGTTCTAGTAGCTGCGGTTACACGTTTCAACTTTTACCTAGGTAAACTCGAAAGAACAATAGCTAGTACACGCATAATTTGAATTAACAATAGCCCTTGCACGCTTAAGCGTGCCGCGGCTATTGTTCTTTCGAATTTACCTACCGCAGCTATTAAGTCAATATTGGTTTTGGTTTAGTTCCCCAGTCGTGAGTTGGCTTAAAACACACTTGTTTTTATCACGAATTTATAAAAGTAACCTGAATTCTTAAGATGCGAGCAGTAATTTTGTTTCTTTTAAACGATCACTTGTGAGAATTATAAGCCGCGACTTTCTTTCTCTCGAATACGTTTACATTTCTGAACGTCGGTGAATTTGGGTCTTTGTCGAAACGTCTTTGAATAATAGGCCATTTCCGAGTTGCCTTTAGCCTCACTATCACAGCGAGGCTAGGTGCGAAACCTTTCATATTAAAATGAGTTTTTATTCACATGCAAATAAACCTATTTGCATGTGAATGAAAACTCATTTTCATATGAAAGGTTTCGCACCTAGCCTCGCTTTGATAAAGAGGCTAAAGGCAACTCGGAAATGGCCTACCGTAATACAAAGGACAACATCGGTAAATTACCAACACTTATTAGATAGAAGTGAAGAATAAAAACTCATAAGATATCGTGACAGCTTTATTTACAGAGTGGAATCAGTAACTTCAATAACATTAGTATTGTAGTAATTTTTCGTCACAAAAATAATCATTCCTTCACTCATCTTTTTTGCATAAAAACATCGAAGATTGGCAAATATGTTACATTAAACTCTAAACTCTTACTATACTATGATCAAAACTTTTCAAACATGGATAGTCTAAAGCGAAACATTGACGCGATACTCGTGAATATCGCCTGCAGCCGCAAAAGCTTTTCTTCGCTGCACGGCAGGTTGAGTTTTCTCGGGTCAAATTTTCGCGCACGCTCGCGTTTTTCGCTTAATCGACTATACCAGCTCTTAATCTATATGTACGGATTACGGAAAATCTGAAATTATAAAAATATGAGGCCACAATCTAACTGAAGAGGTGGATTTTTTTCCTGCTACAACAAGTTGCTGATTTTCGAATGCTTTTGTTTTGGTGCTACAAACGGATATAGCAGAAGGACTTTAATGACTTGTTGGAATTTTCCATGTTGACAAATCTTAAATATTTAGTTGTTTTCTTTTTACATCCCTCGGCTGTGATTTGATCATTTTCCCTTTTAACAGATTCTTTCTGTAATTATAAAACATTATCTGTATTTTATATTTATAATATCATTCTGTGATAAATATAACTGCTTTTCTAAAGTTCCCTAATGACTCTCGTGAAACTGTGTTTAACCGCCATTCACTTTCAAAACCCAAGATCAAAACAGGATAAAAATAAAAAATAAATGGTCATACTTAAGAGTTTCATCCACAGTCTCAAAAGTTAGAACCATCTTGTACAGCATAGAAAACAGTACCACAGGAAAGTACTGCTCAGCAGCTTTCATTTGAAAGACGTTGAACGGTCACACGTCAGGGTTTCATCCACAAAATCAAAAGTTAGAACCACCTTGTGCAGCATAATAAACAGTACCACAGGAAAGTACTACTTGGTAGCTTTCATTTGAACGGTCACACTTCAGGGTTTCATCCACAGACTCAAAAGTTTAAATCACCTTGATTGCCGCTTTGATTTCTTGAGGTTTCGCTTTGCGAAAAGAAAATTACAATCTCTGTTAACTACTTTCGCACTAAGGCTACTATTGTACATAAGTAGGTTTACTAGGAAATATCGAACATATTTTTAAACTTACTCAGATTTGAACCATCTGGTGAATAACGGAAATTTGTAGACTTTCGCAGAAAGTCTTATTGCATGCGTGAATGTACAATCTGAAATGAACTCAATATTAAAAACAGCCCAGGTAAATGGATTTTCAGTAAATCAAATGAATGAAGTTTAGGCTGGACAACTGCAATTTTCGCTTCAATGAAGCTGAACAAACAAAGCTTGTTCAACTGTCTTCACTCGCAGGCGTTTCTTCCTCAGGCTTCGCTTCTTCGCTCGGCTTTTGCGTTTCTTCAGTCACTTGTTGTTCCTCAGCCTGCGCCGGTTCTTCTGCGGGTTTAGATTCTTCACCAGCGTCTGCGGCCGCGGTTTGCGTTTCCTCGGCTGCGTTTTGCGTTTCCTCAGCCGCCGGTTGCGTTTCCTCTGCGTTTCCATCTTCCGCCGGTTTTGCTTCATCTTGTTTGACTTCTTCAGGTTCTTTCTGCGCTTCACTTTCTCCGGCCTCATTGCTTTGTTCTGCTGGTGTATCTTCGCTCCCTCCGTCTGGCTTATCCTCGCCGATATTTTCCACTGGTTCTGTCTCCACCGCGCTTGCTTCTCCTTCCTTCGCTTCCTCCGGTTTCTCTTCTTCTTTAGGAGGCGCGCTTTCTTGCACAGTTTGAGCGCTTTCTTCCACTACTTCATCTTTCTTCACATCCTCTTCGGCCTGGCCGACTTGCTGATCTCCATCGTCATCAGCTTTCTTTTCCTCGACATTTTCCGGGGGTGTTTCTTGGTGTACTTCCCTGGATTCTTCTCCAAGCGGATCTTCGCGCGGTTCAGACTCGGTTCGTTTCTCTGGCGCTGAACTTTGAGGCTCATCAACAGCCACTTCTTGGTCTGCAAGAAAAATTTAAAAAAAAATTAAACCCTGCGAACTGTTTTCGCTCTCATTCGAGTGCTCAAAAGCACTTAATATTTTGGCTCGAAAGCTAGGTTTTTTTTATAGTGCCACTCTGACCATGATTCCGAAGTGAAAGGATTTTTAAATAAAAAAACAATAATTTACACTAAATTTCGTACTTTTTTTCGACCGAAAAGCCTCGATGAGTCGCTTAAACATTCTGACTTCTTGCTTTCCAAGTTTCCACAATCAGAGCTATCCATGTAATAAAACCAAGCGAATCCTCTTTGGATTTCACGAACTATTTTCTGCGATTCTTCTTACCAATCAGAAGCGGTTCCGAAAATTGCCACGCCACCTTGTCGCCTTCCGATTACGAACGAACCACAACGAGACTTTGAGAGTCACCCGACGTTTAAAAACTCTGATCCTAGAGATTTCTTTTTTTCCTCTTTCTGTTCAATTTTGTTTTAATAGGAGTAGGAAGACCAGGGTATCGAAGGATTTCTCTCGTCATATTTTAACGACTGTCATCAATTGTTGTACCTGGCTTTTAGAAGGACTGACGAAAGATTTCGAACTCAAAATATTATTCGGGATAACAATCGTCTGATAATGAATTTATGTTTGTTCAGGTGTAAACGTACTTCACCGTTGCATGAAATTCGCGCATCATAAATGAGGTCCTGAATCCGCAAGTAGCTTTTTTTTTATTTATTCAATTATCTATTACTTTTTTCAATCAGACGACAAGAACTTGCATTATATATATCTTGATCTGTTTCTTTGCCGTGCACTTTTATTTGAAAGTGAAGAACAATGTGACATTCTGCGGGTTTCTTTTTACTATTTCTATTTCTATTCCTCGTATCAGCTTTTCAACGATTATTTTGCGGTCAGTTGTAGCAAAAAGTGTAATTTAAGGGGATCCTCTAACCAAGAAAAATGTCCTTCTTGAACTGCGCCTGAGGCGGAAAAATCCTGAATCCTTCCTTTCGCTAAGCAAACAAAGACAGTCTCGTTTTTTGAACTTTTGGAGGGCAAAGGAAACTGAAGAAAGCGTTTGTTTATGACTAGAGCCTGGTTTTTGTAGCATCAAGCGACTAGTATTGCTTCTGTCCCTTGGAAGGAACAGTAGTCCATCGCAACGTTACCCCCACTCAGCATCGTGTTAGCCTGTGTTTCCCCGACGATTCTCCGGTTCCCAGGTAAAAATGTAGTTAAAAGCATATTTTTTAACCAAAAGATTGTGATTTATCAAGTGTATCCACTAGCTCTTTCAACAGGGGCCTGCGTCGACAGAGGCCCTGAGAGAGTACTTAATATCTTTTCTGGCTTTGCATTTCGGAATAAACATAACATTGTTCTCATAATTTATCATAGGCAATAGAAAAAATCACCTGTTCTAGAAGAAATGAGCTACGTGCTTGCCGCGCCATCAGCTGTTATCGCCATCAGCTGTTATCGAATTTCTGATGAACCAAGATAACAGATCCGGAATCATATACGGCTTTCTGGCTCGAGATAATGATTATTTCTAATTATCTATACCCATCGGCGCTACAAAATTATACGGCAACCGTTATTAGGGCTAAGCGACAGAGAAAAAAAAGGGCTGAAAGTTTCGGATTAATAAAAAGGCTTGTGTTAGTATTTAATATTCTGTAATAGAGTAGTTTTCAATTGAGTGTGAAAAGTAATTACACAATTGCTTTGGTTTTTCATTGCTATGCTTTGTGATTGGCTAAAAAATCTCGTGCCACTTTCTCGACCAATCAGAAGTAAAACCAAAACCAATCGTGACTTGCTTGCACGCGTTTTCCCGCGCTTGGCGCCGCCGACATGTAATTGCTTCGAGCTCTGATTGGTTCATTGGATTGTTTACGACTGCTGTGATTGGTCAGAGTAATTACTTTGGTTTTGGTTTTACCACACCAGAAACCCATAAGTGGGTTGAAACGCGTAACGCGCATTCACAGCTTCCGAATATTCATTTTTTCCTTGGTACCATATTTGGAAACCCCTCGGTCCCTCGATATTGGAAGCAAGTTGTTCTAGCGAATTTATTGGTTAATATTTTTACCTTATTTCCCAAATATGGCTGTAACAACTTCTTTGCAAATTGAATAATCAGAAGCTTGTTTTGAAGCGTACAAGAGACAATTGCACGTTTCAACCCACTTATGGGTTTCTGACCACACTCAATTGAAAACTGCTCTTTGCTTGTAAATACGTTTTCAGCCTTAAATTGATAGTTAATCTTTTGTTATGAGAAACAACGTCAATGTCTTGGAATGGGCGTAAAAAAACATTTATTTGAGTCGATCGTTCTCGGAATAATTACAGCCGTTTCAGCATTTGGCTTCGACAGATAAACTAGGTGATATGAAATCTGGAAGCTTCGAGCTTCACGTTTACTGGATAAAATAGTTCTTACCGCAAGTTATACTGAAGAAAGTTTTTCTCGGCCGAAAGTTAACATGTACGAATGCACATCGAAAAAGCAAACGTTTGAAAATGCATCCGTGATGTGTTCAGCGAAAAGCGAACTTTCAAAACGCTTTCTCGACCAATCAGAAGTAAAACCAAAACCAATCGTGACTTGCTCGCACGCGTTTTCCCGCGCTTGGCGACATGTGACTGCTTCGAGCTCTGATTGGTTCATTGGATTGTTTACGACTGCTGCGATTGGTCAGAGTAATTACTTTGGTTTTGGTTTTACCTCTGATTGGTTGGGAAGGTGTCACGAGAATTTTAGCCAATCACAAAGCTGTAAGTTATTGCTTGTATTGTATTGTATTCGTATCGTTTACACTCATCATGTGGACAAGTAGAAGGATTCAAAATCGATCGTGTGAACGCAGAACCTTTGTTCCGTTTTCGATCAAAACGAAACATTTTAAACCGCATTTGTGTGGACAAAACACACGATTATTTTCGACTTTCAATCGAAACCTTCTCTTCACAACGTTGTCAAAAGCTCTGTCGGTAATTGTTCCTGTTTACGATAAATGAAACGTAAAATAAATTTTAATTGAAAGGTTTATTATCCTTGGTTGCTCTCTATTTCTGTTCCATCAAGCATAAAATACCAAAATTTTAAAGAAAACAAAAATAAACTCAAACTCAAGCAGAATTTTTGAAAAGGTGAAATTCGTACAAGATTATTTTAGCAATGTTGTTCATGACGAAATTACGTTTATAAGTGGATATTTTAACTTTTGTTATAATGACAATTAACAGACGCGACACGCTCTTGCACTTTCTGTATACATTATATATTGGATGCATTGACTATTGCGGGAACTAAGTACTTTTCAGTTGTTTCAAATTTATTTGGAAACAAATGTTGCCCGGCATTAAAAACTGAAAACAAAAAGAAGAGAAAAAATTCTGAATTGTTTCGTCTCAGCAACATAGATTTAGTTTGAGAAGCTCAAGGAGCATCGAAACCCATACATTTACATGTAAAACAATTGAAGTCTTTAGTCAATTCGAGATAATAAGAGATGACAGTTTTTGTCCTAGCAACATCGATTTATTAATTGAGAAGCGTAAAGGCGCATAAATTTAAACAAAAGAAGTGGTCACAATTCGACGTAACATTTTACTTGAAAGTTAATTAAAAAACGAAAACTTCTTAGATACATTCGCCACCAAGTTTGATATCGAAAATTTAAAGACTGTTAGAATTTAAATCTTGTGGAAATTATTTTATTTTAGCCCCCGCACAAACCGTGTCAGTTTTTGCACCATATTACTAATCAAACCAGCGGGAAATCGCGGCGTAAGTTAGCTGTCGACAACTTTGTATTAATTTAAAGGGGGAAAATTGGACCATGGATTAAATTAAATATTCAGTGGATTTTACCTCAAACTGAAGACATCTTAGGAAATTAACACTTTTCTTCAACTGCTATTGTTGCGTGTTGTCAGTCAATTTTGCAATTTTTCCATAGCAACCACACTTTTTTAAAGCATTTTATTATTTATTGTGGCACTCTAAATATTTTTCTTTCTCATTCAAAGCACATGTTGATTTTTGGTCGCAAGGCGACAGAAATGAAAAGATTTCTTTTGTTGTTTTTAAGGTGTGCTTATGGCAACTTAACATCGAATTTGTTTGAATATTTCGTGCTGTCTATTTCAATGCTCACACTTCCGAAATTTATTACGCCACAGGCAGGGTTTATATTATTAATGAAAATAAAGCTTTTAGCAAACATTGCCAGAGCATTTGACAATTTTGTGAACAGATCAAGCGAATTAAAAACAAAAATCTCCCGCCTTCCATTTTCATGATTGTCTGCACAAAAACGATTTTCGCTTTCGATGACAAATTCAATATTTCAAAAAAAATAAGATCGATATCTTTTCATTAATTTTCTCAGCGCACGTTCTTCTTTTCCTCGTAAAATGATTAAATTTACTTTTCATCCACATGCTAAAAATATTCGCTTCTTTAGTGGTTATCCAATCTAAAAGACCCATTTAGCACCATTGTCTGTAGACATTACTTGAACGTATGTCAGAGTTTTGAAGTAATTTGTTGCCTACTGCAATTGCCTTTACGTCTAAATTTACTTTTTCCTTATTGCAGATTTAACTAAAAACTGACTAGCCGCTAACGTTTACGGTTATTAAGATTATAGTGAGGCTGTTTCAGTAATAGACGCTATATGCATGTAGTATTTCATCTATTTCCAGCTGGGATCAAACCGAAAAGCCTAAAATAGCAACTTCATTTAAACCCGTGAGGTTCAAAATATCATGGAACGTTGTATCGTTTTCTTTTCTTTTCCTTTGTTTATTTTTTTTAGCCGGAAAAAGGAATCGTATTTCACCACAACCGTGACTTGTAAACGAAAATGAACAACATATGCATCTTAGATTTTATACCGGCTTCGATCTGAACTGACCGCAGAAAAATATCAAATTTCTCGGTCGGGCAGATATAAGTGAAAATTACAAGCGTTAGCGATTGACACTTTAAGTTGGACCCTGCTCAACGCTTTCTTTCTCGCTGTTTTCTACTTCTAATCATCCCGTTATGGGTTATTTCATGTACCTGTTTTTGGCTCTTCTATTTGATCACTTTCTTGCTGTGTATTATCCGGTTTTGCGAGCTCAGTCTGTCCGGTTTTCCCTTGGTCAACATTTGGCGTTGATGAGACATTCGATTCTGCCTGGTTCGTCCCGGTCTGAGGAGCTTGCACGGGCTGTGACCGCGTCTCGACTGTCCTCGTTTGGCTACTAGCACTACAACCCATTTTGGACGGTTCAAGAAGGAAGCTCTCCTGATAACCGTGATCGTGTATCTTGTCAGTTGTTTCTGCCCGAGTGATTCACAATACACAGGATAAAGTTTGTCACGCGCGCATGTGTTTTGTGATTAAAACAGACGGGAAACCCGATGTTTATACTTGTTTACATCCGTTGCCAGGCAATGACTGTCAACAGTAATCGATCTGACGTTCTTGGGTGAATGGCTGTGTCGCTAAAGTGACAGTTTACCACTGTTTACATTTAAAAAGCTTAACATAATAATGTTTGGAGCGGAGAAAGTTGCTTGTTTTAAACCTTAAAGACCATTTAATCGCTCTATGACTATATATGTTGACAGGTTGTTGCTTTGACAACAGCAAGGATAATAACGAGCCCTAAGGACGTCTGCGGCTAGGAAAATACTGTAGCACTGAATTTTTTTTTCACCTCGACAGGAGTCATGTCACAGGCTGACTGAGCTAATAAAGTCAAACTTCAAGTTTGTAAAATCGCTCACGTAAGCTCTAAATCAGCAAAACAAACACATAACAACAAAGGTCAACATCGTATTCATATTTTTAGCGTTTTTTTTTTTTCATTTTAATCTGTTCAAAAAAAACCTAAATATCGAATTTATAAAGGCTTAATTTATAACCGATCCAGCCATTTAAAACCACAGTGGCACCACACAAACCGAGGATGGTAAACCTGTGGTAAAACAGACAGTGAACTAAACGTAACGGTATTGAATTCTTGGGGGGGGAGAGGGGGATAAATGTCACAAATTTAAAGATGTAGAGGATTTTTTTCTGAGGGGAGGAGGCGGCTGTCACAGGCTACCTGGCCAACGCCAGTCATTTCATTCTATTGTAGATATCGGATGTCGCATTTGTATTTTACCGAATGCCGAGAGGCACTGGGAGTGAAAAACAAAATGACGGCGGGAAAAATTAACAGGCAAATACTTTTATAAGCTTACCCTAAAGTAAAAACGCGATTGTACGCTTTCTATCCCTGCTACAATTCTCCAATTTTACCAGAACAATCCGCCATCTTCGAGCTTTCTTATTTCGCGAAGAAGCCTGATACTAGTAATGTGAACAAATGATACAGAAAATTCCGGTCGTTCCGGTGAAAGCGAGAAAAAGGTAATACCGGAAAATTTCCGTTGGGATGAACCGTTCCATTTGTTTTTCCACCGCAACAACCGGTTTTCCCATACAAATGGTAAACAAAGATATTAAATGTAAGGAGAAATTAAGACTCGGAAAAATGGTAAACGCTCCGGGAAATCGCGAAAATTCATACCGAACGGTATATTAAGGTCTATTAATAACGGTTGAAAATACCGCAGTTTCGCGAGCAGCAAATAGCCAAAATAAACATGGAAAAACAAAGTTAAACAACATAGTAGTGATTTTGAGAGTTTTTATTTTATTTTAATCAGTTTTAAGAGCCCTAAATTTCGGCTTTACTGCGGCAAGTTTAATAAACAGATACGGCCATTACAGATGCACATGATACCACACAAACAGAGGATTGTAAGTCTGTGTTCCCCTCCCAATGCTATTCTTCCAAAGTTTTTCTAATATTTTTGTAAGGCCATTACTTTAGTCGATGGGTCGTTTATATTTCGGGACTTTTGCTATAGCAAGGTCTTAAAATTAACGTCACTTTCGGAAATTACAGTCAAAACCTATATTAAGCGGACTACCCCGGAACCCTCGCTAGTTTCGCTAGATACCAGGAGCTTTTCTGATACATTACACAAAAACAGTTAATTATTGACCCTCTTACATGTACATCTAAAAATAAAAATAAATCACTTATTAAGTGTCAAAGGTATTTAGCATGCGAGTACTAATTGTGGACACTTTACAGATCTAATTGGAATTTGGAAGTGTTGGTTTCCAGTCTGAGGAGATGGGAAAACCGGTGTACCCGGAGAAAAACCTCTCGGAGCACTGCGCCATCTCTGCTCCCCACGTTTATCTCTGTATCATGCACACACATACTGATTTCATTACATTTTAATTAATAAACCTAATTCGCAACTGTCTGTATCGCGTTGATTTACTTTTCACCGAAAAACATGCTTTTAGAAGAATTAAGACGGTAATCCCACAATCTAATAAAGATACATCGGCTAAAAACACTTGATTAATATAGATACATCGGATAAAAAATGGTACATCGGCTAAACACACTTGATTAATACAGGTTTCACTTAACAAAATGGCCTAATTTTGGTGTCGGCGTCTTCTTCAGTTATAGAGGGTCCGCTGAATACAGGTTCGATTTACAGTAAATATGGGAAGAAATATAAGATCGGGTAGTTTCTTGGTGTTGCGGATGGTGAGATCACCAAATGACGTAAAACAAAAGATTCAAAAGACACTGAACAATACCCACACCAGAACACAAAAGCTAACCAACAATGGCTTCCGCAACACCAAGAAACACCCTAAGATCGGGACCCAAGCTGGTGCATAGAAGGTCTGCTTAATATATTTATGATATGTTACATAAGCTCGTGAGAATTTATTAACCATGATTACCCTGGTCCCGGGCATTTTCTTTCTTCTTTCCCCTCAGCGGCTCTTTTTTCGTGTCCGCTTCACGGCTCAATTTCGTTTGAGAAGAAACTTGAGAAGAAAGAAAACCTCTGGGACCACAGACAGGGCTGACAGGCCGGGCTCAATAACAGATTTGAGTCTCTAATGACTCTAATACCGTAAAGGCAGGAGCGTAAAGGCTATGAATTTGAGGGTAATACCAGATAAGCAGGCGCGGCTCAGTCGAGTACCACAACAAAAATTTAAAAAACAGTCCCATTGAAAGTAAAGTTGAGGAGCTGTATAAACACAACCCTCGATCTACCTTATTATAAAGTGGCGGCTCCAGACAAACATTTTGGAACTAGCATAGGTAAAAACGGCAAACTGATCCTTACGGCAAGGAGAAGAGATTGAGACAGAAGTGAAATAAAAAAAAAACAGTTGAATATACTTGCCCGATATTTCGGTTTGTTTGACGACAAGACTTTAGTCTTAAGACGAGTTCCAAGAGCAAATTGGCAACGCAAGTGCTTTGAAGAGGTATCGAATGGTCCCTTAAAATTTTCAAGTGCTCGCAAAATATGGCCTTTGCTCGACTTGCTCGCAAAATTTAGACCAGTGCTCGCTTGCTCGTGCTCGCAAAATTTTCGCAATTGCTCGCATGCTCGGATTCTCGTTAAAATTTGCTCATTATTCGAAATTTCGTAAATCGTGCTTTGTAGGTTTATTGACTTACAGAGAGCAATAGTCCGCACGGGGCTTACACGGATTGAAAGGATGGGGCATTCCTAATTCAATAAAGGTTGCTTTGGCAATAGGCCATTTGCACGATGACGTCATTTGACTACTACTACCAGAATTCATTTCGTTTTTCCTTTCTTATTTAAATTTTGTAATCCCAGTGCGGTTTAAATAACAATAGCCCTAATTTGCATTACAAAACAAAAAAACTGAAGGATTCTGGTAGTAGTAGTCAAATGACGTCATCGTGCAAATGGCCTATTGGTCATTGGTAATTGGGCTTTGGCATTTGGGCATACGGAAAACAATGCAATGCTTTGCTTGAGTGACCGCCAAACAATAGCTTCCCAATGCCCAATGCCCAATTCCCAACGCTCAAAGCAACCTTTATTGAATTAGGTGTATAAATTCTGATTTGAATAACGTGGGAGAGGCCCGGGGAAGAGGTGGCTCTCAGAAATGAAATTTGTCATTATAATGATACAAGCTAATACAGTATTGCAAATTTACGAAGTGCTCGCTGCTCGCCTGTTGTTTTTTTTTTTCTAAAGTGCTCGCTCGGCTCGCAAGAGAAATTTGATGACTGCTCGTGCACGCAAGAAAAAACACAGTGCTCGCACACTCGCAAATGCTCGCAAAGACCATTCGATACCCCTCTTTGAGTAAAGTTGCCCAGGCAGGAGCCAGTGCCCGGAGGGGGGGGGGGGGGTGGTACACAACAAAGTTTTGTACGGGGATGCTCCGCCCCGAGTTCCAAGCCCTTACCCTTTTATATACCGTTTTGACAGAAAAGGCAAACCTTTTATATACCTGCCATAGAAAACGGTACCCCTTTCATATACCGACAGATGAAACACTGTATATCTTTGCTATACCCTTGAAATAAAGGGTGATAAACGTAATAAACTTGACGCATCGTATGGAAAGATATCCACGGAAAAACATGTACATCAAGCGTTACCACTTTTGTTGTTAACGGAAACAATAAAGAGAATGGCAGTTTTTCCCACCCTTTTCTATACTTCAAGTTATTGTGAAATGCCTACCCCTTTACACACCTCCAGCCTAAAAAAGGCACCCCCTTCCTCATTATAGTGAGTACGGGGGGCGGGGGGGGGGGGGGGGCTATCGAAGGTTACAGTATACAGCATTCAGCATTCTTAGCGAATCGGCCCTTTCTTAGAAGTGTCCAAACATTTGCACAGGACTCGGCCAATAATATTTATCAACAAAGATTAAATTGCTATCGATTTTGAAAGGTTAATTCCAGAATCCTTATAGTTTTATTGAGCTGTTTTGATTTCACTTCCGGAAAACTGCCTCTACCTAACAGGATTAAAAGTGATTCGAAACAATAATGTCTTCATGGCCATTATTTTCTAAACATTTTATTACCGGCTTATTATAAGCTGTAACATCAAATATTTAACGGCAGCCCTTAGTTAGCCCTGCAACCAAGAGATAGGTGAAGTGTCATTCGACTCTCATTATGTTTCAGCTACGACGCACTGACGAAGTTCAACGAACCAGAAACAGCTGTCTGCGTGTGCTCTCTAGTTTTGAACGCTGATCATGTCAGGTCTAGCCAACCGTAGTGCCATTTCGAAAAGAATGCCTTTTTTACATTGTTTGATCGGTCTGAGTACTGATCCAATGTTACGCAATAGATCGTTCACGGTATTTGCAGTTTCGTTGATTTAAGGTGGCTGAACACAGTTTACGCGCGCTCTTCAATTTCAGCTGCTTACGTGAGTCAGCAAGTGCAGTGTTTTGAGAAAAACAAACGTGGCGCCTATTCAGCGATCATTTTATTTTGCTCAGCGTGGATCACGAAAGTGTTGTTTTTCGTCTTAAAATCAAACAATTTGTTGTTCGTAAAAATGTTTGTTGAATCAATAGATAATTTATAGAACCATTGCAGAAATACACTGCCTTTTTGGTCGTTTTTGTCTTTGGATCGAGAACCCAGAATGCAACGTTTGGGCAGTTGACCGAAAAATTGCGACTGGATGTTATAGCGACTTTCCTCGGAAACGTGCTGATTTCTACGGAACCACTCGTTAGAATTTCACGAAATTTGGCACAATAATAGTTCCGAATATGCCGAACTCACCTGCCATCAAAAATTTGAAATCTAACAGAGGAGATTTTTACAAAACGCAAGCATATTAAACCACAAATTACGGAAGAATTACATGAGGCCAGTGTTAACACGCGAATATTTTTACGAGTTTACTGGAGACATGAATGATGGACAAAAACTAACGACTAGATTTTCTGAAAATAAACGAAACCAAATATTGCAGGCTGATTTACAATCCACCTTGTTGCCATGGCAACACCCTAAAAGCTCGACAAATTTAAAAATATCAAAAAATATTAAAAGCTTGTCAGTGAGAAATAGAACACAAACCGCGGTGATAAACATATTGAACTTATTCATTTTTGATAAAACTTGACGTTTCGTAAGCTACTACATACATTTTCAAAAGTGACCGTTACAGTGTTAAAAACTATACTTTTATATATAGCAGTAAAAAGGGACTGGGACCGAGATTAAGTACAAAACTTAACAGTTGATATATAAAAATAAACAGCTAATTAATAAAGCATCAGCTTCTCGCTACTGTCGACGTTTGCATTAAAAGCTGGCTTCAGTTCTTGTATAAACAATGTTTCTTTGTTTTTTTTTATTTTTTTTTTTGTTGCTTAATGTTATGCCTCGCCAATTTTGGGTGCCCAGACGTTGGTGGTTTCAAAATGACAATGAATGATGCATAGGTACAGTCAGAAACCCATATAAAGTGGGTTGAAACGTGTAACGTGCATTCACAGCTTCCGAATAGTCATTTTTTGCTTAGTACCATATTTGGAAACCCCTCGGTCCAGGGAGATTGGAAGCAAGTTGTTCTAGCGAATTGATTGGTTATTATTTTTATCTTGATTTTCCAAATATGGCTGTAACAAATTCTTAGCAAACTGAATAATCGAAAGGTTGTTTTGAAGCGTACAAGAGACTGTTGCACGTTTCAACCCACTTATGGGTTTCTGGTACAGTAAAACTGTGTTCAGCCACCTTAACCAATTTGTCCGTGCGGAGGACTGGGAACTAAATTTGTTGTCAGTTGCTCCCGCGAGATTTACACGCGATTCATTCCAGTGAGATCAACAAGTCAATTTCTCCACTTCTTGTATGCGATCTTTCATTTTGTTCCATGCATATGTTAAGCTCATTAGTTTCCTTCAAGCTCTAAACAATCTACTGGGGCTTTATTATTCGTCAAATTACCGCAGTAATACTCGGGGGAAATTATGGAGTTCATCTCGCTATTGTTGAAAGGCTTCTCGAAGAATGAAATTCATGAGAACACAAATTAACAGGTAAGTCACTAAAACAAAGAACATATTGTCCTTATATCCTTTTCATACTTCATTTGCACAAGCTTAAAGAACGTTTAGTGAATTTTAACAAAGCTTTCAATTGAGGTGTAGCTTGGTTTGAGCTAAACCGTAAGTAAATTTATTCTATCGCGCGCTCCATAAGCTTAATCTTATTTCCGCCGCTTTCAAAACTCCCTTCGCAAACTATTATCCCGCATCTTTAATATTAAATCTAAAGATCTTTTGATGTCCATGCAAAACTACAGCACTTAACTTTGTAGTTTGGTGTCAGCCATTTGAATGTGGCCTTTTCCAGTCTCTTCTTGTGATGGAATTACGAAACCACTTGCAGTGCGAACGCGCGTGTGAAGGAATCTCTGGTTTCATGCCTGGACAAAAGACGTTTTGCACGAGAAATGCGACTGTCGAAGACAAAGCAGCTAAGAACACTTTCTTCTCTTCTTGCAGTGAGCAATTCAACAAACCAGCAAAAGGCTTGTGCAAGGGAGTACAGGGTGAAGCCGAAAACGTGCCTTCATGGTCCTCACGGGATCAGTTCTCAAAGAAGTCTCAAGTAGTGTACCACAGCAAAACGAACCTTCCTTCTGGTACTCAACAAATGTCAAGTTTTGAACGTGCTTGTTATGAAGACTTTCAGATGTACATCCCTGAAATAACAACTGAAACAAAATTTACACCTCCAAGCAAACTTTGCGAAGAGAATGCAGATTTTGGTAGTGTCACATCAGCAACTTCTGCTGTCAATCAAGACTTTGTCTCGAAAGGTTATACAAATTCAAGCAGCTACAAAGTTCTGCCAAATGCGAGACAATGCTTTTACAATGAAGGAGTGGAGCCTTTTGCTTTTAAAGGTTCAAATGACAAGATGCCAAGATCCCTGGGAAATTGCAGCTATAACATCTTGGCACCCAGCTCATACAGAGAGAATGGACAGACATGTCCCCAAGAGATCCACCCAGATTTACGGTTTTCACAGAGTGCGTATTCCAGGTCACTAAAGGACACATCACAAGCTCCACCACCAAACGAGGTCGTCAATCATTTTGCACAACAACTGTGTCCAACTGTAAGCATCCGTGTGGATATTTCTTGTCCTCCGTTGCCTTGCGGCCACAAAAAGATGTCTTGCTGTTGTGTAGATGCTCGCATCCCATCTTCCATGCAACCCAGTTATGGTAACATGCCAGGAAACCCAGGGCAGAGGAGTAATGGCATTTTAAGGTCTGATATCTATCAAAAACTTCCTGGAGTTTTTAATACCAAGGCAAATTCTTCTACTGGCACAAATAAACTTAGCCATGCATCAGCTGGTAACAGACATTATGACACAGATCTTTCGAAATGCCAGTTTAAATCAGAAGACTTTGCAAAGACAAATATTAATCCATACCCCCAGAGATATGAAACTACAGCCAACAACAATATTAATGACTATTCAGTGACACAAAATGAGAGACCAAATGATCAAGTGTTTAATAAGGATATACCCTTGCAGGGTGGAAGTTACATGACAGATTATCACACACCAAATCAAATGACGGCTTCTGAAACCTGTGATTCCCTTAATTCAAGCAACATTAAATATCAAGATACAATGCGATATGACAGGAACTTTACTGAAGGTTTCTGTGCACAGCAAAATTCCTTCTTGTCGCCTGATGAGTATAATGGGAGAAGCTTGGGTTTTCCTATGGAAGGAATTCAAACAAACGGAAGAGCCGTGCATTTTCCCAAAAATACAGCAAGTTCTTATCATGACATCATAGAATTGAGGCCTGTGGATCCAGGAAAGATATTTGGTCAGTGTAAATTTCAAACTAGTGGAAGCATGCTCACAGAACCATCGGTGCAAAACAAAAAATGGCAGACAAATGCAGTGTTGGAACAACCTGAAAATTGCACAAAGATCAAGAGCAAGGAAAAACAGAATCCTTATGAATCTTTGGCCTCATTGTCCCAGCCATCATCTCCTATTGCAAATCTTTCCAGTTTAGTGGCAAAGATTTATCCAGAGCATGGAAACATCATGACAGGATGCAAGAATGTCAAACTGGAAGGTCAGTCATAAGTAATTATTTTTGTTTGACATAGGAAATAATAATAATAATAATAATAATAATAATAATAATAATAATTGAAATTGAAATACAATACAATGATGATGATAATAATAATAATAATAATAATAATAATAATCAAATGAAGAATGATCCTCGCAGTTGTGAACGCAATTTAAGCAATTGCGAAAAGAAGCCTGAAAAAAATTCAGGACTTCAATGGGGTTCGAACCCGTGACCTCGCGATACCGGTGCGATGCTCTACCAACTGAGCTATGAAGCCACTGACGTTGGGAGCAGGTCAATTGTAGGTTCATATGTTCCCGTGATAGGAGTGAATGTGAAATGATATATATGAAATAAATCATATATGAACTACGGAAATGAAATCAAATGAAGAATGATCCTCGCAGTTGTGAACGCAATTTAAGCAATTGCGAAAAGAAGCCTGAAAAAAATTCAGGACTTCAACTTCAATAATAATAATAATAATAATAATAATAATAATGTGTGCAAGTGGTGTTGGAGTGTTGGAGTGGTGCAAAAGACTGCCTTGTTGGGAACTGCAAGGATACTGAGAAAAGTGTTGGAAATGTGAAGAAGAGATAATTCCCTTAGCCCTTGGTCATTTGTTATGTCCTGCCTAATAGAAGAAATTACGGCAATGACAACAGCCAGAACATAATGTTAAACAAAGATAATAATAATAATAATAATAATAATAATAATAATAGAGCAGTTTTCAATTGAGTGTCATAAAACCAAAACCAAAGTAATCCCAGCAGTCGTGAACAATCCAATGAACCAATCAGAGCTTAAAACAATTACATGTCGGCGGCGCCAAGCGCGTGGGAGCAAGTCAAGATCGGTTTTGGTTTTACTTCTGATTGGTCGAGAAAGTGGTATGAGATTTTTAGCAATCACAAATCACAAAGCGTAGCAATGCAAAACCAAAGCAATAGATGGTTTTCACGTTACGTCACGATGGCCATATTGGTGTACAACTACAAAAGAATTTTAATGAACCTCTTTTGTTATGTACACCAACATGGCCACCATGGCCTTTGTCATTTGAGTCCCACAGGACTGAAGGTCACGTGAGTGAAAACCATCTATTGTGTAATTACTTTCGACACTCAAATGAAAATTGCTCTAATAATAATAATAATAATAATAATAATAATAATAATAGCAATGAAAGGCTCACAGTGCAGCGTGCCTTACTGTGAGCACCCAAAAAACATTTTTACAAGTCTGCCAATCAGAGAGCTTGAATTCAATAATTGATGGGCACACCTCCTTGCAAAGTTGAGCACGATCAAAATTAAATAATGTAATCTTGTACCTTCGTGTTTATCACAGGAGTGTAAAGTTAGTTACAAAATACAAAGGTTTTATTTATTTATTTATTGCTTCACACGTATCTGCAGTTATGAAAATGATTTTAAGAATTAGCTGGCGATATCGTGGAAACTTGTAATAAGGTTTGTTGTGTACTCATGGTAAGGCAGACCACACCGCACTTCATTCAAACAATAAAAATGTGTCTTATGAAGAAGTACGGGCTTCAATTTACACTTCAAAATAAGTAGATAAAGTTGAAAAAAATTCCAGAAGCTGAGTTTCTGGAACTAAAGTTTATTCCAATAATTATTGAAAAATTCTTGACAAGAAGGCAATCTTTGAATCCAAAATAAAGTTTGTAGCCTTTCAAACTTTCCTCACGCATTCAGGTTTGCTGCAAAGGATTCTGGACACAATTTTCTGGATTTCCCTTCAAAGTACTTTTGGGTCATTGAATATATTTTCTTCTTTCAGCTGATAAATTTCATAACTGGTGAATTTCAAAGTACTTAAACTTTTCGTCACTTTTGTTGAACCTGTGAATTTGTCAGTGCTTTGTCAGTGGCAGCGAGTCAAGTTCGTTCATTCTTTCAGCCGCTTTGATTGGTTTTCCCTTGTCATCCGATGAATGTTATAGGCATAGGCTTAACTTGATCTTCACAAAATTACAACAAAGTTCTTTTTATACAAACGTTTTTCATAGTTAGTTCATAAAAGCAATAGAATGCATTTTCTATGAGTTTACCTTGAGAAATGGATACTTGAGAAAACCTTGTAACATCCTGCGTGGGTTTATAATGCCGGTAGACTCATAGAAAATGTGTTCTATTTAAATAATGTGCACTGTATGAAAATAAATTCATATGAACTGCAGCAAAAAGAATTAAAGAGAATGTGATCATCATTGATAGTTAAACCAACAGCAACTCAAGGAGTTGCAAATAGACTGGAGCCTTAGCACAGGTGTGTAGCTAAGAAAACACTTAGCAGGCTCATTAACAAGTTCAGCCGGTTTTTCTGGCTTGTGCACCTTCAAAATCTCCCAAAGTCTTTGTTTTCTAGCGAAATTTCAGCTGGTGATAAGTTCTCTTTCAGGTGGTGAAATTGGCCAGTAGCCGGCTCTTAGCTACATCCCTGTTAGCAACTGGTTAACTGTGATGATTACCTTCTCTTTAATGCTTTTTTCTTTCTTTGGTGAAACAGGGGGAATTATTAATTTCTAAGTTTTAAAAATCAAGGAAATACAAGTTTGTAGATGTCTGTGTGCAGTCTATGCAAGTCTTGAATTATATTCTTGTCTCTGAGTTACAACAAACCATTGACTGGGTTCTGTGACCATATTGTATTTATCTTCATTTTCATAGTTTAGAGAAGCTTTGGCTTTATAAAAAAGAACATATTCACTAAATGGTTCTTTGAATTCATCCAGGTATTTCTTATTATTTGTCTGTAGGTCAAAGAAGTGACATGCCCAGCAAGAGACGCTCTCACTGCGCTTGCCCCAATTGTGTGAGTGGTCTCAACAGCGGAACAGGAAATGTGCATCAAAGGTCGCACAGCTGCCACTATCCCGGCTGCAGCAAGGTAGATTATGGTGTCAAAATTAACTTTATACATGTAGGGTAAAATAAAATATTGTAACAGTAACTCACTAGAGATTTTGTGGATTAAGCTATTAGAGAAGACGGTATAACAGTTTGTATTTACTGTATGTCGTAATTTTTTGTCTTTCTCAGGTTTATGGTAAAACCTCTCATTTGAAGGCTCATTTGCGTTGGCATAAGGGAGAGAGGCCATTTGTGTGTAACTGGGTAAGTTACATAAATATTAATTATTTAAACAGATGTCTGTTTTGAATGGCTGGTTCATACACCATCTTGAAAAGCTCTTAAATTTTAACAGCTATTCCAAAAACATCCTTTAAATCCAATGACCAACAAGTAACCAAAACAGTTGAACATTTTGTGGCCTTTTATACTTTGTGCTTGTAAAATCCATTCCTCAGATTTTTGTGGTCTGTGTATAGCCACCCCTTCTCTTAAGGTGAATTACAGGCCAGGCCCCGGTTGTTCAAAAGGTGGATAACGCTATCCATCGGATAAATCACCATTCAGTGGATAGGCAGTAGCAAAACCAATTGTGTTATCCACTGGATAGTGACTTATCCGGTGGATAGCGCCATCCAACTTTTGAACCGGGGCCAGGAGTTTTTCTTTAGTCAAATCTTAATGAAAATTGTTTCCATGTACAGCTGTACCATAGATTCAATCTGTGGTGTACAAAGTGTTTTTTCATTGGCAAAAATGAAAATACTCTGATCCAGCTCGTGGAGGGGGGGGGGGGGGGGGACTCCCATTTAAAAATGATGGGGGTGCTCATCAGAAATATTTGAAAAACTCCCCAAGAGGTACCAGATTTTCGTTTGATGGGTGTGGCTCAAATGGATTTTTACCACAAAAGAGGAACTAATTCTAAAACAACACATGAACCAGCACATTGACAATAATTGAAGGGCTCCCGGCAAGAACGTCCTAAGTATGTTTTTGGTAACTTTCACTAAAATTGTATTTTTGCTTTTTTAAGAATACTGGCCCACGTCAATGTGATAAGAGCTTTACTCGGTCAGATGAGCTGCAACGTCATTTGAGAATACACACAAAAGAAAAGACCTACATGTGCAATGTATGTAACAAGGCTTTTGGTCGCAGCGATCATCTAAGCAAGCACCTCAGAACTCACGACAGCAATAGAAAGAAACTCATTCAGGAAAAGGAAAGTATGGAGCAGGAAGATTGCCATGACAACGATACAAAACTACTTGATCTGGATGATGATGATGATGGTGTATTTGAGGATGATACTGCAAATTAATAATTATAATAATTATTAGGTAAAAGCGGTTTTCAATTAAGTGTTGAAAGTAATTTCGTGATTGCTTTGTTTTTTTTTTTTGCTACATTTTGTGATTGGCTAAAAACTCAACCAATCAGAAGTAAAATCAAAACCAATCGTTACTTACTCACACACTTTTTCCCACACTTGGCACAGGCAACATGTCACCTACATGTATTTTCTGCATCCCTAGTCTAAGTGGCAGATAAGGCCACATGTATTTGCTTTGAACTCTGATTGGTTCATTAGATCATAGTTAATCGAGAGAGACTGGTTGTGAAACCTGACAATTGTCTTTGTTCAATCTTTTTGTTATCGTTTTTCGGCCTTGGCCATGCACAACACAATAGATGTTGATCTTTTGTTTGAGCAACTAACCAATAGAAATGGTGCTATTAAGTTATTCAGTCATAGGGTCTGATAAAAAAACAAAAGATGTGCACGGTCAAGTACGGTTCAACATGAATTGTAGCTCCTTTGTTATCGCCATTGAAGTAACCAGCCTCTCGATTAACTATGGATTGGATTGTCTGTCTCTGTTGTAATTGGCCAGTTTAATTACTTTGGTTTTGGTTTTATGACACTTAAATGAAAACCCCTCTATTACCAGTAATATATTTAGTATTATGCAAATGCCTGAGTTGGAGGTTGGAAAGAGCTGGAATGGATATAAAACCCCAAATTTCACAGCCATAAGAACAAGAGCCAGTGAGACTTGGTAGAGATATCAACCTCATTGAGAGCGTGATCCATTCAGACAATACACTGTATTGTTTTGGGTCAAAAGAAAATAATTGTGCGAAATAGTTTGAAATTTATTGTTAATTCACTTTGTAAGTGACGTTTTCCTTTGCAAATATTTGCCATCATGGTTGTTTGAAGTATCCGTTAACCCTTTCACTCCCAGAGTCAATTATGGAGACAAGTTATGTAGTTCTAACGTTTGAGTCTGTCATTGAAAACCTATGGTGTGTGACCATTCAAATGAAACCACTTTTGCAGTACTTTTGTATGGTACCATTTTGTTTTTCAATGTCACATAATAAAATTTGGGATTTTTCTCGGAATTTGATATTTGGCCCTCTTAGGCTTCCGGGGGGGGGGGGGGGGGATAGGGTTAGGGTTAGGGTTAGAGTTAGGGGGGGTGCTCAACAAAGTTTTGTACGGGGATGCTTCGCCCCAAGGTCCAAACCCTTACCCTTTCATATACCGTTTTTGACAATAAAGGTACCCCATTCCTAAACCTTTCATTGAAAATGGTACCCCTTTCATATACCTTGCAATGAAAATGGTACCCCTTTCATATAACCTTTAAGTGTGTCTGTTTGATATATTTTGAAAGACCCTTTTTATAATACTAAAATGGCAGTTTTCCCTACATCTTATATGCTTCAACGGCGTGGTTTCGCTACCCTTTCCTATTCTTTGTGAAATCCCTACCCTTTCATATACTTCAAGTCATAAAATCCCGACCCTTTCATATACCTCCAGCCTCAAAAAGGTACCCCTTTCGGGCGGAGCATCCCCATATAGCCCATTATAGGGAGTACCCCCCCCCCCCCCCTGGTTAGGCTTTAAAGGGTTAATTGTGTAGTTCCAGAAAAAATCCATACCCACCCCACGGAACGTCAGTGGAAATTCCTAGGGGGAGGGGGTTCTTAAAACCAACATTTTAGAAGCAAAGTATGAAGCTAAACTGGAATTTCCTGGGGGGATGGGGGTGCTAAACAAAAAACCTTACATGGGGGGAGTATGGATATTTTCTGGAACTGCACATTTGAGTAAGGAAAACCCTGTACATGTATGTCTAGAAAAGGTGTGTATATTAGGATCTCAGTTGAATTTGACTGCAAAAAATCTAGCCTTCTGTCCAATGACAAAAGTTCAGTTGAGGGTGTTTTAAAGTGTATATGACAGATTTTTTTTTATTTGCTTGACGGAATCAACATGGTGTTCTTATAAGAAAATCAAAAATAGTTTTTTCAACAATGATTTTCTTTTCCGTGTTTTAGCCGTTTAAAAACATGAAATTTCACTTCCGGTGGGGTACAAAACTGCGCAAGAAGAAAGACTGGAAATAGTCCGTTATGATGTCAATACAAGAATGCCAGTGTCAAGGTTTCTTGGTTCCTCGCAATTTTTTGGTGCGCCCTGAGGAAGAAACATGGTTCTATTAAGGGGTGTTGTCTATGGTTGTAGCAACATGCACCAAAAAATGTAGGAACTTAGAAACTGCGACACTGGCATTCGGACTATTTCCAGTCTTTCTTCTTGCATGGTTTTGTAACCCACCTGAAGTGAAATTTCACGTTTTTAGACAGCTAAATTATGGACAAGGAAAATCGATATGGAAAAACTTTTTTCAACTTTCTTATCAGAACACCATGTAGATTCCAACAAGCAAATAAAAAAAAATCTGTCATATACACTTTAAGTGTGATTGGTTATTCTGTATCATTACAGTGGTACAGTTAATTGTTTAGTTTGATACATATGGGACTTTTCAGGTGAAATAAGATAACTATTTGCATTTTTTTATATTTATTGTCTTAATCTAAGCTATTTGATATTATTTCTATTTATCAGGGAGTATTTGATCCCCTATTTATAAGACTTCTAGTTCAAAATTAATTTAAAGGTGTTCTTGACTTATTTATATAATTTTTGTGTTACGGTGGAATCCCGATAACTCGAACCTCTCGCTAACTCAAGTTATCGGGATTCTACACATAACTGTATTTTAATATTTTGAATGTTTTTTAATCATTCGTGCAACATAAACAAAACAATAAAAAAAAACACAAGTTTTATATATTTATAAATTTTGACTGTTGTGTATTTATGTACTTTCCACCTTGTGTTATACTTTCTAATTGGTTCTAACTAATGAGTGGGATCCCAAGTTTAGCCATGAAGCTGTCTGCTATCTCAGACTTTAAACACAATTGAACTTCCATGTATAACCACCCCTTGTACAAGGGACCATTGCCTGTATAGCAGTCATTTCCTTTCGTGGGCGTAGTAGGCATGTGAAAGCATGTAGCAAAAAAAGGAGCAAAAAGAATTGGGAGGGGAGAAAGGTAACAACTGCTATGCTGGCTTACGTAACCAGTTTTTCAAAATACAAAATTTTTTTAACTCAAATCATCATAATTAAAAACTCTCTTAAACAAGTACCTCTCTAAAGTATTGCCACCAATTACCACCTTATTACCCACAATCTGCTCCCGTACGGCCTCGTGGCTCAAGCGGTAGAGCAACGGAAGATCTAATCCGGAGGTCGTGGATTCGAATCCCACCGAGGTCAAAGATTTTTTTCTTTCCCTTGTGTGGTCCCTCATTTCCTTACTAGGGCTAACGCTCAGTACAGGGAAATTTATGGGTTTACCTTAGCACTACAATTTACTCACAGAGTTAATTCTCTGATTCCTTGTTTGTATCACCAGTGCTACGTGGCTCAACATTTATTTGTACGTCTCTAAAGTAACCGCAACCACTTTAAATGCTGGGAATTTGAATTTTTCTATTGTTTTTACCCTGTCATTACAGTGTTGCAGTACAACTTCTTTGAAATTAACACTTTATCCTTGCATCAAAACTTCTATATGATAAAATATTTTTATAGGTGCTTTGTACATTGAAGTTACTCCAGGTGCAAACAGGTAGCCTGATTCTCGGATGGTACAAGGTCACTTGTTCTAACTCCCTCCTCTCCCCGTATGTTGTCCTTTGTTAGGGCTTAGTCTTGATGTCATCTGACTGTTCATTTCCACCAATCAGAATGGTTGTTAGACGGTTTTTTCCTTCATCGGGAATTTCAAGAATGGGACTAATGCCCAGGGGGGACTCCCATATAAATATGACTGGGATGCTCGTCATACCTTTTAGGGGTCAAAATTTGTAGATAGGTACCGCTTAGCATATTAAAATCTAAAGTGACTACCATTAGAATTATTGCGGTACCTTTTAGGGTATGAGCTGAAAAAATATGACGTGTTGTTTTAGATTATTGGTACCTCTTAGGGGTAAAAATTCTTTTGAGCCACGCCCATCAAACGAGATTCTGGTACCTTGTACGGTGTTTTTTGAAAATTATCAACGATCAGCCCGTCATTTTGATATGGGAGTCCCCCCCCCCCCCCACTCTGGGACTAAATGTACTCTGATTGGTGGGAATACTCAACGGTGAGATGACGTCAAGAACAATCCCTCAAACAAAGGACATTAGACAGGGAGAGGAGGAAGTGAGTGCGAGCGACCTCGGACCATCTGAGAATCAGGCTAAAACTTGGGTTGATAAGTTTCAGAGTCAAGACCCCCTGTGGTCTGATGTCCCATAAACGACCACCTCCCGTAGGCGACCACCTCCTGTAAGCGACCACCTCTCCTAAGTGACCACCTCCTGTAAGCAATCACCTCTCGTAAGCGACCACCCACCGTAAGCGACCACCTCCTGTAAGCCACCACCTCTCACAAGCGACCACCTTCCGTAAGCAACCACCTTCCGTAAGCAACCACCTTTCGTAAGGGACCACCTCCCGTAAGCAATCACATTGGCCTTGCATAAATATATATTTTTTTTTTGGGGGGGGGGGGGGGGGCAGCTTACAGGTTTCCAATGTACAGTAGAACCTCAGTCTACTAATGGCCATCTCTCCACAACGGCCAGTTTTTCTTGTCCAGACTTCTCATTTACTCGCTCAAATCCTCTAATTGATTACCTCTCCATAACGGCCACCTCTCCACAACAGCCAGAAAGGTCTGTCCGAAGGTAGCTGTTGTAGACAGGTTCAACTATATAATGTTGATGGAAGAGTTGGAAATTTTAAAGGTTTATGGATGTAACAAGGCAACTTCTCTGTGCTTGGGTCAGATCTGCAACTTCTTCTAAATAAAGATATTAGCAGTTCAAAAATTGGATTGAGGTGAACACATTTAAAATTTACAACTGCAGTGTTTATTTGACAAATTTTGGCAGTAACTACCCAGGTAGTCTACCAAAAATGAATAACAATGACTTCCTGAAGTGCTGCACTTGTGAAGCTACTAAAGAAGATGTAAAGAAATCAAGTCCCTCAAAAACTGAGGTTTAAATGGGGGCCCAATCTACAATAATTATTTGTGACACTAAAGCAGCCAATGTTGTTATTATTGTTATTACATTGTCATTTTGAACCCCATTTTCTTCAAGACAAGACACATTTTTACTCCACCCCCCTTATTCCCAACCCCTCCCCCCCCCCCAGACAATGTTGTATATTGTTTACAGAGGCATGTGGCTGCAATCCAACAACAATGAAAGGGGGAAGGGGGTTTCTGCAGCAAAGTATAATGAATACAAAGAGATAGTGATAAATATGCCACAGAAACCGTTTAGCATATACAGTGTGTCAACTATTTTTGTCGCCTACTGTAGTTTCAGGCATGAGACTTGGAAGTTCAGTAATTAATTTTTTGTGATTTTTTTAAAAATATATTTTACATGTAATTCTGAAATATTGCAAAAAAATATATTGGATCCTGCAAACACCCGTAATTGACCAATATTAATCAGGGCACCGACACATTTTAGAGTTCCTGGGCTCAGGGCCAAAAAAAGTGGGACTCCAAGGCCAAAATCTCAGGGCTCTGGGTTCCAGACATTGTCCAGAGTATTAAACATCCAACCCCCACCCCCCTTTGGGAACTTGATTAATATATTGTTAGAGAGTGACAATGAGAGGATAGCAAGATGTTATGACGAGTCTTCCCAGGCCATTAACCTTCTACTCCCAAGAGTGCTAAAAATAAAATTCAAGAAAAAACCCAAATTTCATTTTGTAAAATATTGAAAAACAAATGGTTAACCATGAAAAAGTTCTGCCAAAGAGGTTTCATTTGAATGGTAACACCATAGGATTTTGTCCACAGAATCAAATGTTAGAACAACACTACATATCTTCATAATTGACTCTGGGAGTGAAAGGGGTAATATTTTCCTTTATCAGGTGGAACTAACAGAAGAAAGGAAAACCTTATTGTTACTCTGCAATAAACTGACAAGTGTAGCCTAAAATTTGCTGTGAAAATGTGACAAGTCAGTGGAGGATCCAGAGGGAGGGTCCCGGGTTCCGGACCCCCATATCAGACTGAACATTCATTCTCTGGCTTGGGACGAGTCAAGTCATATCTCAGAAACTGGATGTCTGAGTAGCGGTTGTTGGGACTTGCACTCATGCACTTGCACCATGACCTTGAAATTGATGTTGACGACATCTGTACAACTTTTTGTCACGAAGCACAAGAAAAGGATGTTCCAAGGGTGCATTCTTTACGAGTAGAATTCATGTCTTGGTAAGGGGCCAAGAAAACTAACGTTAAATCAGGATTATAGAGGTTTTGCATGGCAGCCATGTTGCATGGCAGGAACAATGAAAATGTTTTGCATTAGAAAGAACATTTTTTCCCATAGGGAAAAGAATCTATTGTTCCTGCCATGCAACATGGCTGCCATGCAAAACCTCTATAACATTCAACCGCGACTGGAGGGGAGGTGTGAGGGGGAAGTAATTTGCCGGAAAAAAAAAGTTTCAACAGTGTTTTCTGAATCAAAGTTTGGACCCCCCAATCAAAAATTCCTGGATCCGCCTCTGCAAGTTTTAGAATTTACAGTGTCTGATGATCTCCCTGGCATAATATTAATATTTCATATCTACCAGTATTAACAGCCTCAAAATAAATGTACTTTATTTAATTTGCTATTTTACATGCAAAAGTTATTAACAATTTTCTTGCCAAGAATAATTTAGCATGAGATCCTAACAATATAATATTTTCTCGATAAATATAAATAAAACATGGCATTAACTATTTTTTGTCTAATCAAATTAAAACCAAAATTCTGAATTACTGTTCTGTGACAAGCATTTAATAGGTGTAAATTTACAAAACATGCTTATTAATAACTATTTTGTAAAGTTAACCAAACATAGTTTACACAAGAGAGACATCAACAACTATTCCCTCATTTGTAGGGCCATTAAAGAGATAACACATAGATCGGATGAAGTTTACCAAAAATAACCAGTACAAGTAGAGCACTCAATAAGCTTTTATAAAAATTGTCGATGTTCTTTTTACAAACAATTATAAAAAAAAAAACGTTTTAGACTACTTTTGGACATTTTTAAATCAAGTTCCTGTTGTGTTTTGTTTTTCAGGGGTGTAGCTAGGGGGTCCTGGGGTGCCCGTGACTCCCCTTCGTGAGATAATTTTAGTAAAACACAAAGCATGGATGTCGACATGACAATCTGGTAAGTACCCTGGGTGTGACACAGTGTGTCCCCCACCCCCTCCCCCCCCTTTGAAAAATCCAAGCTACGCCCCTGGTGTATCATGAGCCAGAGACAGAAAACTGGGCCTCCTGGAGTAGGCCATGCTCCATCAGGCTGCACCTTTTTGCAGTTTCCATAGCATGAAGTAAATAAAAGTACAGTCAAACCACCTTAACCCTCGGACGTACACGCAAACGTATACCCCCACCGTGGTACAAGGCGGGGGGGGGGGGGGGGGGTTGTTGGTTTTTGCGATGTTGCAATATTTCGGAAATATTTTACATTTTATAGATAGCCCGCGATGTGTTCTCCAAGATAAGGTAAATATTATGGGTTGTGACGCTGTTGGGGGTCCACGACGTCATCCAAAATGGCTGCCAAGACGGCCGCCATCTTGGATTTTACTAAAAATTCAAATTTATCGGGGAAATGTGGAAATTGCAAATATTGTTTGCTAGGGATGCAAAATAACATACAATTAAACATTTTGATGCCTTTGGTAGCATTTTATGTTTTTTCACTGAAAAAAGGTGAAAAACACGAAATGGCTTGATCACGTTACTTATGACGTCATATCTCATTACCATAGCAACCGGTTGTCACCAAACTTTACCAAAATATGTGTTAAGGATAAAATTTAATGAACAGCTACTGAAAACGGCATGTGCTGATCATAAATGGTCTTGAAAATATCGGAGAAAAACCTCGGGGAGGGGGGGGGGAACAACCCCCCCTTGTATGTCCGAGGGTTAATACAGACAGCAAGGGGACAGACTCAAGTGTCTGCATTTTTGGCCACTTCAAAAAATACCATAATACTCTTTAAAGTGCAGGTTTGGGTGGTGCTTGATGTAAGCCTGATTTTTTCAATTTCTTTTGTTTTCAGCACAAACTGCATGTGCTATGCTTCAACTTCTTGGCAATTTACATACGGTGCACATTTGTATACGAATACACAATGCTGTCTTAGTGTTCCTACATGTACTCTGAATTACATTGTGCCATTCTAACAATGGAGACTTTAATAATTACACCCCGGTGAGGCTGAGCCTGCACATAAAAGATTATTATGGTATTTTTCGAAATCGGCTATAGAGGTAGGGATGTAGGAATTTTAGTATCTTCAGGACCAAGAGGACAGTCTGCAATAGAGGTGTCTGTCTGTCAGGAGAGGTTCGACTGTATTGCTATGTGGGTAGCTTAATTTTCTCGCCATGTAAATTAAACATGGTCCCAAAGGTGCCCAATTGAGAGGTGTCACTATACATGCTAACCTCTAATAATGGACAAATAGCATTAGTCAACACCTCTCATAAGTGGACACTAAGTCGTGGTCCATGCTACACAATATAAGTGGACACCTCGTGGGACAAGGCATATTTACACTCTTCAGACAAATCAAGACTTGTTGAAATTATAGCAGTACAGACCAAATTTCTTTGACCATTTACATAAACAATAGGTTGGCAAGGCTCGGCAAAATTAGTTCCCTAAGGACATATTTCTTTTTACACCAGTTTTTATTCCATTCTGTTATGTGAGTTGTCACCTACTTTGTCACATAAAATAGCAGATATGGGCTAGAAAAAGTGTTTGCATTATGAACCAAACAGATTGGTCTGAACCTATGATTTTAGTTTGCAGTTTCTATATCAACTATGAACTATAGGGGTGACTTTGGGAGTGGTAGTTTGTTCATGTAAGACAACATAGTATATTCTGAGCCCCAAGCCTCTTTCTTGTTTTGGTTTTCTTACTACAGATGCATTTGGCACCAACAGCAACAAAACATGGGTCCAGACAGGTCAGATAAAAATATGGCAAGGATCGTTCACATAAGCAAAAACATGCAGTCAGTAAAGCTATTATAATGGGACCCAATTACTGTAGTGTAAATGTGCCTTAAGGTGGCTCCCAACAGTTTCCAGCACTTTCCAAGACTTAGATTTTGATGGGTCATTATAACCACTCTTTATCAGTTGATGCTATAATTATGGTATCAAATGAATGCCCAATTTTTGAAAATTTAAGGTGGCTCTGAACCCCATGTACAGAATTTTTTTAAACTTTACCAAAAGTTGTATCTTATCCTGCTGATCAAAATTTGACAATAAAAAATGGGGTTCACCAAGTCACTTTTGAGTTATTAACACTTGAAGTTAAAATTAAGGGTGTTTTCAGCACGTTATACTGTTGCTATAGTAACATTGTGTCACAAAAATGATAACAACATGTTCACCAATCATTGGGCATGCGGTTGATACCATGATTGTAGCATCGACTGATAAAGAGTGGTTTTAATGACCCATCAAAAAGTGCTGGAAACTGTTGGGAGCCACCTAAAGTAGTCATTTGAATGCAGTCCCAGGGGTGTCTATTTCAGGAGGTTCAACTATAAGAAGTGTTTTGGTGTTACTTTCAAGGGTACAAAAACTGCATATAATTCTAAGCGTGAATCTCTTGAATACAATTCCTCACTTTATCAAAAGTAAATACATTATTTAATGTATGAAATGATTAATAATATTCCTTCAAATTATACAATTTTTAATTTTTGAAAAATTACTTATAAATATTTTTCAGACACCATTCTTTGTGATGGCTAAGGTTTTGCTTTTCTCTTAACACATTTTCGGCAAACGCGCAGCATTTCCACTGGATTTTCTTGTTGCTTAAACAACTGTTTGATGTGATTTGGTGCATTTGTTCTCGTGAAGCACCTGTAGGATTTGACCACCTTCTCATTACATCCTGGGCACTTTATTGGCATCTGATTTCTTCTTGTCATAGAATGGCCTTTTTCTAGGGTAAAAAAAAAAAAGAGATGGAGTGATTTCCATCTGATGTCTGGCCCAAAAAAAAAAATGGTTTGGTCCAAAAGCCAGTGGAACAAAAATTTTCCAGGAAAAGCTTCAACAAAAAGCAAGCCTGCAAATAGTTGTCTTCTCTAAGCAAGTGATTTGTCAGTCCAGCGACCTGTCAAGAAGTCGGTCTGGTCAGACAATTTTATTCTACATGGTTTGTCTTTATTGAAAAGTACCTGGTGTTCAATGCTGACTATGGAAAGTTTTCCATGTTTCACAGAGAGAGGATTTTCTGTCTGAATTTCATAAATTGTAGCTAGACTACCCAGTCTGTCTGAACCAAGCCAGGTTAAGCTTTCACCAGTAAAATTGCAAAACTACCGGACTTATTTTGTCTGATGACAGACTGTTATTTACAGCCTTGAAAAGTGAAAACTGTTGTTTTACTGAAACATGACCCTCTGGGGAAATGACCACCCTGGGTGGTGGCATATAATTTATAGACAAATTCCTAGGGTAGTGACTGCCAGAAGTGCAGCAAATAAATCACGAGGAATCCCTGGGGTATTTACTTCCTTTGGTAGCTGCATATAGAAAGGAACTCCTAGAGTATTAACCACAACCTGTGACAGCAGTTAGGGAGGAAACATAGGGGAATGACCATCATCTGTGGCTGCATGTAAGGAGGGACCCCTAGGGCATTTACCAGCCTCTGTAGCAGCATCTACCGTTAGGAACATCTGGGTATTAATCCCTGGGGTATCAAAACCCTCGGTGGCATATAGTGAGGACCCTTGGTGGTTGTATTATAGGAAGGAACAAACCACCCTAGGTTGTACCTGGGAGGAGCCACAGCAAGTTCTGTAATTCTTTAATTTGTAGCACTGGCTCATCTTATGCTTTCACCACTAACACTACTGCTAGGATAGAAAAAGGTTTAACCCTTTCACTCCCAGAGTCAATTATGGCAACATATAATGTAGTTCTAACTTTTGAGTCTGTGGACAAAATCCTATGGTGTGACCATTCAAATGAAACCTCTTCAGTGGTACTTTTGCATGGTACCATTTGTTTTTCGTTATATTACAAAATGAAATTTGGGATTTTTCTTGAATTTTGTTCTTTGGCACTCTTGGGAGTTAAAGAGTTAATAAGGATTTATTAAAATGAATTTTTGTCTCACCTTCTTCCTCAGGCACTTCTACATCAGTGTTTTCCTCTTTTGCTTTAGTGGCAACGACACTTTGAGCAGATGATGATTCACCAGACTTCCTGGACATCTTTTCCAGCAGAGCAACAACAGCACGCCTCTTTCCACCAACTGCAGTGTCATTTTCTGCCTTTTTCTCAACTTCTGAATCAGAAAAGGAGGCCAGCCTTTTGCGTGTCCTTACAGTCGGCACTATCTGTTTATAATCCTCACGTTTTTTGTCAGGAGTTCCAGAACTTCTCCCCCTCCGTGGTGATGGAACTTCAGTGAGTTTGATTTCTCTTGCTCTGATTGGAGACTTTGAAGCAGACCTCGTTTCTCTTGTATTCAAACTTTCTGTGACATTTTCTGTAATTGTCACTCCCTTTTCATCTTTGCTCTTTTCCTCTGTACTTTTAGACTCTGTTTTGGCATTTTCCATTTCTTTCAAGAGCCCTTCACTTTTCTCCTGGTTAACATCCATCTTATCGCCTTCTTCTTCTTTCAGTTTGTGTTCACTTTCTTCCTTCTCTGTTTGAGAATTATCTTCTACATTATTTGTTGTCTTCTCTGCAGTAGAACACTCCTTGCCTGATGTTGTTGATTCAGTCTTTTCTGTCACTTTCTCTTCCTTCACTGTAACACCTGGCTTGACAACAACCTCTTTATTCTTGGACTTATCTTCAACTTTCTCATTAATATTTAATGAAGCTGGTTTGTTCTCTTTCACAGTTTTCTCGTTCGATGACGCAGAGTCTGCTGCCTTGGTTCTAACCTTACTAATACCAATCATAGATTTCATCGACTGCGTACCAAAATCCACTTTAGCTGATTTCAGCTTGTTTGCTGCGGAATTCTCCTTTACAACGGAATTGTTCTTAGACTTTTCTGCCACACCTACATGTACATTAATCCCCTTGTCATTTTTCTGTCCAATGCTTTTGGGTGCAGTTGACACTACCTTAGAACCTGCATTTGTACCTTTGGGACTGACCGATTTTCCACCTTCCGGCTTTGTTTCTTCCTTACGAGGAATAACAAATTTCCCCATCATAACTTGTATGGTTTTGGTATTAATAAGCTTACTATCTTTTGCCACTGTTACTTTTGAAGTTGGCAATTTCTTTGTTTGCACAACAACTGTATACTGCTTCTTTGCAGGAACAACCTTTGATTTGTCCTCCTTTCGCTTTTTATCATCCTTGGGAAGTGACTTTACACTGGGAACCTTCTTCTCACTCACCTTCGCAGTACTTGCTTTTCCTGTTGACTTAGCATTTTTAACGAGTTTCAAACTCTTGATCTTTGCAAGTTTCCCCTTGACCACTTTCATTTTTGCCTTTCCTGTTCCTGCATTGGCATCTTCCTCTTTAGGTTTCTTGTAAGGCATGCACCTGCGACAAACTTTAACAATTTTTACTCCTGGAGTAAACAGGTGCTTGATTTTTTCTGGTGCATTCTCCTTCTTGTAACAGCTGTAGGATTTTGTGACAAGGTTATCACACAGGAAGCAGACTATGCCGCAGGTTCTTTCGGAATTGGTTGTCTGTCCATCTGATGATGCTGAAATAAAAAATAAACAAACTAAATACTACAGTCAATTATCTACCAAGCCTTTGAGTGGCATTCTGTAAGCAACAGAGGCATGGCAAACCTCTCTTTTTTCCCACCTTATTGGACACAAACTTTATGAAACAAAAATTGCTATTAATAATATTTAGACAGGAAGAAAAATACACACAGGTATAGGGGTGTGTCGATCGGTCCCTTGAAATTTTAAAGTGCTCGCAAAATTTGGCTTCTGCTCGAATCGAAGCAAAGCTGTGAGGGGAGCCTGTTTGATTGAGCTCCTATAATTTCCACAAGTACTTGAAAATTTTTGTAAATTGTGTTTAGGTAGCAAATAAATAATACATCTGGAAAGTGCTTAACATCTATCTAGCGTAATAGAAATAGAAATATGATCCATGTAAAAGTTGACAAACGATTTTTTTCAACTTTCGCTTGTTGTTCCCATTGGTAACCAGGCCTGGTTTTGATAAAACTAACACTTATGTCATGTCATGGTTGTTTTTTGCAACTGGGCCCTGGAAACTAAGGCCCTCGCCGAAATTCTTAGGAGTGCACCCTGTGGATTTTCTGTCACTTACCTGTTTGGGAATTGATTAATATTTTCAGACAAATAATTTTTTAAGCCTAGTTACCGGTTTTTTTCTGTGGCTCTTGTTTACTTGTGTCTGTGGCTTTCACTATCTTGTTGACCGGTGATTTTATCTTGGTAACAGCTTGAGTCTTAGGAACTGATGGCACTTTCCCCTTAGGGGGTGGTAGAGCATAAGCATGATCTAAAAAGGTCAGCTTATTGCTTATGGTGTTAATCTCTGAGCTTGTTGTGACGCTCACAGTCAGTGGTAACAAAGGATTTTGATCAACAAGTTTCTTAAGATTTTCAGTTGCATTAATTGCAGGGCTGTTGTCATTTTGCTCCCCAGCTTTTGTGGTAGCCACATCTTTGATCCTCAAGTTGTCAACTTCTTCATAAGTTGTAAAGCAATTTGGTGTTGAGTTGTACTTTCCATTGTGATGTTTCACCACAGTAACAATGCCAGCATTCTTAACTGGGACGGGTGTTGGGGAAACAACTCCTTGTTTAGCATTTTCCTTTTCCAATGCAAAGAGTTTTGACATCACGTCCTGGTTCTTAGATGCATCACCATTCAACAAGAACCCTTCATCGTCGACCTCCATCTCATCCTCATCGACCATTGTCTCATCGCATAGAAGATCTTCATAAGGTCTCTTGAATCCTTTCTTAAGGTCCCGTGAAATGTAATCCATAGCTTTGGTAGCACGGTTGTGTGTAACTCCAAGGGGAGTTCGCAAGTGAATCATTTCTCTCGTCTTGGAGCGCAGCAGAACAAGTGCCAGGTTTTGTCGGCAGCGTTCTCGGGAACTGAAGCACCGTTTGCATACCCGGATGCGGTCATTTTCAGGGGTGATGAAGTTCTTCAGATGTAATGGTGCACTAGTGCGGTTGGCAAAGCGGTATGATTTGTACACTCTTAGCCCACAGACATCACATCTCAGTGGTTGTTTTGGAACACCAGGATCTGATAACATGAAAAGTCAATACAGTATTAATTAGTGAACTGAAAAATGTCATTTATGGCATTATATAGGGAACTAAAAAATTTCCACTAAGGCGATGTGGCAGAAGGCCCACTAAGGCGATGTGGCAGAAGGCTGGGAAGGGGGAAGAGGGTAAACATTGTTAACTTCTGGTTTTTGCCCCATTATTTATTTATTATCAGAGATCCTTTATTTTGTTGGAGAATATCAAAGTTTCAAACTACTGTGTAGTTCCTACATTAAGCATCTGAATTACCTAATTTAAATGTTATGTTCTCTTGTAGTTTTCAATAAAACAGCTGTAAGTGTAAGACTCAAGTCTAAATTCCAACATTTTTACTCCTTTTAAGAGGGAGTAGATGGTGAACATTCACTCGGAATTCCATGCCAAGGGGTGCGTTTTAAAGGATAAGGGTATGACAATGGAGGCTATTTGGCAACTGCGAGTGGGAGGTTGCTATTAAAATCACAAACTATAATAATTTTGCGGAGACTGCAGAAATGACAAAATATGACTTGGATTCTGATTAAATAAAAAAGTAGGAGAACATTCACCTAGAACAAACACCCTGTTAAATTCTACTTGTAACCCTTTAATCCTTTAACAGCCAAGAGTGCCAAACACCAAAATTTAAGAAAAATCCCAAATTTCATTTTGTAAAATATTAAAAAACAAATGATACCATGCAAACGTACTGTCGAAGAGGTTTTATTTGAATGGCCACACCATGGAATTTCATCCACAGACTCAAAAGTTAGAAATCGTTACGTCTTCATAATTGACTCTAGGAGTGAAGTACATTACCTTTCTTGATTTCTTCAATTTCGTCATCTATGATTGCTCCCTTGTCGGTGACTTGCTCTTCCACATCACTAATGCTTTCCTGATCACTGATGGATGGTGACACAGGACCTGATGATGGTGTAGGTGGCAATAAATATGGCCTGAAAGAGACAATTAAACAATACTACAGTATTTAGTATCAGTGAAAAGAAATGGGGCATTAAACAAGCCTTCCTATAGGGTGTGGTTAAAAATGGAAAATTATGCTGCATTTTTGGGCAGATTTATACAGAAAACGGGGTCTGTTTTGAAGCAGATTATGCAATTTTCTACTCTAATTTTACAGTTTTCTGAAGAAATAGTAACTTATAGTGCCTTTCGTGGCTGTTGTCATTTCATCTTGTAGTATGTTGATGAGTTTGATTGATGATGCCCTGATTACCTTTGACTCCTTAAAAAATTGAGTCTTTGTTGTTGTTATAGAATTTTTTTCATTCATCGCACTTGGTTGTTTTAAACACATTTCCTGCCATTTCCAAAGACCAAATTTGTCAAACTACCTCACAACCCCCAAGTTGACTCACAGTTTGGCGACCGATTTCGCTCCCTCTCTATAAACAAGGTGGTTGCAGTGCAGGATTATACTGTATAGCAAAGGGCACTGGGGATTGAACGGGAGGGGCTTCTGATTTGTACTCAAGGGTTTGTTAGCTTGTCAAGACTTGCTAGTTAACAACTTACTTTATGGAAACAACTGATCTTGGAGAAGGTAATAACACTTCCTAAAAATACAATTATGACAACATTTAGTCAGGTTTACACATCTTAATTTTGAACCAAAATATTAGCTACTGGGCAGACCTTTAGAAACCTACTAGCCCACGATATATGTCAATATGCCAAACTTCTTACTAGGTTCATTTTGGCCAAGTAGAGTAGAGGAAGACGCTTAGGAGAGATGAATGCTTAGAGAGGTTTCACCATATTTCAAACTTGGGAATAGAAAGTAACTAGACAGAGGCTCCCAGAAGAGGTCTCAATGATGGGTAAGACACCCCAGGGGGAGGTGGGTTACTCTCATATACTAGCAGTCATCACAGATTATGGAGACACGTTCGAAGGAATTTCGGGCGGAAATGAGCCCCTGAAAAAAAGCAATAGGGGCGGCCATTTGGAAGACCGGACACCAAAAAATCTCAAATTTTACTGCACATAAACCACATGGCAACCAACATGAAATTAGGATTGCGTTCTTCGAATGCGATAAGCTATTTGGGAATTTGGGAATGTGCCACTGTGAAGGATCTGGATTTCAAACAGTTTAGTCTGGGATATGGTATACAATCAGAGTTTTTAATTATCTAGTGGAGTATCATATGCCAGGAAACTGATCAGTGGTATGAAGAATTTAGTCTAGAATAGGAATTAAAACTCGGAAGTGAAATTTTGTTCACAGATGGGAGTGTGGGATAGGGTAGGGATTTTTAGTATCTAGTCTAGAATTGGCTTGCAAAACGCAGCTGAACATTATCTGGCATATTGTAAGGGTTTCAGAGGTTGTTTACCATTTACATGGGAAAAACGGTTGGTCCACGGTTTGTGTAAATGGTAAGCAGAACTCCAGAAAGGGAAATTCCGTTTGAGATTGATGGCGTGTACCATTTACCATTTGACACCAGAAACGAGCTGAGAAACCACGCTTATGCATCAAAACTGGCGCAGGGTCTGGAACTGGTAGATAAAAGCAAATGGTACACACATTTCCGTTGGGAATTTTGGACTACCTTTCAAGACGTTCCGTTTATTTCGGAAATTTTCCGGTCGGTCGAGCCAAAATTGTCTTATCATTTACATTCTGACCGAAATTTCCGGAATTTTTGGGAAAATGGTAAACAACCAGAGTTTCAACGGCACACTACAACTCAAATATGTAGCCATGCCCATAAATGTACAGAGTATCCCTTGCCCCCTGGGGTTAGACAAAGCGATGCACAGGGGAAGGGGGTGGGGGGGGGGGGGGGAGTTGGACACGATTCAGTAAATAATTAGGATTAAATCTACTTTATATTTTTCTCATCTGGTTTGTAGTTTTCCAACTGCAAACAGTAAATAAACATTTATGGCATTTATAGAATAAAAATACTATTAATAACACTGAAACAATTTAAAGGTGAAATCTACACCATGAGAAACCGAACAATACTAAATTGACTCACTTTTGCCAAGAAAGAGTTCAAAGATCGCAAAACTTCAGGCGGATTAGAAAAAAAAACATAAATTTCAAGTACGGTATTTGTCTTTCAAAGACCGCCCCCCAAATCAATATATAGTCTTCTCCTGGGACAAAACCATAAACTTGTCGTAACACGGTTCGCACCACCTCCCCCAAAACGTGTTGCGCAAAATAAAATCTGAAGATATTTGAATAAGAGAACAATAATTTTAACTGCAAATTTGATTCCTTAACACAAACTCTCCGTTACGTACATCATTTCATGAAATCGTGCGATAATTAACACAACTTTTCTTGTTTTGTGCGTTGTTATGAATGCGTCCTTAAAATTTCATGAAATTTTGCCATACGCTGGACTAAACCAACAAAAAATGTGAAGGAAGACCAAAAATATGGGTCATAAAGAGAATATGATCCAGAAATTGCTTCCTATATTATGTAACAACAAAGCGCACACAATGAAGCAGCGATGCTCTGAAAGTACGAATGACGCACGCAAAGAAAAGGAGTACATTTTCGTGTTTATATGCGTTGCGCCAGTGTGAAAACTCAGCGAGTTAGAGAAAGAGTAATTTCCTGGGTACAAATATTTGAATTATCGTCTCTGAATGTTGATTTGGTCACCTTCTTGAACACTACCGCGCGCGCTCGTTTGGTCTTCTCATGGCGGCTGGCGCTTGTCTGAAATAAATGTGTTCTAGAATTTCACAATAATGTGCGTCGAAACACTAGGTTTTCGCTCGGCAATCCACTTGAAAAGGTTGCGCACACCGCAAAGAATTGATTTGTTCGTGTGGAAACGTGAAACAGTTGTCATTTTTCGCTTGTATAGGATTACAGGCACGATACGCATCTTTTCAGCAGAGTTCGACCAAACTTGTGTGGGTCTAAACAAGCCGTCGAAAGCATAGGCACTTTTATTAAAGAGTGCGCATCGATAAATTTCGCGCAAAAAATACTGGGACAATCTACAACATTCGATTTCCATCGAAAAATGGTATAATGTGGACAACAGTTCCGCTAAACGAGCGACCGAAATGCAAAATTCTGCCCGCAGCGAACGGTATCCATGCTCAACAAGGACCGCGAAATGGACACGGTCGCATTCGTATTTCAGATTTCGCAGTCCAAAAACTTCCTTTTTTCGACGTCGAACGATGCGTAAAAGTCCAACAGTCGTAAGCAAAACGATTTTCAGGTAATCTTTGAGTGCGCAAATCAGTTAAAGCGAATATAGCGAGCCGAAAGCGAAAAGCGCGACGCGAACCGGTCAGCTTTTCAAATCTGCGGAATTTCGTTCGTTCTGCAGTTGGATTTGCGCGGTGCGCGACACCTAAAAGCCACTGAAACATACCTGTTGTTTTCGTAAGATAGCCTCATTTTTCGCTTCGGTCTTTTCGACAAGCCTGTTTACGATGTTCAGAAGGTTCCTTCAAGAAAAACGCGAAAAAACAGAAAAAATGCAAGCGTTTAAGAAGCGACGTCACAAAACTGAAACACGGAAACTGGTGCGGAAACTCCGCAAGCAAAGCAACGACTTCTTACCGTTTCTTTTTCGTCGTATCGAGCGCCATTGCAACGATGTTACTTGCTGCTTCCGAACCCTCAAGATTCTACTTTTAGCAGCTTTAGACGCGGAAGGGTGTTGGTGAGGGAACTGAGAAAGAATATCCAACGCAAAATCAAATGAGATTTGCATAAAATTTACAAGTTAGCGCGCCCGGTGTGTTCCCAGAGTTCCGTGCGGTAACGTAGAAATTATGGGCTGGCCGCAATGAAGCTCTATTTATAGAATGAGGTAATCTTTCAAAAAAGCGTTCGAATTGCGCACTGGTTGAAGTACTCCAAAACCGGAAATTATTCAGAATTCTATTGTTCATACAATAAAATCAACATTTGAAATCATGAATCGCAAAGACCAATAAAAACACTTCGCTCCTTGAAGTCGCGGATTCTTCGATTTTGATTATGGTTGCATGGCGCACCTGTCTTCGAAGAGTTCAAACTTACTGAAACGCATAACGGAGTAAAAGAGAGCGCACGGATCGATAGAGGTGCAGAGAGCTAAAGCTCTTGTTGATTCTCACGAAAATGTGAGCAGAATCAAACTCCTTGAGAGCGAACATGGGTCGATGTAATGATCGAACGCATAAAAGCTGTCGGCCACCTTGAAATTCTTATCCGCTCGGCAGACGCAAGGATAACTGAGTCAACACTCTTAATATCCAGCAAAGTAACTTCTCATCCTCAAGAAAAACAAACTCACGCAAAATCACAGTTGCATGGAAACGTTTTAAAAGAAAGTCTATACGCTTTTCGCGGCGATTGGTGAAAATCGCCAGCTGGATGTGCCCGTTTACAACGACGGCGATTTTCGTCAGTGATCTAATTCGCCGATGTCTGTATTATGCCAAATATCGGCGAAATTCGCTTGCTGTTTCGGCTGGGGTTCAATTTCACCGCGATGAACGTATCTAAAATTCGTCCAGAGCGTCGTTGTCTTTAAGCTTCTTTAGGCTCTGTGGGTTGATTCTCAAAGTTTCAGCGCTAGACCGACTGAAACTCGTTTTGAAAAACGCCTCTGAAGAAACACGCTCGCGCTCCTAGTTGTTGACTTCCGCTACGGTTCGGTTCGATTGCCTGTTCACACTGCCCCAGAGAGTGGCACGAGAATCTATCCGATATGCGACGATTCACTTTCACGAGCGCCGCGTCGCAGTGGCGCTCCGGAACAAAAATCGTTCCGAAACTATTGTTTCATGTGTGAACGAAAGGCCTATCCGGTATGGTTTTCGTGCCGGCGCAAGAGCTATCCGGTATAGTGTAGATTGCTGGTAGATTCTCAAAGTTTTAGCACTAGACTTAAGTTCGTTTTGACAGAATGCTATAATTATACGAACGCAGAGAGTGAGTCTAAACATAGCTTAAACATAGGTCCGCCTGTATAAAATGAAAGCAAAGCTTGAGTCGGTCATACGAGTCGACTAGAGATATGAAAGCGCACAAGCATCCATGACGGAGCGCACGAGAGTTTTAATAACATATATTCCTAGCCTATGTCTACACTAGACCGGATAGCTCTTGCGCCGGCACGAAAACCATACCGGATAGGCCTTTCGTTCACACATGAAACGCTAGTTTCGGAACGATTTTTGTTCCGGAGCGTCGCTGCGACGCGTCGCTCGTGAAAGTGAATCGTCACATATCGGATAGATTCTCGTGCCACTCTCTGGGGCAGTGTGAACAGGCAATCGAATCGAACCGTAGCGGAAGTCAACAACTAAGAGCAAGGATTGAAACCCACTGAAAAATAAGTAAATATCCAGTTCTGGGTCGTTTCAGTTCACACAAGGCCGGAGTATTTTTCATGTCGATATGATAAGCTATCCGATATAGTGTAGACATACAGAGCAAGAGTTTTGACTCGCAGCATCAATTCTTAGCAATGAAAATTGGAGCAGATAAGATTCACCTGTCGATCATAATGTATTACCGGACACTCGACAATCATTTGCACTTTTGGTTGGCCGGCTGACAGGAAAGGAAAGTTCATTTCTGCTTTTGACTTGCACTCGGTTGCACTTGGTTTTATTCGTATGTTTTCTTTTGTCGCAGTTGAGTGGGCAGGCTCAGTACACTAAAGTGGCAGCTAAATGAGTGATTCTTTCTTTGATGAGTTGTAAATCTACATCGCGTTTCTCAGTTGTCAGGGCGGGCAGTGATAACAGGAAAATCCAACCGGAATCGTTTCGGTGGAAAATCTCCGGTTCAGAAGGCCTTTGTCCTCTTAAAAATGCGTAATTAATGAGACTTAAAACTAGAGTTTTGTTTGGGAAAATGTCGCCTCAAACTTTTTCTTAAAGATTTGACACTGTTTTGTGTTCTCAATAATGTCAGCTAAAATTTTCAGAAAGGAGAAAGCAGTTAGGAAATTCTGGCGCGGATAAGTGATCCAACTGTATTAGGACCTACTAGCGTTCATCACATAGTTTCCTTCAGTAAGAGGCAGTAAAATGATACAGAAAAACAGTTCACATGTGCAACTCCATTCCAGGCGTTCCTCGTTGAAGGCCCCTGTGAGAAGCACAGTTGTAACCACTGCGGCACAGGTGAAGCGACAAATCCCTAGTTTTGCCTCGATAATTTTAACTTTTTTGCGATCTTTTGGCTGTACAAGAATAGCTTCAGGTGCGATTTTCATCACGCACTACCGGACGCAAAATTTGCATGAGAGGAATTCGCCTCGCCTACCTGTGTAAGAAAAAAAAAACACTATAATAATAATAATCAACTTTATTGAGGAAACTTTTTCATAAAAGATATACAAACACTAACAAAAATACTTTTGTCTTCAAAATGATAAACATTAGCAAACGGGTTCAGTGTTATATTTTAGATTTCACAGCTGCGTCGAATTGAAATTAAGTATTACCATATACAGAATTTGAATTTGAAGATTAAAATATATAACTTTATCAAGTTTCTTCCCGGAAACAACTTTGCTTCGGAAACATATGCTTCGATTCCAGTTAAACCACATCAGATGCATAAAGAGCGGATTTCACTTCAGCATTGAAAAACAAAATAATAATTCTGGTCTATCACAACAAAAGCAGTCATTCCACTGAACCAATCAAAACTCGAAGCAAATATACATGTAGCCGGCGCCAAGCGCGGGAAAACGCGAGCAAGCAAGTCACGATTGATTTTGGTTTTACTTCTGATTGGTTGAGAAAGAATATAAAAACGCAAAGAAAAGCAAATGGAAACAATATATCAAATTTAGACTTGTTACGAGTGCCAGCAAGTGACGACTGATTTGGTTTTACGTCTGATTGGTTGAGAAAGTGGCGCGAGGATTTTTAGCCAATCACAAAGCGCAGCAATGCAAAACCAACAATTGCTTTGGTTTTTCATTGCTACGCTTTGTGATTGGCTAAAAAATCTCGCGCCACTTTCTCGACCAATCAGAAGTAAAACCAAAACCAATCGTGACTTGCTCGCACGCGTTTTCCCGCGCTTAGCGCCGCCGCTTCTAACTCTGGCTACGGTTGTTCAAAAGGTGGATAGCGCTATCCACCGGATAAATCACTATCCATTGGATATGTGTTAACAAAATCCTTTGTGTTATCCGCTGGATAGTGATTTATCCGGTGGATAGCGCTATCCACCTTTTGAACAATCGGGGCCTAATTGATTAATTGGATTGTTTACGACTGCTGTGATTGGTCAGAGTAATTACTTTGGTTTTGGTTTCACCATACTCAATTGAAAACTGCTCTAAACCGAAGCAATCGCTACGCTCAATAGGCCCCAGTGCGGTTTAAATAACAATAGCCCTAATTTGCACTACAGAACAAAAAACTGAAGGATTCTGGTAGTTGTAGTCATATGACGTCATCGTGCAAATGGCCTATTGAAAAAGGTTAATACGACCGCGAAACAGAATGTTCTATCTACTGATTATCAGTAAGGAGTTATGATTAATACTTGTTCATCCTCAACTCTGGGCGATATTTCTTTACAGGGAACAAAGTTTCTATCTAAAGTTTTCCCATTATTCATAAGTTCATTGCTGACGTTAATTAAAAACATACATGCAAAGAATCTCTATTCCAGTCTTAGTTAACCGTCAGCTGGCCCTTTTCTTTCGTTTGTTCTGTTTCGTGGTAACTGTTTCTTGTGGGAGTTATGAATATGATCGTAACTTTCAGAAATTATTTAAAAAGTCCTAAATTTTACATTACTCTCAGAGGGTGCGTGATTGTTGGAATTCTAAAGGACCGTTTGCACATGCGATTTTTTGTGTAATTTTTGTCGCACTTGTCGATGCAATTTTTGTCGCGCGCAAGTTGTATCTTCAAATCGCATGTGTAAACGGGCGGCGATTTGGGCGCGATTTGTCGCGCGATGTCGCAGAGGTTTCGAACATGTTCGTAACCTGATGCAACTTGGCGGCGATTTTTGGGAAATCACAGCAAATCAAAGCAAATGTCGCACCCGAATCGCACAGAAATCGCCACTGATTTACATTTGCGACAAAAATTGCATTGGAGAGCGCGACAAAAATCGCATCAAAAATCGCATGTGTAAACGGGCCGTAAACGGGCCTTAAGGCAGCCAACAACAACAACAACAACAATTTATTCAACAAGAAACAACAACAACAATGTATTCTTAGTATAATAATGAAAGAGTTGACTGATTTGTTTGCCCTGCAAATAGCTGGAAAGCTAATCGGGGCGGGGAAAAACAAGTACATGAAAAATACAAATATCTACAAAATCAAAAACCTTATACTATTGAAAAGCTTTGCAGATTGCACATAATAATGAATAAAAACACATAATAATGAATAAAAACACTGCGCACTTTCGGGGAAAAAGGACTCGGCAAAGCTATATCGAGAAATCGAAATCTGAATACAGACAATCTTTAATATGTTCTCCTAGTTCCTCCGGGGGGTGGGGGAAGGGGGAGAGTAACTCCCATATAAAATTGACGGGGTGATTGTCGGTATTTTTTACCCCACATGCACCATTCTTTCTGAAAAGTTGATCCTGTCACATCAGCATATTATTCTGGCTTAAAGTGCCTATCACCCCTAGAAAGTTTTTGTCAGAATCAGCTCTATGTACATTGAATAGTTGAATGGTAAAATATTTCTTGTTTTGAACGTCGCGTTTGTGAGTTACAGAGATTTGAATTTACAAAATGCTAATTAGATGACGTCAACCCGGGACTTTGCCATTATTTCTACGCCAATTTACAATGCACAGTTTACAGCTCGAGGATAATTAATTTGATAAATACTAAAAATAAACTGTGGATAGTCAATTAATTCGTAAAAATTATTACTTGGAGGTGAAAACAGGTAGTTGTATAATAAATGATTCCCGGGTTGGTGTCATCTAATAAGCATTTTGTAAATTCTCTAAACTCTCTAACTCAACGTTCAAAACAAGAAATATTTTGTCTTTGAAGGTTGTCTAGAAAATTGGAGACTATCAATGGATAATAGCCAGTATACTAGTATTTTATCTACAGACATGTCTAAGGCTTTCGATTCCCTTCATCCCCCACTCATGAGTAAATTGAAAGCTTAGGGATTCCATGACAATGCGATAACTCTTCTGTGTAATTATTTATGTGATCGATATGTTGTAACAGGGTACGAATAGGATCCTTTACGAGCTCGTTGAGGTGTTCAAACCGGGGATGCCCACAAGGATCCGCACTGGGACCACTCTTCTGGAATATTTTCCAAAATGATTTGACCTATAATATCACTTCATCCTTATCGATGTAATCTTGTGAAGAATTTTACATTGGTAAAACTAAACGACGGCTTCATGATAGAAAAACTGAGCATTTTAAGGCCCTCGCTAAAGATGACGACCGTACATCAGCCATTGCTGACCATGTCAACACCACTGGGCACAACATCATGTGGGATCGATCATTTTGATATCTTAGCATCGGGCAAAACTGATTTCCACTGTAAAATCAAAGAAACATTGCTTATACAAGAACTGAAGCCAGCTTTTAATGCAAACGTCGGTAGCGAGCAGCTGATGCTTTATTAATTAGCTGTTTCTTTTTATTGATCAACTGTTAAGTTTTGTACTAAATCTCGGTCCCAGTCCCTTTTCACTACTATTAGTATAGTTTTCAACACTGTAACGGTCACTTTTGAAAATGTATGTAGTAGCATACGAAACGTCAAGTTTTATCAAAAATGAATAAGTTCAATATGTTTATCACCGTGGTTTGTATTCTATTTCTCATCAAGGAGCAGATCTATATTCAGTCACCATGAAACTGAAACAAAGCGCTGCTCTTGCTTATACTGAGTGGTACGACTCCAATTTAATTGAAGGAAATTTGAAAAAGTACCAAACTATGAACATCTGTAGCAAGGGTGTCAACGAGAACCACGCGGATGTGATTAGAATAAAGGACACTGATATCAGCCCATCGAGCAGTTTAAAACTCTTAGGAGTAACAATAGACGACAAACTTAGTTTTAGCGATCACATTACTACTATATGTAAGATGGCCAGTTAGAGAATAGCTATAGTTATAAGACTAAAAAATCTTATTCCAGCAATGGCCAAATTACAGCTTTATAAAGCGGCTATCCTACCTCATTTAATATACTGTCATTTGGCCTGACACTTTTGTCGAGCAAGCAATACGCGCAGGTTAGAAAGAATGCAAGAAAGAGGGCTGAGAGCCGTATTTAAGGACAAACAGTTAATTCAAGTTACGATACTTTATTAGATAGGGCAGAACTACCAACTTTAAAAACAGGCGATTACAAGATATTTGTATCTTGATCTCCTCCAGTATAAAGTGAAAAATGGACTCAGTCCCAAACCGGTTTACGATCTGTTCACAATCCAGCAATCAGAATACAATCTGAGACAGTCAGACTTTTTTCTACCTCGCTTCGCTCAGTGACCTCTGGGAAGCACTCCTTAAGATACCTGGGGCCGAAACTTTGTAGCAATCTATCTGGGACCGGGGATTGCGCATGTGTTAAAGGTGATAGATGCAATGATTTGGACTGGAACCGATGGCATGTGACGCTCTCAGTACGTCATCGTTTTCAAAAGTCTCCGTTTTCACCTGACCACACTAAAGATTTTACGTCACCGTTTTCAAATGTCTCCGTTTTCACCTGTCCACACTAGAAACGAAGCGTTTTCAAAACGATGCGTTTTCGAAAGTCTCAAAGTTTGAAACCGTTTTCGAAAGTCTCCGTTTTCATCAGCGTTTTTGGGCGTTTTAGTGTGGATGATAGGCGAAAACGCATCAAAATGTATGCGTTTTCAAACGAAAACGCATTGGTGTGGTCGGGGCCTCAGTGTGGTTTGACTCGCGCCAGGTACATGAGCCGTCAGCTTAACCCCTGCTTAAGCATCGACCCTGCCCCCAATGACCTGAGCCTGTTATGTAAAAATAGTTAAAAACCTTGAACAAAAATCTCTGATTTCTAGCCTATTGCCCCATTGTGGGCTAATTTAACAGTTAATATTAGCGTATTGAATTTGGTTTGACTCTTACCGGGGAGAGAGGATTCAGCTTGGCCCCTGCATAAGCCTCCACTCTGCCCCCGTAACCTGAGCCGATTATGTAAAATAGTCGAAAAATATGAACAGGAAGTCTCAGACTGCAAAAATATTCCCTACCAAACAAAGAACAAATTCTCTACCAAAGACAGGAAAACATTTATAAGGAACCTGTTCCGATACTCCGAGTCCTAAATGTATTTTAAAAATACACTCGATTTCCATGTTCCAAATAATGTTATTTGAGCATCAGACATACCTTGTGCCGCCGCCTAAGTAGCGGCACCTATGCGAAACCTGTGCACCTTTAGTCGAGATGTGTCTACACCACAAAAGCTAAGGGCTTGATTGAGTAAACTAGTAAAATAGGTCCTTGAGACTGGGGTGCCATCAGGCCAACAAAAAAGTGGCCCTCTCTGTTGGCCTTCAAAACTGGGTTAATGTTAGTACTGGAAAGATGGACTTCGAGGTGCACACTGTTATATCTATTGGGTGCCCCGAATCATGATGTTTAAAGAACTGCATGGTTATTTTAAAAGATGTAAACATGCCTTGAGCATCTCTAAAAGGGAGATCTGGTCCAGGTTCACCACTATGTTTTTAGACTGCTGTGCTGATGTTTTTGTGATTTCACCAATGCGTAATGCGGCAAAAAATGCTGTTGTGCACATTGTTGCCATCATTTTCCTTTGATAATCAGTTGTTATTGCGTGGTCTATGGCAAACAGGATTTGTTCGAGCATTGGTAGAGTGATGGGTAGCCTATAGTCGGCATGCATATTGAGTTTAGAATTACCTCGCAACGCTAATTTTATCAGATCCACCTTGGTAGGATCTGGTAATGCAGCCATGCGATGTGCAAAGCCTATTGCTGATAAGTATGTTAACATTGTAGAAGCTGCATATTTCTTCGTTGCCAGGTAGGCAATAAACAAGGCTAGATGCTCTGTGGAAATTGGTAGGATTATGTTTTGTATATTCATTTGTACATGCAAAAATTGACCTAAAAGTTTCCAAGGACTTTGTTATGTGCCTAAGGATGATGGGGAAAGGGTGTTCATCAACAGTGTAGCCAGGACAGGTCCCACTTCTGCGGTTGGAGATGGAGTGGTATTTCTGTTGGTAATTCTTCCATATCGCTGGCAAGTGATTTGAATCTCCTTACCTAGAACCGAGAAAGACTGTCAGCTAAATCATTCTTCTTCCCACTGATGTGTTTTGCCCGAAACAGAATATTATACTCAAGGCATGTAAGCACCAACTTTCGAGTAAGACAAAACAAATCTCTATCCTTTGCGGTCTGCTTGTTAATTACGTAAACTACACTCTGATTATCAGTTAGGAAAAGTACTTTTTTGTTGCGTAGCTCAGCACCCCACATGGTAAGACCTAAGACTATAGGAAACAATTCCAGGAAGGAAATGTCTTTTTGTTTCCAGGAATCAGGCCATTGTCCCAATGCCCACTTCTTTCCAAAAACTATACCAAAACATTTTGATTTTGCGGCATCAGTGAAAAACTAAAAGGTGTCTGAAGCAAACCAGGCCTCGTCGAAGAAAACTGATTTTCCATTAAAGCTCCGAAAAAACTGCAGCCATATTTTTCAGATATTTCTTAGTACCCTGATTTAGTCTGATGAGGTGACGTGGGCGTTTGACTCCGATAGTGAGGTTAACGAGCCTACGCAAGAACACTCGACCTGGAACCACTACTTTACATGCGTAATTTAGTAGGCCAATCACTGATTGTATCTCTTGTAGTGTCCTCGTTTTAAGGGACAGTGCTTTTTGTATAGCCAAAGTACACTTCTCAATTTTTTGTAGAGGCAGCTGCAACCTGGCCTCGCCCTTGAGGTGTATTCCGTCCCTGCTGTAAATATTAGTAGATGGGTTTGACAACCCACGGTGACACCATAATTTTGCAAATTCGACATCCTGTAAAGAGTGTTTGAGGTATGTGTTTACCTTGTTTACATTTTCGTTGTAAGATGGATAAGGGGATTTTTTCCTGTGTATAACTTGGCACACGATGATAAACTGAACTTCCAATTCTTCATAAAATTGCTGAACAAGTTCGGGTTTGAAAATTCAGTCTACACTCTACGGTCACTAAAATCCTCCTTAACAAACGGCTAAATGTAGAATACCCGTTCAAAACATATAGAAGGAGCAAATGGCATTAAAAACATGAGGTAAGAGTCGTGCAGACCTGCCACCCCCATATAACATTCCACCGCGGTCAAACGTCCGAGGCCCTTTTCGTTTTATTTAGTGGGGATTTTATTTAATATTAAATGGAAATGTGGGAAAGGATGTATATAAAAAAAATTAGTTGACGTTACTATCTTTTAATTTTTCTCAAAAATGATAAGCTTTTGTCCGTTGAAAACTGACCAAAACTCTTTTCGCCTGATCAAAATTATGTTGGCAAATGGCGCCGACAATTCTGCAGTTCACAGAGTAAACGCTTAGAACTTTTTTGGTAAACTTTCAAAACGTTTGGTAAATTGACAGTGAAAATGACAACCTTAACTTTTAAGTACTTTGCAAATTTCTCTCGTTTGACCGCGGTTAAATATTACATACACGTACTTACTTGATTTTATGAGCCACAATGGCGATGTTTCTAGGTCGAAATTAGAAATCGCAATGCTAATGTCATTTTTGAGGAAATTCCATCAACCAATAAAAATGCAGGATTAACCACAGGAATGCATACATTAGTGTTATAACTAGTGTATCCAAAAGATAGTAATTGCTGCGGTAAATTTGTTGTTATAATGCTGTTTTATCGTCCTGCTGGTATTACAGAATTTTCTCTTTCGTTTTTTGAGGGGAAGCAAAGCAAATGTAACCGGGATGAATCGACGAAAATTCCAGCTGATAAGACTGATTTTGTTTTGTAATTCACGCATCAAGTTCCTGCAATGTCTGTAGAATATTGTTGAGCAAAGGACGCGTTCACCACGAGGAAGGTCTGAAAATTTAGATTAATTACTGATAATGAGTATGTTGTGTTACTAGCTAGCGTTGTGTTCGCGTCTCCACGCGCTCAGCTCAGGTTGTCCCCAAGCGCTCAGCTCAGTTCAGTCTTATCGACCGCTGTCGGAGTGATTTCAAAATAAATTTGTCTTTTATTCCATACAATCTTCGAAAACCTTTGCTCAAGTCGCGGTAGTCTTCGACACTTCAGTTCCGATTTCGACTGGGACATGTTGGACCAAAATATTACAAATCTCGCAGCCAACAGCTTGAAGCAGCAAGCGAGGCTATTGTTCGTGGCGCAGTGCATTCTGGCCCAAAATGTGTTCGTGGCGCAGTGAATTCTGGTAAAAAGCGATCAAATCGAGAATTTTCCTACCTTATATTTTTTTCTCATATATTTCTTTTAAATCCTGATTATGTTGCTGCTCACTCGCTACGTTCGTTCCGCAGCAATTATTATTTAAGAACACCACGTGACCAGCCGATGCCGGGGCCTTTTCCCGCTCGCAGGTTGGTTCTCGGGGCGGAGCATCCCCATACAAAACTTTGTTGAGTACAGGGAATACCGGGATCCCGGCTAACTGGGCTGACATTAATCCATGCAATCGCGTTTACCGGGCTGACCGGGACAGCAAAAACTGGAAATTGCATTAGAGCAAACCTGCTCGCTTGTAAATTGTCATTTTTCTTTCTAAATGACATTACATGTAAAGAGGTACACAAGACTGCGTAGTTCTAAAAGAACCGTCACGTCACCAAATGAAGAAACCATAACGAGGGAAAATGTTTCTTATTCCTAACGAGGGAAAACCTAACGATGGAAAAGCTGTTTAAAAATAGGTTTTCCCTCGTTAGGTCTAAGAAACATTTTCCCTCGTTATAGTTTCTTCATTTGGTGACGTGACGGTTATCATGGACCTATTACCAGAAAATCAACCAAAATGCTAAAAAAAAAATCCTTAGTTAAACCATTCTACGCTTTGTCGCCATTTCAAAACAACAACTTTCAGCCAAAAACGTTGATGCTAAATTAGTTCTCGCTCGGGCGCTGGCTCGCCTCAAGTAATAATAGAACTCAAATATGCAAAAGACCGCAAACCAGTAATGCTGTAAATGATAATAATACCGGGCTGAAAGTCATCTCGGCAAACCGGCAAACCGGGCCATGTAATGGAATGTAATGAAAAACCTTTATGTAGACACGATGAGTGATTAAAGCTGTACAGCTTGTGGGGTCGTGTATAACTGAACTATGAAAGTACAGTCGGACCTCTATTAAGCGGCCACCCTCCATTAAACGGCCACTTTCCAAAGTCCAGACCGCGGCCACCTTTTTGCTGTTGCAAGTTTAGTATTTATTGTTTTTTTACCTCCATTAAGCGGCCATCAAATTATCTTTTCAAGCGAAATGGTGACAGATAATATGAAGGTGATAGAAGTGAAGTCAGAAGTGAGTTGCTAAATGATGATCTAGACGTTCAGTTCGTTTCAGAAGACACCTCAATCAGATGACGACTACGACAAGGAATTAGAGGAGCCATCAATCAAGAGCCTTGCAAAGGCCATGCGCATCACCGATCAACTCCGACACTGCCCAGTTTTACGGTTACCAGGACCTTGCCCTATCTATCGGAAAGGCAAATGACTTGATCTCCTCGTTACAACTCCGAGCTCCACAACGGCAAACAGCAGTGACGGATTATTTTAAATAAATCGTCCGTGAAATATTTTGAGCTAAAATTTTTACAGACTGTTGATGCAAAAAAGGCCTAAGAAACTTGATGTTTTATTACATAGATTTGCATATTTTTCTGTACATATTCAACACTAAAAAATACTGTACTTATCGACTACATGCTCTCTGTGTTAGAGTTACAACTTTTAGGACTTGAAATACGCAAATACAGGGCACTTAATTTTTTGTTTCAATGATTTTTGCATTTATCTTCACATATGTTCACTTTTCAACAAGCGTTTTGCTATATAGAGGCAATAAAATTACGTTGACTGCCATTTCTATCCAATTTATATTGTACCTCTATTAAACGGCCAACCTCTATTAAGCGGCCACTTTTCAAAGTCCCGAGGGTGGCCGCTTAATAGAGGTCCGACTGTATAACAAAAAGATAAAATATGTAAATATGTGTTAAAATTTATACCTAGCGCACACGCGCGCGGCTAATTATAACCGGAAAAAAATGTGTAAAATGTGTAAAATTTGACGCTGTTTGTAGAATGATTTTTCATTTCATTTCATTTCATCATTCATTTTTTTTAATTATAACCGGACCAGCCCTGCTCATGCAATCATTCAGAAGAGGACTGTAAAGTTCAGCGAAGATAAATGAAGCGAGACTATTTCATTTGAGTTACAAGAATAAGCTATTGTAGTCACCTCGTAAAAGGTCTTTTACAAATATACGACATTTTTCCACTGCCTATTTCCTATTCCAAGGGCCTCGAATCGTTGTCCGAGGATCGAGTTTCCTCGCGCGAAGATCTACGTCATCAAGAGACAGCAGAGCCTTCTGGTGCTCTAGCTGGTGCGAACAAATAAATGCTCCCCGAAATACAACTTCTCGAAGCGAAGCAATTTTTCCTCGATTATACACCTCGAAAGGATGCGAGTTCTAACCACCTTCTGGGTATGGATAACAGACCCCACCCCACCCCACACCCTTCCACGATGAAAAGAAAGCCGTGCTCGTGGTAACGCATTCTGTAGGTGGGCATTCAATGTCAATGATGACAATGATGTTGTCTTTATTTCTCGGGTTTGTTTATGTGAAAGAATGTGTCGCCGCTGATTTCACAACCAGCAAAGGGAAGGTAAACAAATAATTTTGAAAGGAAAGGCAGGAAAACAACAGCAAACAACTTCTTTTTCGTGTGGGGCAGCGCGTAATATAAGGAGAAGACATCGTTGGAAAACATGCATGTTTTTTTTAGGTAACCTTTATTTAACTACTCGCCGTTGCGGTAGAAGATTCTTCAAGCACATGGAAATAACATCAACTTTATTCTGTGATGGAAAAAGCATCTGTTGTGTTGAGACTAAGCTCATATTCAGAAGGAATTCATTTAACGAGAAGAAACAGAACTTGATTTTAATTTGATTTGTTAGTCCCTTATGCCATCTTGTGTCAGAACGCGAGTCAACAAGGCTTAACGATTATGCATTGAAATGCAGTTTAGTGCCATTTTGTTTGCGTTCACTGTACGCCAATATCACCTAGTGGTCAAGGTGCAAGGACAAATTGAATGCTGAAAACGAACGACGTATTCAAAAGCGTACTCATTGTCAAACACTCGTCCCAGTTGTTGGAGCTCTCGACAGCAGCCGGAAAGATAACGCTTGCATCGCGATATTCGGTCGCCAACTAAATCCATGGAGCCTATAAAGACAAGAAGTACTTCAGATGCTGACAAGAAAGTGGGTTTTAGGAGCAACAAAATTTCTGTAGCAAGTCAGGGAGCTGTGCATGTTGAAATGCATGACTATAAGCCCTCCTCTGTGAAAAAGGTGAAGCTTAGCTTAATTAGTGCAAGGCGCTGATATCTCATTAAATCTATCTTAATTTTAATAGAGAAAGGTATGCTTAAGTATAAGCTGTAAATTTAATTTGTTCTGCTTAATTTCTGAGTGAAGAAAACAAAGCACTACTGTCTCCATAATGAGCTGTATCCCCCGGGTACACCCCTGTCATTGATTCCCATTTCCTCCACTAATCAAGGCTGCTGCCAAAGAAAAATTTTAGGGAGCCCTTTGGGCTCCTAAAATTAAAAGTTAGGAGTCCGAGCCACATTGTTAGGAGCCCAGTTTAATCTCCGCACTGATTTTCCAAGATCATTACATACATGTTGGTTATAGTGGTTCTTGCACCTTCTGATATTTATTAAGGGCGACTTTAATGCGAATTTGTGGGCTTAAATTGCACAGAAACAAGAATTGACTTTGACTTTCGTGTGCCACAAACTTAACACTTGGAGCAGGCTATTCTTATACAAGTACACGTGCAAGCAGGGAAAATTAAATTACAGGGAAAATCAAACTTACAAATAACATTATAATGGTATCTAGTTTATTTCATCTCAAAATGCAAAAGGAAAATATATGTGCTTATATACATCCTGGCAGGATCCCACTACTGACACTATGGATTGAATAAAGATTCATTTAATTAATTTCAAAATAAATTTCAAAGGTCCAATTTTTTTACATGAATGAATTTCGCAAAGGGGTATAGGGGACCCTCATTGAAGACGGCCCTTTGGAAAGTTCTCGAGTGCAGATTCTGCTGAAGGATCTATAGTATTGAACAAAGAGACTTCATCTGAGGACACTATGAAAAAGTGACGTAAATTCTTCCATGTAATCCTTTAATTCACAACAGGGATCAATAACTAATTTCTTATTACAGACTGGCACATAGATTAATCAATCAGGGTGAAAAAAAATTGAATCTGATGTAAGGTGAGAATGGAAAAATTCTTTAATTCTGATCACTTAAAATATTTTGTAATAACGTGACTCTAGTGTAACAATTACAATCTCACTGGTTTTTTGTTTCTTTGAAAATGTTCCAAAACAATCAAAAACCATTTTAAGCAAACTCCTAGAATAAAGAAAGGTTTATTAGCCATGACACTAACATAAGGCTGTGTAAACATGACTGGCAAAACGGAAGTTCGGCAAAGTCCTTTAACCTCTAGTTAAGTGAAGTGACAGAAGAGCAGTCTTGGAAAAATTAATTGCTTCTGATCAATTAAACTGTAAGTTTCAAATCTTGTGTACACTTATTAAAGATATTTAAGTCTGATGTTAATTAAAAGTTAATTAGTTTACAGTAAAAGTTGTAATTAATAATTAGGTTGCTTCTTTACATCTCAGATTATGACGTTTTTTATTACCCAACTGAGTACAATTTTATATAATAATTACAGTAGCTACAAATTATTTTATGTTAGCTGCAAGATCCATATCAATTTTTGTCTGGTTATCAGAATTTGAAAATTACAAAGTCCTCCATAACACTATATTTCAATTATCAAATAAAAAGTTGAAGTGGATCCAAAATTAATCTTAAAGAAAAATGATAATTCACAGTATACTGGGGAAAAGGTAATTGCTCCATCCTCCAAATGGCTACATTACAGTAACAAAATATTTTGATTTTTTTAATTTTATCGTCAGTATCTTGGTTGTTGAAAATTGCATATTCACAAATTTCAATTATTGTTTTTACTTTTAGGAAGGAACAGGTTTAAACAACTCTGATTGATCAGGAAGTTTAAGTGGTTGTGTATTCACTGGCTCAATACTTCGATCACTGTCACAATATTTTTGCTTGTGTTTTGACAAACTAATTCCTCAACTAAAACTAAGCAGGGGGTGTAGAGTTTTTCCAGAGCCATGATCAAGGTTAACTATCCAGCAACTTAACTTCATGATGAGTTCATTATTGTTTCAGGAGGATGATTCTTTCTTTGTTATGAGTTTATTCCAGTTAAGCTGTTAATAATCTTGTCAGCTCTGCTTGTCTAAAATCCTTATAGTCTTATCACAGGGAAGTGGTCTATTAAAATCCTTTGCTCCCTGTGTTAATTGCTCATGACTGCCTCCATAATTAATACTTTAAATCCTTAGCCTTTATTACATTGTTGTAGTGAGGTGATTTGTTATTTTGTTTTGTGGTCGTTAAGGTGATAGTTAATCCTTTCTTTAATCTTTAATCTTTAATCACAGTTCCTAACCATACATAACTGATACAAATGAACTAATACTAACATAAAACAAATGAATTCAAAAATTGAATTCCCAAGGATGCGTGACACTTATAAGCAAGAATTTGAAATAGAAATAAACATATTTGAAAAATAAAATAAAATGTTTTAAGAAAGTGTCAAGTAAATTTCTAGCAACGACGTTTCGGGCTTGGCCCTTCATCAGGTTGATGAAAACAACGGTCATCAACCTGATGAAGGGCCAAGCCCGAAACGTCGTTGCTAGAAATTTACTTGACACTTTCTTAAAACATTTTATTTTATTTTTCAAATATGTTTATTTCTATTTCAAATTAATACTAACATATACCGGTAATCAAACAAAAATACAAAAATGGTTAACAGGACGGTAGTAGGGGGAAACCAAATTCCCATGCTAAGACATACCCTCCAAAAAAGAAAAAAAAATTAATTAATTAATATATAAACAAATATTAAAAGACTATAAATTAGACTATAAAATATAAACCTTGATGCCTGGGCTGCACGCAAAACTCCCTTCATTGAAATGTACACATATTCCTCGACTTACATGTAGTATCAGTGTTACATTTATTAACTTGGTACCATCATTATTGTCATCATCAATTTCATCCTCATTTTCATTTGGGAAGGGGTACAGGCAGTATGCCTTCCATCTTATTATTAGAAAAAAAAACTTAGACCCGAAGGGCTAAATAATTACTCATTCTGACTCAGTCAAACATAATTCTCACTTTTGTGTCTGTTGATAATGTAAATATATCTTATTGACCAAGCATGAGAGCCATACTAGGAGAATATCATCCTCAGATCTTGACAGTAAGGACCGAGCACGGCGAGGTCAATACAAAAAAGAAAGAGGGCTGATATTCTTCTGAGCAAACTTCGTTGATAAGATATTTATTATAAGACTCCTGCCAGCGGGAGGATCGCATGGGATCATTCAGGACAATGCAAGGTCCAATACTTAGAGAATATTGGACTGGCAATAGAGCATTCTGATTGGTTGATTTTAGTTATTGGCCCTCTGACTGTCTTAGTCACGTTAGTAATAGTTTTGTACTACATCTGTTGTTATTATAGTATGACTGCAGCAGTACTTTCTTACAATGGGGCTGTTTGTTTTCCAATAATTTGCAACATGAAATTCCTGATTTTTTTTTTACTTTGAACTTGTGCAGTTGCCATCTGCCACTTAACTGTATCTCATTTTATTTCCAGGATTCATTCTTAAAAAGTAGTTCACAGCAGGATTTGTTGCCTGAGCCATCTGAACGTGATCATCAGAAGGAAGCTGAGCGCAAAAGGAGGAGAAGGCTCATGTTCATATTCCTTGTAGCTGCTATAACTACAGTCCTTCTAGCTCTGGCAGCAACTATCCCTTTTTTGCTTGGTAAGATACTAAAGATTTGGTAATATCTTTATTTGTTTCACAAACTTGTCTGGAAAAAAGAAATGATATCTTAATTTACAGTGACTTAACTCTTGTCAATTGGCAAAATTTTGAAAATTTTCTGGTGGCTTTAGATCCAACCTGCAAGCAAAGATACAGCATCTACATACTTTATTTGATAAAATGGCAGCCAAAGAGATGCAGACCAGGCCCCGGTTGTTCAAAAGGTGGATAGTGCTATCCATCGGATAAATCACTATCCAGTAGATAACACAATTGGCTTTGCCAATGCTTATCCACTGGATAGTGATTTATCTGGTGGATAGCGCTATCCACCTTTTGAACAACCAGGGCCAGTACTACATAAAATAAATACCTATCTATGATTACAATGACCAATTGAGAGGCAGGAGTGTTTGCTTTTGATAATTAACAGCAACATGTATGTGGGCAGAAAATCAGTGGTTGCCCCCCACCCCCCAAGGAGGGGTACTCAGTAAAATTAAATGCTGGGAGATTCCACCAAGAAACGCAATCACTTTTTAAATACACATAGCTTGATCTTCAGCACTGCAGCTTCAGTAAGTCTTTGCATTGTGTAGTCCCAGAAGACATCCATACCCACCCCATGGAAGGTTATTGGAAATTCCTAGGGGGAGGGGGTTCTTAAAAGCCAACATTTTAGAAGCAAAGTATGAAGCTAAACTGGAATTTCCTGGGAGGATGGGGGGTGCTAAACAAAAAACCTTCTGTGGGGGGAGTATGGATATTTTCTGGAACCGCACATTATAACTTCTGCAACCCACATTTTGCAACCCTTTATAATACTTAGAATATTTTTTTTCTCATTTCAGTGTATTTTGGTGACCCTTATTTATAACAATTTTCCATCATTTGCTTATAATGTGTGCTTCATAAAAGAGACACCCTTTTTGGGCAGAGCCTCCCCATGTTAAGTCCATTATAGGGAGTCCCTTTGGGCTGACCCATATCCAGTAATTGGACAGAGTAGGGTTTAAAGTGTAATATCTCTGTGGATTAAAAAGGGTTTAATATGCATTGTTTTTTTTTTACTTACAGGCTCAAAGAAGTCAAACACTGCTTTGAAAGATGATACAGGTTCAAGCAAAGCAACTGGAGAACAGCTGAAGTGTGAGGGATTGTCTCATGAGCTGGCGGACGGACACCTGGTCTGTAACGGAGTGGACATCAACTCGACCTGCTGGACTGTGTGCATTGAGGGTTATGAAAAAGAAAATGTGCTGATTGGAAGTTACATCTGTGAGGAGAATGGAGAATGGAAAGGAGAGGGAACAACATGTGTTAAAAAAGACTGTGGAGCTCGACCTCATGATCAGGTACTTGTAAAGAGTAGACGTTTGATTTGTTAGGGCCTCTAATATGCTAATTCGTATATTATTGCACTGAGTGATCAGGGATGTAAATAATAGGCAGAAGGCGGAAAAAATAACCGCCTGAAGATTGAGTTTTCTTGATTTTTTCTGCCTGAAAAACTGTGTCTGCTTAAAGTGCCCCTATGATCAAATTTTTGATTTTCATTTTTTTACATTTTCATGTACTATTAAACTTTCTTACTCATCTTGCCAAATTTCAATCCATTACGAACATCAGAAGTCATTTTATTTTAACATTTATTTCCGAGAATTTACGGCCGCCATTAATCAACCTTGTTCCAAGGCTTGGTTGCGAGTTGGAGAAAGTGACGCCAAAGACTCAAACATACCTCACGGGTTGAAATTATAATAACAATCAGCATAGAAAATTGCACGAAGAACAAGTCCAAAGTTTTTGTTGCTTTTCGCGTGATTTTCAATACTTATTGTTATTATAATTTCAACCCGTGAGGTATGTTTGAGTCTTTGACGTCACTTTCTCCCATTCGCAACCAAGCCTTGGAACAAGGTTGATTAATGGCGGTGGTAAATTCTCGGAAATAAATGTTAAAATAAAATGACTTCTGATGTTCATAATGAACTGAAATTTGGCAAGATGAGTAAGAAAGCCTAATTGTACACGAAAATGTAAAAAAACGAAAATCAAAAATTTGATCACAGGGGCACTTTAAGTCTTTCTTTTTTTTTACCAAAATTTTCCGCCTGTGATGAACAAAAGTCCACCTGTTGGATATCTTAGCTACATCCCTGAGTGATTCTATTACTGGTGGCGAAAGTGGAAAAATGGACAATTATTTGCGAATGCTTTGCCTCCCTTTTCCTTCTCAGTTGTTTGGTAACTTATTTAGCACCAGCCTGGCAATGTCTTTTTACTGTATAGATTTACTGAATAAAGAGCATCAAACAACTAGGAGTATTGCTACTCCCCCCTGGATGGGATGCTAGTTCATTGCGGGGTTACCTCCAACATTTTGTCCCCAGTACCCATTTGTACACCCTGGTGGAGAGAGAGACAATGTGGAGTAAAATTTCTTGTCCTTAAGGAAACAACACAATGGATCTGAAGTCCAGCGCACTAACCACTAACACAACTATGCCTCCGCAAACAGCTACCAACAGAAGTTTAAGCTTGAGCCACTGGACTTGTCAACAGACAAAACCCCTTTACCATTAAGTTTACAACAGCTGACTGAATGAGATGTAAATTAATTTAAATTTTCTAGGTACCAAATGCAGTGCAGAGGTGTAGTGGTACAAAATACAGGGACAGTTGTGTAGTGGCCTGCCTTCTGGGATATGAAAAGAAAATTGCATCAACTGGGAAATACCTGTGCCTTGAAAATGGAGAGTGGATTGGAGAGGAAACAGTTTGTGATCGCAAAGACTGTGGGTCTCCTCATGGGGTGAGTTAAAATAAACAGAAGATGTATAGTTTTTTTTTACCCTTAACCCTTTAATTCCCAATGTAAAAATACAAATTCTCCTTTCTTGTCCCCATACATTTATTGCAGCAGTAGTGAGGAGAAGTGTTCAAATATCTTGAGAATTCATCTTGGGTGATCATATCCTTAATTCTCATGACCTTTTTGATTGATAAAGCATTGATATTACAAGGGAGAAATTGGATGCTGCATCACTATTGGGGCTTAAAGGGTTAATAATTCATCAAGTTTGAACAAAGAAAATAAAAAGCATGACAGTAGTTTGGAAACCCGATCTTAATTAGCATAGATATTTGGCGATTTCATTCCTTTGTTTTCTCTGTATTTAATGATCAGTTTGAGAAGCTTTATCACACAGTCAAAACGGTGTTTCATCAGGTATCCAAACACTGTAAAGTCAGTTTAAGAAAATTTGCTATTCACCTCATTTTTCCAACCCACTTGTTGTTTGGAAATCCTGATGAAACACTCATCCATGTGTTTGATATTAATACTAGCAGTAATCATAGATCATGGAGACGCGTTCGAAGGAATTTCCGGCGGAAATGAGCCCCTGAAAAAAAACAATAGGGGGGGCCATTTGGAAGACCGTCTACCAAAAAATCTCAAATTTGTCTCCAACACGAAATTAGGATTGCGTTCTTCGAACGTGATTAACTTGTAAAATGAAGTGGGAAATTACTTAAAATCCGTGAGATTTTCCTGAGAATTCAAGGAATTCACTGCTCTACATCACTTACCTAATTAATTATAACTCCAAAAACATCAAATTTGCATATTATGCATTTGCATCAAATTTGCATACATCTCCATACAATTCCATGAAAGTTACATAAATTTACCAACATTTGCATAGTTTTACATAATTTTAAAGGAAATATTTCAAGGAAGGCATCACTTCACCATGTGATTTTGGCCTACATGTTGAACACATGAATTGAATTAATGAATTCCTTGAAAATTAGAAAAGTAACTAGACAGGAGTATTAGCATAGTTTGATTTCATTGATCATTTTTTTCTTTGCCAGGTACCAATACCTGGAGAGTTTTATAACTGCACTGGTACGAAATTCAAAGACACTTGTGAAGTGAGGTGCCATAAATACTTCAACAGAACTGTGCCTAATATACAGTGTGGTTCAGATGGTAGATGGAGTAATCGTGTTGGAGGTGAGTTCTCTTTCACTGCTAAGGCTCTGGAAAATCTTCTGAGGTCAAGGAGAAAATTTTGCATAGATTTAAATTTAAGTGCACTGTGCTATTTTGCAGGGCAGCTGCATTTCGGCAAGGATATTTGTAAGGGGTCAATCTTCTGTTGGGGGTTTATGGATGATCTCCACTGTAGGATGCTATCCAGCAAGAAATGTTCAGGGCAATTCAATGAAAATATTTATTAAATAACTGTTTCTAATTATCTTTATAATAACCAAATTTAACAAGTTAAATATACCAACCTCTCTTCTCAAATTTCTTGCAGTTTGTGTTGCCTGTATCTTGTGCAACAAGGTCAACGGCTCATGTATTCAGTTGCCACACACCCAACAAACTTTCTGCCAGTGTAATTTGGGTTTTGCTGGTAACGGTGAACATTGTCAGCAAGATTCCGACATGGATGGCTTCCCAGATGTCCAGCTACCTTGTAAAGAAAAGCATTGTAAGATTGACAACTGTCCATCAATACCCAACAGTGGACAAGAAGACAGTGATGGGGACAGTCTAGGCAATGCGTGTGATGCTGATGATGACAATGACAACATCACTGACGCCAATGACAACTGTCAGTTTACAGCCAATCCTGGGCAAGAAGACCAATTAGACAATGATACTGTTGGTGATGCTTGTGATAACTGCGTCAGTGTTCCTAATGCAGATCAGAGAGACAGCGATGGTGACGGTATTGGTGATGCCTGCGATGATGACATGGACAATGATGGGGTTGTCAACTCAGGCGATAACTGTCCTCTGGTGTCTAACCCAGGGCAGAAAGATACTGACGGTGATGGTGTCGGTGATGCGTGTGATAACTGCATTGATGTCACGAACAGTAACCAGACCGACACTGATGAGAATCTTATTGGTGATGCATGTGATGAGAGTGCAGATGAAGATCATGATGGTGTGAGTGATAGTAAAGACAACTGTAAAGCCATCCCCAATGGTGATCAGGTAAAATGATGCTTTTGATGACTTCTTGAATCAGTGAGTTTGATTCATCAGCAAGCAGATAGTCTATCAGTCAGCCACTCTTTCTGTTTTTCTACCTCTCTGTCTTGGGCAGTTCTAAGCCATTTAGCTGGACAGTTGACCAGCCAGACATTTGGTCACACAGTCAATCAGTCAGCCAACCAGCCAGCCAGCCAGCCAGCCAGCAAGCCCAGTGAGTTGAATTATTAGTCAATTGATTAGTCAGTCAGACAGACAGTCATTCAGTCGGTCACTCGATTATTCAGTCACTCCATAAGTGCATCAAATTGTCACTCAACATAATTGATAAGCTAAATTAGCTACCCTAAGACATCCAGAAGTTGATGTTCTGAGTGCTAAGCTCTTTGTCATGCAGTTAATTAAGCAAACAGTCAGACAGTCAACTAGTTGGTCAGTCAATTAGTCAGGCAGTTAATCAGTTAGTTAGTCACCCAGGTCACTAAAGTTAGTAATAATATCGTTTATTTTTACAAGAAAGAGATTAAAAATCATATATTTAGATTTATTTGCTATGTTGATACATTTATATACTTATAAATTTAAAAGTGTCATGAACAGTTAGTGGAGATGTCCACTCGATTCATTTAATTATAATATATATTAACTGATTTAGGACCATTATTTCTTACGATATCATCGCATTAATAATTTGTATATTGATTCCATTAAACATGTATTTACACAGCTTGATGGTGACGGTGACAAACAAGGAGATAATTGTGATAATGATAAAGATGGGGATGGAGTTTTGAACATTAACGACAACTGCCCCTTTGTATCTAACTCAGACCAGGTAAGCTAAAAAAACTTGTGCAAAAGTTTGCATTAAACTTGTGTCAAGAAAAAGATGTACACATGTAATGCTGCAGGGGACAAACAAAAGTCTCCAACGGGTATCAAACCCATGACCTTTTAAACCTTTTTTAAACAATCCTTTGAGAAGGTAGGCAGCCACTTGGATAAACATGAAGATCCAGCAGATCATGTCACCTTCTAATCAATTCACTGCTTGATTTAATTTCATCAAATTTTAACAAGGTTATAAGACATCTCTATTAAACCTGTAAGTACTACTTTACTTGACCTCAAATAGTCCTTCAACTGTTGATCCTACAAAAGTTGCACCACCCAATATCCCCAACCTTTTAAAAAAACTAACTTGACCAGCATATGGGTTGTGCTCTTGGATCCCATTACTTTGATTCCTGATCTTACAAACCTCAGTGTAGTAGTGCAAGGGTGTAGTTGCTATAGTTAGATGGTGCCACCATGGTCATGTTAATCTGGTTAATAAGTTTAATTATTCATAAATGTAATGTATTTTCTACACAGGCTGATAGTGATGGTGATGGTATTGGTGAGGCCTGTTTTGTCGACACTGATGGCGACTCAGTGATAGATAATCTGGTATATATATATTTTATAGTAATGTTAATAATTATAACCAGTAAATATGAATTGACTATTAAAAGTTTCAGTGGTACATCACTGTCAGTAATAGTTATGAAGTGTGTATCGTCTTTGCGGACAAGCAAATTGGTTGTGATTTCTATTTTGTATATTAAAAAAATGATTGACTCTTTACCCAAAATACAGTTGATCCGTGTAAAAAACAATTGGCACTGATTCTGATGATCAGATATGTGACCGATATTTGGATGTGTTCCCAATTCAAGTACTCAGCTGTTAGTATTTCCGTAAATAAATAAAATATATATTAAAAAAACCAGACTTGCTTCCAGACGTTTTCCAGCTATACATGTTCATTAATTAATTGTAATGAAAAATGTCTTCTATATGTAGCAACAAGAAAACAATGTCATAAATGTCACAATTGTCTAGCATTTTGGTCTCTGTTCAACTGTACATGCATTTTGTCAGACTGAACCATTTACATTAATTAGCTCCTTGTAAAAATGGTAAAAATAAGAAGACAAAATAAATGGTTCCTACTTCAGCCTGGGTATGTTCTTAGCACATGTTAAAATTTTGACCAAATCTCAGCCTAAATGTTCATTACATAAAAAGGTTCTTATAAGAAATCAAAGGCTCCTATGAGCTAACTCGTGTAACTTTGTGGGAGCAGGGATGGCGCAGTGGTGAGAGCACTCACCTCCTACCAGTGTGGCCCAGGTTCGTTTCCCGGACTCAGTGTCATATGTGGGTTGAGTTTGTTGTTAGTTCTCATCCTTGCTCCGAGGGTTATCTCTGGGTACTCCGGTTTTCCTCCCTCCATAAAAACCAACATTTCCAAATTCCAATTCGATCCGGAAACACTGGAGGTAAGAACCACCTCGTGGATTCCACTGAAAATTCCAATTCCAATTTATTTTATTTTTTAACTCGTGAATACAAAACAACCTTCAGACCCTCCCCTCCCCTAGGCATTTTGCTCCACCGACCCCCCCCCCACTCCGCCTACATCCAACTCACCACCCTCCACTCCCTCCAACACCATACCCATGGTAAGGCAGGTGACCATTACATATCACAGGCTCATGTTTATATACGGCCATATACTTTTACTAGTTCAACACTCACTTTTGCATTGTTGTGATTGGCCAGAAGTGCTAGTGGCTGGCAATTATGTGGGATTTGATTTTTCAAAAATTTATTTACCATTCCTCTCTTGTAGGATGATTATCCAGTGAACAAGTTCTTAAACAAAACTGACTTTGGTTTGTATCAAGAAGTGATTTTAGATGGTGTTGGTAAAGCCCAGAAACCCCCAAAGTGGAAGGTCTACGACAATGGACGACAAATTGTGCAAACTATTAACGGGTAATTTGTTAAATAAATGTGTCGTAACAGAAAATATCCATTTTCCTCCCCCATAGATGGTTTTCTTGGTTTAACCCCCGGCCCCCCACTACCTGTCCCCCCACCCTGCACCTCCCCCCCCCCCCCTCACCTTTAGCTTCATACTTTCCTTTATTGTGTAGTTCCAGAAAAAAATCCATACCCACCCCATGGAAGGTCATTGGAAATTCCTAGGGGGAGGGGGATCTTAAAAGCCAACATTTTAGAAGCAAACTATGAAGCTAAACTGGAATTTCCTGGGGGACGGGGGGTGCTAAACAAAAAACCTTCCGTGTGGGGAGTATGGATATTTTCTGGAACTGCACATTAAGTGCGGCTTTAGACTGACCCCCTTCCCCTGGGAATTTCCAATCTTCATGATCTTCCATGGTCAATGGGGGTATAGTATGGATATTTTGTATTATTTTATTGATTATATGATCTTTTAAATTGGATCATACAGCCAAGAAAACAACTGCAAAATTTAAATAGAGTCTGTCCAAGTGTAAATGTTGATACGACAATGGCCTTTGCTTTACATGTACCTGGAGGCTAAAGATTAAGTCAGTCAATCAACTTATTTCATGCTTCTGTACCTTGTGTTCTGTTAATCGATCAATGTTTAATTTTATTTAACCCTTTAAATAACATGAAAAATCCCAAATTTCATTTGTAAAATATTGTAAACCAAACGGTACCATGCAAAAGTACTGCCAAAGAGGTTTCTTTTGAATGGTCACGCCATAGAAGTTTGTCACAAACTTAGAAGTTAGAACGACACTACATGAACTTCACTATATGTCTCCATAATTGACTCTTGGAATGAAAGCCTTTACGGGTTAACGATCATTTTCTTGCATTCTGTTATTTCTCAGGAACCCGGGCCTTATGATAAGCTATACAAGATTTGGACATGTAGACTACAGTGGAACATTCTTTATATCTGATACCACAGATGATGACTTTGCTGGCATTGTGTTTGGTTACCAGAGTAACAGGTAAGACCAGATTTGTGTGCATAAAAAGGCCAAGTAAATTCATACCTCTTGTTGTGCAACAATATAATGTTGCATTGCAAGTTGAAGTGACTTATAATATACTTTCTGCAACATGAAAATTTGTTGCATGCAAGGTGGTAATGTGTGCAACAAACAATCTCAACTTGCAACTTACACAACTCATTGTGTGACATTGTTGCAAGAAAATATTGCCCATGCATATTATTTGCCCTACTGTGGATTACCTCCATAAAGAAAAAGTTTTAAAGAGGCATTCAAAAGTGCACTATTTTTAATCGAAGCAACACATTTTTAATTGCTTGCTTGCTTTATTGCTTCCTAGAAAATTCTATCTGTGTTCCTGGAAGAAAGGGACTCAGTATTACACTCTAGATGAAAATGCTACTTATCCAAGACCTACTGCAAGAAAAGGAATCAGTCTTATGGTATATATGTAGAGATAATGCTTCACAGTTGCACAACACACTATTAAAATTCCAAATTTCATTTATTTGTAAAATATTGAAAAACCCAATCTCCCTTATGGAAGGTTATTGGAAATTCTGAGGGGAATGGGGATGGGGTCTCAACATAATGATAATAATAATAATAATAATAATAATAATAATAATAATAACAACAATAACAACAACAACAACAACAATAATAATAATAATAATAATAATAATAATAATAATAAAGACTGCCTTGTTGGGAACTGCAAGGATACTGAGAAAAGTGTTGGAAATGTGAAGAAGAGATAATTCCGTTAGCCCTTGGTCATTTGTTATGACCCGCCTAATAGAAGAAATTACGGCAATGACAACAGCAAGAAAATAATGTTAAACAAAGACAATAATAATAATAATAATAATCAGATCAGTAACTATCCAAAAGACGGTTTTGTTAGGGACTGCAAGAATCCTCCGAAGAGTCCTTGGGATCTAAGGTGGCTTGTTGCCACTTGACCAGGGCCAGTGTCATCTCCAGCAATATTGCTGAGTCAATTTGTTATGGAATAATAATAATAATAATAATAATAATAATAATAATAATAATAATAATAATAATAATCCCTAACATAACTTATGTCTGGTTATGTTGACTTATGAATGCAACAAAACCTCATCTTACTAAGAAAAATCACCAAAAATTACAAAAGAAAATTAGAAAGAGAAATAAAAATAAAAAATAGTGTTCTCAATGCCTTATTAATGAATATTTGCATGTCCTTTTTCGATATCAAAATCAATGTCAAACAATTCTAAATTGACTCTCCTAGAAACTCGCGAACCTCTCATGATCAGGCAAAGTAATGCTGATCTCAGCAGTGCAAAGGACACTCTCGCCCTGATCCATGACATGGTAGTTGTATAGCTTTCACCTTTATAGCAACTAGCTCAGCAAGCCTACTATGATATTGTTTACATTCCATCGCCATTCCACCTGTTGTGCTGAAAACTAATGGCGTGAATGTAGCTTGCTCAACTTCTAACACTTGGCTAGCGTACTGGCACTTTTCAGTTTCGTGTTGCCTGGATATCTAGACAAGGCCAACGGCTTAACGTCACCATCCAATGGCGCGATCATCTGAACTGAGGCAGACTGATGTTGATCACACAGCTAGCATGATCTTACTAGTTATTTTAAGACCCTGGTTTTTGGTCCGGCCGGGATTTGAATCTACGACCACCCACATAGCAGTCTTGCGCTCTACCAACTGAGCTAACCGGTCAGCGGTCCAAAGTCCAAAGTGTTTATAAAATTCTATTCAATCTCAGACCTAAACAGCTTGAAAACATTCTTTTTGTGGTGCCACATATTTTAAGTTTTGTTGGACCTCCAGCACACTCATCAACCTTCCCATCAGCTCAGTCTTTCTTGCTTTAAATTCCTTCAGGCTATAGAGTCCAGCACTGGTCCTGGTGTGAGCCTTCGTAATGCTTTATGGGAGACAGGAAACACCATTAATCAGACCCATGTTTTGTGGTATGACCCCATTCCTCAGTGGGCTCCGGGCGTAGCTTACCGCTGGAGGCTCCTGCATAATCCAGACTCTGGCAGAATCCGTGTGCTTTGGTTTGAAGTAAGCTGTGCATTACATGTTTTTTTCCAACTTGGTCCTTTAATTCAATTAGGAATAAGTACTTTGTAGGAAAAGACTTACTTCTAACTTCTGTGTCAATTCATAGCAAATTCCTCATTAATTATGTGCTCAGCTCCACAGACATAAGTGTCAGCTTAGGCTGGTAGTGAAACTCTGTGAATAGGATTTAAAAGGAAATTAGAACTTAATAGCATGAAATGGACCAAGATTTATATTATACAGCATGCAAACGATCAAAAAAGAGGTCCAAATAAATATAAACATGTCTTTATGACAGTTGAATGTAAAATACAAAAAAAAAAATGAAGACATGATAGTTTTGTTGAGGTACTTCATTTGATCATTGATTCAGATAACCAGGGGCGTAGCCAGGAATTTTTCAGAGGTACGCACAATCACTGTTTTCAAACACTCCCCCTACCTCCTCCCCCCACCTTCAAGTCCAAAATCTTTCTTTTTTTTTTTAACTTTTTCAGGTATGCACGTGTGTACGTGCATACAGGTAGCTATGCCCCTGGTAACATAGAGTTTTCATAGAGTTGTAGTCCTCATACAGTTTTATTTTAATTTTTCAACATCGCCACACAGGGTAAAAAACTGTTGTCAGACTCAGGGAACATAATTAACAAGCAATACAGAGGTGGTCGTCTCGGCATGTATGTCTACTCACAGACAGGTGTTTACTACTCAGCATTATTTGCAGGCTCTCCCGAGGTAAGAATTTCAGTTGTCATGCTTGGAAGAACTGTAAGTGTTCGTAGAAAATTAATGCACTTGAAAAGACATTGTGGACTCATCAGACTGTGTTAAAACCAACAATTTAAGACGTTATCATCACATGTCCGGTGATAACCTATTCACAAGCTTTCTATTTGCTCTTCTTTTCCCTCATCGCTTATATCTAAAGCATGAAACTGGGGGGACAGGGAGGATGGGGGACAGGGAGAAGAGTCGGAAGAGGAAAGGGCAGAAAGTGGGAGTTATAACAGGGTGGAAAGCGAAGAGAAAGGCTAAATGCAAAGCAAGAGCAACGCTTAAAGGGCGGAAGTTGGGAGAAAAATGTGCGGGAAGCGGGAGAACAGGGTACAGGAAGCCCGGGGGGGATACTCCCTTATATACACTATATTGGTATGTGCCGCCCGATAGGGTAGGCTTTTTGAGGTGCTCAGTCCTTAAATAGGGTATCCTTTTTGGTATTGTGATCCTTAGATATTCCTTAGATAGGGTCTGCTCAGTAAATTGCAGTATCCACCCCAACACGCAAAACGAAAAAGATATGGTCTGTTAAAACTGTACTACATGCCTGAATTGGGCCTTAAAAAGGGTATCAAATCTCGATTTTCTACCCTTAAAAAGGGCAGGGTTTGAGAACCTTGGTGGCACACACCTATCCTAAATTGTCGGGAGTACACCCCCCCCCCCCACCCCCGGACAGGAAGCAGGCTAAACTCAACAGCTCATTGTTCCCTTAGCCAGAGTTGTCCATATAATTTGCAGTCTGATAGGAATGCACATACTCGCTGTTGGCCAACACTTCACGTCCACTGAAGATGTGTTTCACAGTTGCATTCCTGGAGACACACTGCATGTTAAGCATTTGATGGACTCAGCGGTATATGTTATGGTGGGTTTTCACTTGGCAGTGAATGTTTTTCATGGCAAGGCCCTGGTCTTGGGCAGCCATGTGTCTATGAGGTGATTCAGCCTATACCATTTGTCAGGCAGTGAAAGATTTTTCCATTTTGTTGGTCACCCTAGGCCTCTGTACGTGATGTGAAGGAACTTTCCATGCACCTTTTTTTTTGCTTAGTTGTTGTTATTAATTATTACCTTTTCATGATCATTGTCCCAGGTCAACGACTATGCTCTGAAGTTCAATGTTATTGACAGTGATGTAGATTTAGGAGCCCTCAGTGACATCCTGGGAGGGTCCAGCAGTTTCACTGTGGCAGCCTGGGTATGGATAACTGGTGCAAAGTGAGTATCTCAGTCTTCATAATCAATGTTATTCAGTGTTGAATCTGTAGTCGTTGCATAACTATAATGTTCTTCTTAAAATGAAGCAAAATTCTCATTCATACACAACACCCTTTTTGAACTTGAAAATTAAAATTTTCTTACTACAATTATTAGTTGAGCAAGCCAAGAGCGATGTTTGGTGATGACGTTTGGCCGTTAAAACTACATTGTTGTCAAGGGCATCTTGCTACGTTTCCAACGGTAACGCATTTTGTTACTGATGACATCCAATCACAGACAAGTTACTGTTGAAAACAAAGCACGTTGCCCTTGACAACAACGTAGTTTTAACGGCAAAACTTCATCACCAAACATCGCTCGTAGCTTACTCAACTGATAATCGTAGTAAGTATAGGGGTGAGCCTATAAGAGGATCATGGAACGTTTTGGATTTAGCTTTGTCTGAAATTTGAATGTTTGGACATGTTAAAGAATTGGACCTCTATGATTACTTATTCTCTTTTCATTTGTTAATGATCCATTGGAAAACCCTAAATGTTTGAGGTGATCATGACATTTTAAAATGTTTTCCCCTTTTGCAGTGGAAGAATAATTTGTGACTTGCCATCAGTAGACTTTGGGGACAACAAGGCCCCTAATCTGGAATTTCTCAAGCAGTCTTCAGATGATGAACAGGACTGGAAATTGATTGACAAGAAAACTCCATCTGGAAACACTGGGCCATCAAAAGACCACACTCCAGGCGGCAAATCAGGATATTATGCCTTTTTGGAATCATCACATCCTGTTAATAAAGGAGATAGGGTGTGCATTAAGCTTATTTATTTTTTGTGTGTGGTAGAGGGGCTTTCACATGTAGCACTCTAAAAGTGAAACTTCCTGAGGGTATATTCCCTGGGGAGGGGGGTGATCATCACAACTTTTAGAGGTTAAAATTTGAAGGGCTCCTGGCAAGAACGTCCCAAGTATGTTTTTTTGGCAACTTTCACTATAAATTGTCTTGAAAGCACAGTTTTGTCAAATTAATGATTCATTATTGTTAAGGTACTTAAAACAGATCCAAAATGGGGAAGAAATTAAATCCACATCTTTGAGAAAATGTTTTGGGCCTTAGGACACCCTATGTACCTTTTTCAAGATTAAATTTTATTCTGTTCAAAGATAGATTTAATTGTTGACCTGGTTGAAATCCTTTCATTCATATTTACGTGATCCAATCATATTTTTGGCAAATGAGTAAGTTTTGAGGCCAAAAATCCAAGATTTCAGTGAAAATGTTCCAACAAAGTACTTAGGATGTTCTTGCCGGAAGTCCTTCATTTGTTCTTTGGTACCGCTAAGGTGTTTGAATAGAAAATGACCTCTTTCAGAGTTATTCAGAAACCCTTTGTGTGATCAAGCCAGAAAAAAAAATTGACAGTAAAAACTGTTCACAAAAAATTGGAACTTCTAACGGATAACAATTAATGCAAGTCTTGCCCACCTCTGAGGGGTTCCTTTTAAAATTTCCCATGACCCCCCTCTCATCAATTTTATATGGATCGAGCCCCCCACCACAGTATATTTCCCATACATGTTATATCGCAGACCCGGGTTTTGCTATTGAAACATAAAACATTTTCCTATAAAATATCTACAGACATACCTTTTTATAAGTAAATCCAAAGGGGAAGTATAGATCTACAAATGGTTGAGATTGATAACTCTGTTCCCGCAAGTGAAAAGAACCAGTCTTGATATTCATCAAGGTAAAGATCCAGCTTACACTTGACCATTGCATCCAGAATTTTGTTTTCCCTAGCTGTATCAATAGCATTGTTTATAATATCTGTGAGTCTCCACAGCTTTACATGTCACTGCAAATTATTTTCATATAAGCTTGCGTGACAGGATTCTTTGCCGTCCTCGTCGTCGCTTTTCGCTCACGTCTCCCCACTGTTTGTACAATTTTCGAATATTCCCTTTAATATTTTGAATATTCCCTCTAATATTTCCTTTATGGCGCTTCCATAAATGTGTTGGTGATAGATTATACGCCACCTCAGATCTTCGTGGTAAGCTTTCATGGCCTATTTACATTACAACAGTTAACATGTAAGAATCTCAACAAGCTATCGTGCTTGGTAACCTGTCGGGCAAATCATGATGGGCGAATCATAGCTGGCGAATCAGGTTTGAAAAACCCGGGTCTGCACACAGCAGTGAAATCGGCTGTAAGTGGTCATGAGAGATTTCAATGCCTTAAAATTTTCATCCACTTCCATTACCTCTCTCCTTGTTTCAATCCTGCCCCCTTTTCCTTCTTCATGAATTCCTGCCCCCAGCTTTTCCTCTCTACTTCTTAACCCTTGACCAGGAATTGTTTTCAAAAGTAGACAGTAATTTTAAAACGATTTTTTTCTGCAGGCCTCATTTGAAACTCCTTGGTTTGCCTCTGGTTATGGTTGTAACATGAGCTTCTTTTACCACATGTCTTGTCGTATAAAAGGAAAAGGTTATGAAATGGGGTCACTGACTGTGGAAGTGAAGACTGTGGATAAAACGTGGTTTGCAGTGTTCTATAAGGGTGGAGATCAAGGCAATACATGGCATCAAGGCAACGTGGATCTCTCGGTAAGAAGCTTCTCTCTTGTTCATGTACTTCAACCAACATGGACAATAAAATATTATTAACTTATTTAGCTTTTATAAAATATCAGGGGTTTCAATAACTTTTTCATCATCTGTTCCATTTCTGTTAACAGCCATAACAATGTGGCACATGGCCAACAGGCCTAACTAAACATTGTATTGTAACGGCCTTAATTCATAGCCACAACACTTACTAGTGATGCCCCTCACAGGTGTTACTGGTAATGGTTTCAACTTAGAACACTGAATATACACTATTTCAGAAATTTTCACAAATTTTCCGTAAACCATCCAGTGCATGGAAAGTGAATCATTTTTATTATAATCATAGCACCCAGAAAATCATACTGCTTAGTTTCTTCTTAGACTAATTTTTGTACATACTGTATCTTATTGTTTCATAATCTTAGATAGAGGGCCACAAGTTTACTAGTTTTGTAACTATTCTATGCTACCCTCTTTAAACAAAGTGTATTATTATAATTATTATTATTAGTAGTAGTAGTTTTCACTTGATGGTGACCACACCTTTGGATGTTATCCATGCAGACTCAAATGTTAGAACCACCTAATGTTAAGAACATAATAAACAGCACCGAAAAACATGTGCTGCTTGTAATGAGTAGCTTTCATTTGAATGGTCGTTTTACTTATTTCATCCACATTTTACATAATGCCTGCAAAAGGACAAAATAGGTTACATGTAATTGCCCATTTATATTAGAACTTCAAAAACTCATTAATAATTCATGAGCATCAAATTGAGACATCAAATTGATCATGTGCATGAACATGGTTCGTACAATCTTGAAAAGGTCTTGAATTTTAGCAGTCGTCTTGAAAAGTCCTTGAATTTGATTAAGGTCCTTGAAAAGTAATTGATTTCTTCATTAGGTCTTGAAAAGTCCTTGAAATTTAGGACTTTATGTATGCCCTATCACTTTTCTGATACTACGAAAAATTTGACCACCAGTGACTTTTAAAATCCAAAAATAACTAGCGAAAATGTCAGCATAATACGTGAATGCGTACATGAAGCAAAATAGTAATCTTTGCCTCGATTTCATGCACCAGGGGACAAAGTGTTTTGATTTCGTATATACTTTATATACTTAGTCCTTGAAAACTATTTTTTGTCCTTGAAAAGTCCTTGAATTTTATTTGTGTAAAGTTGTACGAACCATGATGAACCTTAAAACTTGGCAATCCATGGTCATTCTGAAAAGCCCAGAGGGGGATTTAATTTCAGTCCCAGGGAAATTTGTGGTTGATACTTTACCAGTTTAATGTGGTTAAAACAAAAATGTATTGCTTAAATCTATGGCTACCACTACAATAATTGATAGAAATAATTATTGAACCCTGATAAAATGTAGCAACTGGTACATTGTTATGCTGAACAAATAGATACTGGCAACTTAAGGGATTTTTTTACCCTGAACATGAATGCAATATGAGAGGTCAAATCGCTGAAATCAGTTGTTGTGAGGTCCATGTAGCTGGTGAATTGCTTCTCAATTTCCTCTGGAACTTCACAGTCTCTCAGTTTAATACCAATCATGTTTTCCCCTTGAATAGTACCAAGAATCTTTGAGCTAAATGGCTCATGAAACAGCTCTGGTGTAAGGACAAGGATAATTCTAGAACCACTTCTTGATGGCTGTTTGTTTGTGGTGACGTTGAATCTATTTGCCTCCAACATTCCAGATATCCACTGTTTCACCCACACTCTGTCCTTTTTGCTGTGATAAATGTGAACTTGATAATCCTCAGACACTGTATTAACAAACCAAAACAAGGTTAACCCTTTGACTTGTAATTGCCAAGTTCAAAACTAAAACATTCATCCATCCATTTCCACCCCCATTCCATCTTGTCTCATCTCATCTCGATGCCATCCCCATTCAATCCCATCCCATCCCATTCCATTCCTCCCAACCCATTCCATTCCCATCCCTGATTGCCACCCTATCCCATCCCAACCACCATTTCTCTCCCCATCATATGACAGTGTTCTCAGTTGAACCCGTAACCCGTAAGAACTGTGAGGGGTGTCACTAGTAAGTGTTACAGTTGTGAATTAAGTGTTTCAATACAAAGTTTAGTAAGACCTTTTGGCCATGTGCCACATTTTTACGGCTGTTAACAGAAATGGAACAGTTGATGAAAAAGTTATTGAGAACCCTGTATGACATGCCATACATCTATAGTGACCTTACTTGAGTCTGGGTCAGTAGGTAGTTTGGGTGTCGTCATCCTCAGTGGGTATCTGGCACTGCTGCTGGGAGTCCATCGACGCAAGTCAGGCTGCCACTCCTCTCTGCTGTTAAGTGAAAACACGTTGTTGTCCAGGAGCCACTGTAGATGGGCTGTTCTGTATTTCACAGCCCTATTTTCTCCTTGCATTGAAAACTCATCAAAATCTGGCCAGAATCAAAATAGTGGACATCAATTTTTATTGAATTTTATGAAATGCTTGGCAAACTTGTGATCAATGTGGCAGGAGTTATTGAAGAGTTAGTAGAAAACCACAGAGGAAGGTGGGGAGGAGGGGGGGCTCGGCTCTATATTTTTGGGTGGTGTTCTGTTGGGAGTTCTGAAACTCTTACTCTATACTAGAACACATTCCGCTGCATTTTGCAATCCTATTCAGCTCAGTAAATAATGAAGTTTAGTTTTGTTTGAATCTTCCTCTTGTGACAGATATGTCACTAGCATTCTAGGGTGGCTTTTTAAATCAGGTATAACTTGATTATCGAACATGTTAATCACCTATGCACTCCTTTGGGTATCCCTGTGAGGCAGGACTCCTGTCAGCTTGCTTTCTTTGGTTGCATTGGATTTCACTTTGCTCACTTTCACAGTATGATGATGCTCTTGAACACATGTTACCATGGTCAGCTGGCTTTTTGTGGACTTCTGCACTGGATTGGCCATGACTTATTACAGACATGTTACTGTTGACATTTAATAATTGGAAATAATCTTTCATTTGCTTCACATTTTTATGTTAAATGTTTACGGATTGTAAATTACAGTAAAAAGTTTATCTTAGTTTAACTGGCAAATTTTTTACAACAGAACCAAATTTCATTTGTATAAAACCTCCTAGTTGAACTATTTTGTAGATGTTAATGTGCCAAAAAAAGTTTATTATTGCAATTGAGAAACTGGACATAAAAACATAAGCACTTAAAGCTAACAGATTACTACCAAATTTCCTTTTTTTTTGGAAAAATATCTTCTTTCTGACTTGTTGTGAAATGCAAAAATTCCACGTTTTAAGATATCACATGTAAAGCTATGTTTATTATTTAAAACAAAATGTTTGAACAAGTTGAATTTACAGCACACTCAACTGCAATGATATTTAACTCTTTATTCAAGGAAATATCAGTCTGAGAATAAATAATTATTACTCTTGCTAATGATAAAATAACTTGTACATTTTTCTTGTTTAATATTTCAATATAAGACCTTAAATATTGTACCTACCTGGACTCCAGCAGGACTTCGGAATTGTTGACAATTTCTATCACCATGGATTTCACTTCATTTCATATTAATATTTTATACAAAGTATTTGAAATTTTTCTGTTGTAATTTATTGTATTTTAAACTTTTTACCTCTCAGAGCCTTAATTGGGAAATGTGAAAGTAATTTCTTGGAATGTTTTCCAAACAATTTTATTTTGTTTAGAAAGAGAATTCATTTGTTCATCTAAGTAGTGGGAATTAACATATGAAATAACCCAAGCAGGTGTGTAAATTGTTTTAATTTTCAGTCATAAAATATACATGTGTTGTTGCAACAGTGATAATTAATGGCCCTAAATTTGTTTTCCAGAAATGATTACATTCAAGTTTATTTTTGTCTGACTTGCTTTGAAAATCTGTGATTTTAAATGCTGTTTTAAAGTAGAGTTTAGCAAACAAGCTAATTATAAATTTTTGATAAAATGACCAGTTTTAATTGGCCAGCTAAACAAGGAGAATCTGAGTAATTTTGTCTCATTTAAAAAATTAATACATAAGTATTATTTGTTGTACTTGGTGGGTTATCGCGTTCGAAGAACGCAATCCTAATTTCGTGTTGGAGACAAATTTGAGATTTTTTGGTAGATTTTTTGGCCGCCCTTGTTTTTTTTTCAGGGGCTCATTTCCGCCGGAAATTCCTTCGAACGCAACTCCATGATCTGTGATTACTGCTAGTAATAGTATTATTGTATTGTTGTTTAAGGTTTATGAAGGACTTGTGGCTGTTCGATTCATAGCAACAAGAGGATATAGTGGCTACAGTGACATTGCTCTTGATGACATTTCATTTAGGTAACTACATGTAAACTCACTATCTCTATCAGCTAGGGTTATTGTTATGGAAAACTAGCTGAAAAGTTGTTTCCAGTACTGAAATGTTATGCAATTTGGTTTATGGGTCATGTTGAAATTCATTTGAAAGGACATCCATTGTACAAAATTATGTTGACATCTTTTCTGTGTGAATGAAAAAAGTGAGAAAATA